>JAOPSE010000053.1:16699095-17008095 GCA_029449295.1 Zea luxurians
CGGGCGAGCCGGAGATGCGTCTGCCGTAAAAAAGGGGGCCTCGGGCGAGACGGAAGCACCTCAGGGTCGGCTGCCCTTGCCCGAGGCTAGGCTCGGGCGTGGCGTGATCGAGTCGCTCGTATGGACTGATCCCTGACTTAATCAAACCCATCAGGCCTCTGCAGCTTTATGCTGATGGGGGTTACCAGCTGAGAATTAGGCGTCTTGAGGGTACCCCTAATTATGGTCCCCGACAGTAGCCCCCGAGCCTCGAAGGGAGTGTTAGCACTCGCTTGGAGGCTTTCGTCGCACTTTTTTGCAAGGGGACCAGCCTTTCTCGGTTGCACTTTGTTCCGGTGGGTGCGCGCGAGCGCACCCACCGGGTGTAGCCCCCGAGGCCTCGGAGGAGTGGTTTCACTCCTTCGAGGTCTTAATGCCTTGCGTAATGCTTTGGCTGGTCTGGCGGTTCCCTCATGCGAACAGGCCGTAGCCCGGGTGCACTGTCGGGGCCCAAGTTCTCAGGCTGGTATGTTGACGCTGTCAACGGTTTGGCCGGAGCCGGGTTTGCGAGAGCAGCCCCCGAGCCTCCGCACAGGGCGAGAGGACGATCAGGGACAGACTCGGCTTTTTTACATACGCCCCTACGTCGCCTTTCCGCAAGGAGGAGGGGGGAGAGCGCCATGTTACCCTCGATGGGCACCGAACATGGTGTCTCCGGTGAGCTGCAATCGGGTAATCCGAGTGGACGTCCGTGCCCCGTTCGTTGGGGGTCGGCTAGGGGCCCGGAGGCACGCCCAAAAGTACCTGCGGGTGATCTGCCGGACCCGGTCCCCTGGCGACGGGGTCCGAGGGCTTGTTGCCTCCCTCCGATGGGATTCCGTTACAGGATCGTTCCCGCTGGTCTCGGAAATGTCCTAGGGTACCTCGGGAGCGCAGCCCGAGCCTTGGTTATGTATCGAACGTACCCCTGGTCATCCCTCGCTCGGTGTCTGAGGCGACTGTGAACCCTTCGGAGGGCCAGCCTTCGAACCCCTGATCAGTAATGGGCGCGGAGCCCGAGTAGCCTGAGGCGGTCGTGGAACCTTTCGGGAGGCCGACCTTCGAACCCCTGACCAGTAGTGGGTGTCGGGCCCACGCGATCTGAGGCGGCCGTTGAACCCTTCGGGGGGCCAGCCTTCGAACCCCTGATCAGTAAGGAGGCTCGGAGCCTAGTTCCTTCACGGGGAAGGATCCCTTTGGGGGTATTCCCTTTCCCGGTCCCTGTTGCAAGAGATAGAGAAAGAGAAAAAAGGGAAAAAAGGATACGAAATTGAACGACGTGGCGTACCTTTTTTGGCGTTGCCGTTCGAGGCTAGGTCGGGCCTCGCCGAAGGTGCCGTTGATGCCGAGGGTGTTGCCGCCCCCTTCCAGCGTCAAGACCCGAGCCTGCAGGATCAGATTGTCTTGTAGCGTGGGCCTTGTGCGGCCGTCGAGGCCAGAACACACACCCTTGTCGCGTGTTAAGCTGCGTCTCTCTTCCTCTTGTTTCGAGTGTCTGGACTTTTTGTCGATAACAAGGATGTTTGTGCGAGCGAAAGTTGCTTCTCGCGGAAGGTGATGAGTGAGGTATCCGTATCCCGGAGGCGTGGGAGTCCCTCGGCTCGGTCGGCCTTGCCGCTTACGCGCACTTTTACTCGTCCATGAGGCCCTATCACCGACTTGGTCGAGAAAACTCGAAGAATCGCTTCGACAGAAGGGCTTCCGAACGTAGAGACTTGTTCGATCCACGGAGTCACCTTATCCGAACGCGAGTTACTTATCGCAGAAGGTGATGAGTGAGGTATCCGTATCCCGGAGGCGTAGGAGTCCCTCGGCTCGGTCAGCCTTGACTGCTTACGTGTACCCCGTCGTTTCCAGGACCCACTTTTCGAAGTAGTCAAAAAGCACGAAAGATATTCTGGTAAAAGAGATTTTCTGTTCGAGGAAAATTTTGACGCAGAGGGGGTTTCCCCCCTTTTAGCCCCCGAGGGAGGGTCGGGCTTTGCCGAGGCGAGGCCGACCCTTCCTTGTTGACTAAACTTCGCGTGGGTGCGAGGTATATGAACAACTTGGAAACATCTTAAGGGTAGAAGCGACATAGCTGTTGGATGTTCCAAGCGTTGCCGTAGACCTCGCCTTGACTGTTGGCCAGCTTGTATGTTCCGGGCTTCAGAACTTTGGCGATGACGAATGGCCCCTCCCAGGGGGGCGTGAGCTTGTGCCTCCCTCGGGCGTCTTGCCGCAGCCGAAGCACCAGGTCGCCCACCTGGAGGTCTCGGGGTCGGATCCCTCGGGCGTGGTAGCGTCGCAGGGACTGCTGATACCGCGCCGAGTGTAGTAAGGCCCTGTCCCGAGCCTCGTCCAGCTGGTCCAGCGAGTCTTCTCGGCTAGCTTGGTTGCTTTCATCGTCGTAGGCCCTCGTCCTCGGGGAGCCGTATTCCAGGTCAGTGGGCAAGACGGCCTCGGCCCCGTAGACCAGGAAGAACGGCGTGAAACCCGTGGCTCGGCTCGGCTCGGCGTCGTCCTCAGGCTCCAGACCACCGAGGGGAGTTCCTTCATCCATCGCTTGCCGAACTTGTTGAGATCATTGTAAATCCGAGGCTTGAGCCCTTGTAGAATCATGCCGTTGGCACGTTCTACTTGCCCATTCGACATGGGATGAGCTACGGCGGCCCAGTCTACCCGGATGTTGTGATCCTCGCAAAAATCCAAGAATTTTTTGCCGGTGAACTGGGTGCCGTTGTCGGTGATGATGGAGTTCGGGACCCCGAAGCGACGGATGATGTTGGTGAAGAACGCCACCGCCTGCTCGGATCTGATGCTGTTCAGGGGTCGGACCTCGAGCCACTTGGAGAATTTGTCGACGGCGACCAGCAGGTGCGTGTAGCCCCCGGGCGCCTTTTGCAGAGGGCCGACGAGGTCCAGACCCCACACAGCGAAGGGCCAGGTGATGGATATCGTCTGCAGAGCCTGAGTGGGCAGGTGGGTCTGCTTCGCATAGAATTGGCACCCTTCGCAGGCGCGGACAATTCTAGTGGCGTCAGCCACCGCTGTCGGCCAGTAGAAGCCTTGGCGGAAAGCGTTCCCGACGAGGGTTCGAGGTGCTGCATGATGGCCGCAAGCCCCCGAGTGTATTTCCTGCAGGAGTTCCTGACCTTCGGCGATGGAGATGCATCGCTGGAGGATGCCCGAGGGGCTACGGTGGTAGAGCTCCTTCTCATCGCCTAGCAAGACGAACGACTTGGCGCGTCGCGCTACCCGCCGAGCCTCGACTCGGTCGAGGGGCAGTTCTCCTTGGCGGAGATATTGCAGGTACGGGATCTGCCAATCTTGATCTGGCGTGACCCCGCTCCGCTCCTCCTCGATGCGCAGTGCTTCGCCCTCAGGGGTCGAGGGTTCCTCGGGCCGAATCGAGGATGGCTCGGGCTGGGCCGAGGTCACCTCGGACGGGGCCGAGGGCGTCTCGGGCTCGGGCGTGTCGCCGATCTCGACGGAGGGTTGGTGCAGATCCCGGGAGAAGACGTCCGGGGGAACCGTCGTTCGCCCCGAGGCTATCTTTGCCAGCTCGTCCGCAGTCTCGTTGTAGCGCCGGGCGATGTGGTTAAGCTCGAGCCCGTAGAACTTGTCTTCTAGGCGTCGAACCTCATCACAATAGGCCTCCATCTTCGGGTCGCGGCAGTGGGAGTTCTTCATGACTTGGTCGATGACGAGCTGCGAGTCGCCGCGTGCCTCGAGGCGTCGGACCCCTAGCTCGATGGCGATTCGCAATCCGTTGATCAGAGCCTCGTACTCAGCCACATTGTTGGACGCCGGGAAATGGAGGCGGAGCACGTAGCGCAGGTGTTTCCCGAGGGGCGAGACGAAGAGCAGGCCCGCGCCGGCTCCCGTCTTCATCAGCGACCCGTCGAAAAACATGGTCCAGAGCTCCGGTTGGATCGGAGCCGTCGGCAACTGGGTGTCGACCCATTCGGCTACGAAGTCCGCCAGTACCTGGGACTTGATGGCCTTCCGAGGGGCGAACGAGATTGTCTCGCCCATGATTTCCACCGCCCACTTTGCGATCCGTCCCGAGGCTTCTCGGCACTGGATGATCTCCCCCAGGGGAAGGATGACACCACAGTCACCGGATGAGACTCGAAGTAATGTCGCAGCTTTCGCCTCGTCAGGATCACTGCATACAGCAGCTTCTGGACTTGTGGGTAGCGGATCTTGGTCTCGGACAGCACCTCGCTGACGAAGTAAACTGGCCTCTGAATGGGCAAAGCATGCCCCTCTTCCTGCCTTTCGACCACGATCGCGGCGCTGACCACCTGAGTGGTAGCGGCGACGTAGACCAAGAGGGCTTCTCCATCAGCTGGGGGTACCAAGACAGGCGCCTGGGTGAGGAGCGCCTTCAGGTTCCCGAGAGCTTCCTCGGCCTCGGGAGTCCAAGTGAAGCACTCGGCCTTCCTTAAGAGACGGTACAGGGGCAGGCCTCTTTCGCCGAGGCGCGAGATGAAACGGCTCAAGGCCGCGAGACATCCCATGACCCTCTGTACGCCTTTTAAGTCCTTGATGGGCCCCATGCTTGTGATGGCTGCGATCTTCTCCGGGTTGGCTTCGATGCCCCGCTCGGAGACGATGAATCCCAAGAGCATGCCTCGGGGCACCCCGAAGACGCACTTCTCGGGATTGAGCTTGACGCCCTTCGCCTTGAGACACCGGAATGTCACTTCAAGGTCGGTGAGAAGGTCGGAGGCTTTCCTCGTCTTGACTACGATGTCATCGACGTAGGCCTTGACCGTGCGACCGATGTGTTCGCCGAACACATGGTTCATGCACCGCTGGTACGTTGCACCCGCGTTCCTCAAACCGAACGGCATGGTGACATAACAGTACATGCCGAAGGGCGTGATGAAAGAAGTCGCGAGCTGGTCGGACTCTTTCATCTTGATTTGATGATACCCTGAGTAGGCATCGAGGAAAGACAGGGTTTCGCACCCTGCAGTGGAGTCCACGATTTGATCGATGCGAGGTAGAGGGTAGGGGACCTTCGGACATGCTTTGTTGAGACCAGTGTAGTCTACACACATCCGCCATTTCCCCCCTTTCTTCCTCACAAGTACAGGGTTGGCAAGCCATTCGGGATGGAATACCTCTTTGATGAACCCTGCTGCCATCAGCTTGTGGATCTCCTCGCCTATCACCCTGCGCCTTTCCTCATCGAATCGGCGCAGAGGCTGTCTGACCGGTCGGGCTCCGGCCCGAATATCCAGCGAGTGCTCGGCGACATCCCTCGGTATGCCGGGCATGTCCGAGGGACTCCACGCAAAGACGTCGGCGTTTGCGCGGAGAAAGTCGACGAGCACTGCTTCCTATTTGGGGTCGAGCCCGGAACCGATCCGGATCTGCTTGGAGGTGTCGCCACTGGGGTCGAGAGGGACGGCCTTAACTGTCTCCGCTGGCTCGAAGTTGCCGGCATGTCGCTTCACGTCCGGCACCTCCCGGGAGAGGTTTTCCAGGTCGGTGATGAGGGCCTCGGACTCGGCGAGGGCCTCGACGTACTCCACGCACTCCACATCGCATTCGAATGCGTGTTTGTACGTGGGGCCGACGGTGATGACCCCGTTGGGGCCCGACATCTTGAGCTTCAGGTAGGTGTAGTTGGGGATGGCCATGAACTTCGCGTAGCATGGCCTTCCCAACACTGCGTGGTAGGTTCCTCGGAACCCGACCACCTCGAACGTCAAAGTCTCCCTTCGGAAGTTGGAGGGTGTTCCGAAGCAGACAGGAAGGTCGAGCTGTCCGAGGGGCTGGACGTGCTTCCCAGGAATGATCCCGTGGAAGGGCGCAGCGCCTGCTCGGACGGATGACAGATCGACGCGCAGGAGCCTGAGGGTCTCGGCGTAGATGATATTGAGGCAGCTGCCCCCATCCATCAGGACCTTGGTGAGCCTGACGTCGCCGATGATGGGATCGACGACGAGCGGGTACTTCCCCGGGCTCGGCACGTGGTCGGGGTGGTCATCCTGGTCGAAGGTGATGGGCTTGTCGGACCAGTCTAGGTAGACTGGCGCCGCCACCTTCACCGAGCAGACCTCCCAACGCTTTTGCTTACGATGCCGAGCCGAGGCATTCGCCGCATGCCCTCCGTAGATCATGAAGCAGTCGCGGACCTCGGGGAACTCTCCTGCTTGGTGATCTTCCTTTTTGTCGTCGTCGCGGGCCCTGCCACCCTCTGCGGGTGGCCCGACTCGGTGGAAGTGGCGCCGAAGCATGACGCACTCCTCGAGGGTGTGCTTGACGGGCCCCTGATTGTAGGGGCACGTCTCCTTGAGTGCCTTGTCGAAGAGGTTGGCGCCTCCGGGGGGCTTCCGAGGGTTCTTGTATTCGGCGGCGGCGACAAGGTCCGTGCTGGCGGCGTCGCGTTTCGCTTGCGACTTCCTCCTGCCTTTCTTCTTGGCGCCGAGCGGAGTAGACGCCTCGGGAGCATCTTCCGACGGGCGGCCCTGGGGCTGCTTGTCCTTTCGGAAGATGGCCTCGACCGCCTCCTGACCAGAGGCGAACTTGGTGGCGATGTCCATCAGCTCGCTCGCCCTGGTGGGGGTCTTGCGACCCAACTTGCTCACCAGGTCACGGCAGGTGGTGCCGGCAAGGAACGCGCCGATGACATCGGAGTCGGTGATGTTGGGTAGCTCGGTGCGCTGCTTCGAGAATCGCCGGATGTAGTCCCAAAGAGACTCTCCTGGCTGTTGCCGGCAGCTTCGGAGGTCCCAGGAATTCCCGGGGCGCACGTACGTGCCCTGGAAGTTGCCGGTGAAAGCTTGGACCAGATCCTCCCAGTTGGAAATCTGCCCCGGAGGCAGGTGCTCCAACCAAGCGCGAGCAGTGTCGGAGAGGAACAGGGGGAGGTTGCGGATGATGAGGTTGTCGTCGTCCGTTCCACCCAGTTGACAGGCCAGGCGGTAGTCCGCGAGCCACAATTCCGGTCTCGTTTCCCCCGAGTACTTTGTGATAGTAGTCGGGGGTCGGAATCGGGTCGGAAACGGCGCCCGCCGAATGGCCCGGCTGAAGACCTGCGGACCGGGTGGTTCGGGCGAGGGACTCCGATCCTCCCCGCTGTCGTAGCGTCCCCCACGCCTGGGGTGATAACCTCAGCGCACCCTTTCGTCAAGGCGGGCCCGACGGTCGCGATGAGGGTGCTCGTCGCCGAGGTGGCCCGGGGCCGCAGGCGCGGTGTTGCGCGTGCGCCCGGTGTAGACCGAGGCTTCCCGCATGAGTCGGGAAGTCGCGGCACGAGGTTCCGAGGGGTACCCCTGCCTTCGGGAGGCAGAGCTCTCGGCCCGTCGGGCCGCAGCGCCTTCCAGGAGATGCTTGAGCTCTCCCTGGATTCGCCGACCCTCGGTGGTTGATGACTCCGGCATCGCGCAGAGGAGCATCGCTGCGGCTGCCAGGTCCTGACCGGTTCCACCGGATGCGAGTGGCGGTCTGTCCCTGGCATCGTTGGCGATGCGGTGCTGGAGACCTTGGGGCAGGTGACGTATTCCTCCGGCCGGGGGCTGGCCCGCCCATACCTGCCCGACGTCCCGGCGGATTGCCTCGAGCGCTCCTGCTCCCTCATCGAGCCCGGCCTGCACCTCGCGGACTTGCTCGAGCTGTGGGTCGTGACCCCCCGCCGGAACGGGGACCACAGCTAGCTCCCGCGGGATGTCGGCGCGAGGCGTTGGCCTAGGGGGATCACCATCCTCCGGCATGCCGAGACAGCTGCCTCCGGAGGGATCCCCCAGCTCGACGTGGAAACATTCGCGGCTCGGGCCGCAGTCCTTGTCATCAAGGCTACGGCTGCCGTCGGAACAGTCGGAGAGGCAGTAGTCGCATGCGGTCATGAAGTCCCGCATGGCACTGGGGTTGCCAGATCCAGAGAAATCCCAGCAGATGCTGGGGTCGTCATCTTCCTCGGACCCAGAGGGTCCATAGGTCGAGACGCCCGTCAATCGGTCCCAAGGCGACCGCACACGAAACCCGAAAGGGGTTGCACTCGCCTCAACGTGAGCGCCTGCTAGAGCGAGGTCACTAGGCGGGTTGAGGTCGAGTTGAAATGACAAAGGATGGGAATCAGCCGGTACCTTTTGGTCGACGAGGAGCGACGAAGTCACATCGGGGGCTGATCGCGCCGTCGTCCTGGGTACGAGCGCGACGTCCTTCAGGCCCTGCGTGAGCGCGCTGGCGTCGTCCACTTGCTCGGGGTTGGCGTGTCGCGGGGGGACGGCGCTCGCCTTCGCCTCAAACGCGAGGGTGACGCCCGATGCGCCCTCCGTTGGGGCGCTGGGGATGACGATTTGCTCAACAGCCGACTGAGCGCAGCCTCCCGCTCGGCCCTGGTTGCCCCGCCTCCTCCTCCGATGGCGAGGGAGAGGATGGGGCGAGCTCGAAAGTTGTCCTTCCCCCACGCGGGAAAGACGTCGTCGATTCCGCCGCCGGCGGGCGGGCTGTCCGCCACCATTGTCGCTGTCGCGCGGCGGTGGAAGGAGTATCATGTCGTAGCTGCCGTCGAAAGACATGAACTCGAGGCTCCCGAAACGGAGCACCGTCCCGGGTTGAAGAGGTCGTTGGAGACTGCCCATCTGGAGCTTGACGGGAAACTGCTCGTCAACACGCAGCAGGCCCCTACCTGGCGCGCCAACTGTCGGCGTTTCGAGACCGGGGGGTCCCTAGGCCGACGAGTGAGTGTGCCGCGTGCCCCAGCCCAGATGGGTCGAGCGCGTGGGCGAGCGCGAAGGGGGGAAGAGCGAGGTGGCCGGAGCCGGGTCGTGAGGGAGGCGGAGATCCCGCGGCCTTCGTGTTCGTCCCGCGCCCAGGTCGGGTGCGCTTGCAGTAGGGGGTTACAAGCGTCCGCGCAGGTGAGGGGAGCGAGCGGCCCCAAGAGAGCGCCTGCCCCTGCCCTCGTTCCCGCGAGGCCAACCTTCTCTAAGAAGGCCCTGGTCCTTCCTTTTATAGGCGTAAGGAGAGGATCCAGGTGTACAAATGGGGGTGTAGCAAGGCGCTACGTGTCTAGCGGGGGAGAGCTAGTGCCCTAAGTACATGCCAAGGTGGCAGCCGGAGAGATCTTGGCACCCAGCTGGTGTGGCGTCGTGGTTGTCGGAGAAGCAATGGAGCCTGGCGGAGGGACAGCTGTCGAAATGGTTGGGCCCTTGCTGACGTCCCCCTGCTTCCGTAAGGGAGCTGAGAGCCGCCGTCGTCATGGATCTAGCGGGGCGCCATCATTGCCTATCTGGCGGAGCTGGCCAGATGGGACGTCAGTCCTGTTCTCTGTGGCCCGAGTCGGCTCGGGGTAGGGTGATGATGACGCTTCCTGTTGACGTGGCGGACTTGTGCCCTAGGTCGGGCGACGTGGAGGCTCCTCCGAAGCCGAGGTCGAGTCTGTCCTGCATGGCCGAGGCCGAGCTCTTGGGTCGGGCGAGGCGGAGGTCGTTCGGCAGAGGCCAGGGCGGAGTCCGAGCCCTGGGTCGGGCGAAGCGGAGTTCGTCGTCTTCCGGGGCCTTAGCCCGAGTCCGAGCCCTGGGTCGGGCGGAGCGGAGTTCGCCGTCTTCCGGGTCCTTAGCCCGAGTCCGAGCCCTGGGTCGGGCGGAGCGGAGTTCGCCGTCTTCCGGGTCCTTAGCCCGAGTCCGAGCCCTGGGTCGGGCGGAGCGGAGTTCGCCGTCTTCCGGGGCCTTAGCCTGAGTCCGAGCCCTGGGTCGGGCGGAGCGGAGTTCGCCGTCTTCCGGGGCCTTAGCCCGAGTCCGAGCCCTGGGTCGGGCGGAGCGGAGTTCGCCGTCTTCCGGGGCCTTAGCCCGAGTCCGAGCCCTGGGTCGGGCGGAGCTTCCTATGGCGCCTTTGGCAAGGCCTGGCTGCCCGTTTACTCTTTGCGTTAAATGCCCCAGTGACTTGGTCGGTCGGCGCGGTGATTTAGTCAGGGTTGCTTCTTAACGAAGGCAAGGCCTCGGGCGAGCCGGAGATGCGTCTGCCGTAAAAAAGGGGGCCTCGGGCGAGACGGAAGCACCTCAGGGTCGGCTACCCTTGCCCGAGGCTAGGCTCGGGCGTGGCGTGATCGAGTCGCTCGTATGGACTGATCCCTGACTTAATCAAACCCATCAGGCCTCTGCAGCTTTATGCTGATGGGGGTTACCAGCTGAGAATTAGGCGTCTTGAGGGTACCCCTAATTATGGTCCCCGACAGGTTTATTATTACTGTTAGATGCCAAGAAAAATAACCCTTAGGAAGGAACTCACCTCTAATGAAGAGTTGTAGTACAAAGTGGCCCATTTTACACAACTCTTGTTATTTTTGTCTAAAGCATGGCCTCCATATTTTAAACCTCAGGTTCTTACAACAGGCTAGAATAGCAAATGGCAACCCACTGTAATTTTTACAGAATTTTTGAAAAATGTTAAATCACTGTCATAGTTCAAACCTACACTAGAAACCATAAGTAGAAAATGAAGGAAGGGGAAAAGTGAATAACGGGAAATTGGTGTCATCCTAAAAACTCTTTATAACTTGTCCACTGAAGTATATAAAGGCAATACCAATTCCCTATACTTATCCTCAATAAAAACTTAAACTTAAAAGTGATAAACATAAACCACCAAAAGCCACGTATGGCCCGGAAACCCTAAGTTACTCATTAAATTAGTGTTCTTCTCTTAGCATAATGTTTTAAATCCTGCATAATCATGACATACATGTTCATTGCAATTCGATAGACTGTAACCTCGCTGACGGAGAGTACGTCCTCGTGCCGGAGCAAGGAGCTGCTCAGGAGGTAGCCCCAGATCCAGCACCCGAGTCTGCACCAGAGGATCTGCCTGCCACAGCCTTGGAAGGCAAGCCCTGGTTTTATGCATAACCTGTTATTTATGCTATTTTACTATACTTAATGATTGTAGGATTGATTGTGCACTCAGGTGTAGGAGTTGTTTGAAACCCTAGTTGCATGATCTCAGGAATCCTTTTTAGATGGATACTAGTATGCTAAGTCGAGTAGCTGCTTATTTAATTAGGATCTCGGTAGAAGTCGAGTGATTTTTCTAGCACTCGCGCGAGGTTAGGAATTGGCTGTATCCACTTTCTTATCATATTGATGTTGGTATGTGGGCAACAATCCATGGGGATTGGTTGTCTACGGGATAAAATTTGAATAAGGATTAAGGTGTGGTACCGTGAGTCAAGCGTTTGAACGTACTAAGCACATGCCGAGAAATATGGTAAATCGGTAAGCCTAGTACCTGATTGAACCTGGCAGTGGACTTTACCCCTCACGCGACCTGAGATGTAGTCTCCCATTCCGGTTATGGTGGGTACAAGTGCGGTCACTGCACGACGACAGTCGGGGTCAGTGAGGCATTGTACGCCAAGGCGGTGAGCCCTGATCTGCTGACGGGGAATCGATGGGGACGGTTGATGTGTGTGGGGACGGAGTACCTCGCCACGTCGTGTGTTTAGGTTTACCTTGCAAGGATAAAACTCGATTCGAATCGTCTGCTTCTCGCAGCTAATGAGACTGCTTGATCCATGCTGCTACATTGAGTAACAAGTGGAAATAGGATGAGTTGATACAAGATGTTGATTGCTAAAATGTTTGCTACTATGTATGAGTAGATAGTACACATTTAGCCTTAAGAGAGTCACACTTAAATTTGACAAAGTTAAAATTTGATTTAGAAACTCAGCTAGTGCTTTTGGCAAACCAAACCCCACAGCCAAACAGCTGCATGTCTAGAGGTAGAGGAGTAGACTCCTCACACCGGGTAAGTCTAGCTGAGTATTAGTATACTCAGCCTTGCTTGTGGCATAATTTTACAGGGTCTCTGGAGGACATGGTTGCTGGAGTGACTTGGCCGTCCATCTTGCCACCGGGTTGGACTGTCGAGTGGGACCCCGCCTCGGCTGAGGAGGAGCGTGAGGAGTGATGGGATAGGCTTCCCCATCTCTCTGTTTATTTTTCGTTAGTTTTATTCCACTGCACTTCGAACAATGATGGTCACTTTTGCAAAACTCCGATGATGATGATGATGATGTAATAATTTAACACTTTTACCTGCATGGTTTTATGCTTTATTGTATTTGCTCTGTGACTCACCATCGAGTGAGAGTGTGGTACTTGATCCTGTCAGTGGCCGTATCGGACTAGATCCGAGGAATTGACGGGTTATTCCCATTTAAGTGTGGTCTAGCCTCTAAGGCAGGGCTTAGGCACTTAAGTTGGAATAATTCGGGCAGTTCCGCCACAAAACTACTCCTCCGAGGCCTCGGGGGCTACACCCGGCGGGTGCGCTCGCGCGCACCCACCAGAACAAAATGCAACCAAGGAAATGCTGGTCCCCTTGCAAAAAAGTGCGACAAAAGCCTCCAAGCGAGTATTAACACTCCCTTCGAGGCTCGGGGGCTACTGTCGGGGACCATAATTAGGGGTACCCTCAAGGCTCCTAAATCTCAGCTGGTAACCCCCATCAGCACAAAGCTGCAAAGGCCTGATGGGTGCGATTAAGTCAAGGATCGGTCCATTCGAGGGACGCGATCACGCCTCGCCCGAGCCCAGCCTCGGGCAAGGGCAGCCGACCTCGGAGGACCTATGTCTCGCCCGAGGACCCCCTCCAGCAACAGACACACCTTCGGCTCGCCCGAGGCCCAGTCTTCACCAAGAAGCAACCTTGGCCATATCGCCACGTCAACCGACCAAATCGCAGGGGCATTTAATGCAAAGGTGGCCTGACACCTTTATCCTGACGCGCGCCCTCCAGTCGACAGAGCCGAGGTGATCGCAGTCACTTCATCGCTCCACTGACCGGTCTGACAAGAGGACAGCGCCGCCTGCGCCGCTCCGACTGCTGAGCCACTCGACAGAGTGAGGCTGACCGCAGCCAAGTCCGGCCTTAGGCGTCATAGGAAACTCCGCCTTGCCCGACCCCAGGGCTCGGACTCGGGCTCAGCCCCGGAAGACAACGAACTCCGCTCCACCCGACCCCAGGGCTCGGACTCGGGCTCAGCCCCGGAAGACGGTGAACTCCGCTCCGCCCGACCCCAGGGCTCAGACTCGGGCTCAGCCCCGGAAGACGGCGAACTCCGCTCCGCCCGACCCCAGGGCTCGGACTCGGGCTTAGTCCCGGAAGACGGCGAACTCCGCTCCGCCCGACCCCAGGGCTTGGACTTGGGCTCAGCCCTGGAAGACGGCGAACTCCGCTCCGCCCGACCCCAGGGCTCGGACTCGGGCTCAGCCCCGGAAGACGGCGAACTCCGCTCCGCCCGACCCCAGGGCTCGGACTCGGGCTCAGCTCCGGAAGACGACGAACTCCGCCTCGCCCGACCCTAGGGCTCGGACTCGGGCTCAGCCCAGAAGACGGCGAACTCCGCCTCGCCCGACCCCAGGGCTCGGACTCAGCCCTGGCCTCAGCCGACGGTCTCCGCCTCGTCCGACCCGGGGGCTCGGACTCGACCTCGACCTTGGAAGACAGACTCGACCTCGACCTCGGAGGACCCTCCACCTCGCCCAGCCTAGGGCACGGAACGACCACGTCAACAGGAAGCGCCATCATTACCCTACCCCGAGCTGACTCAGGCTACGGGGAACAAGACCGGCGTCCCATCTGGCTCGCTCCACTATACGAGTAATGATGGCGCCCCGCATGCCCTATGACGACGGCGGCTCTCAGCCCCCTTACGGAAGCAAGAGGACGTCAGCAAGGACTCGACAGCCCCGACAGTTGTCCCTCCGCCAGGCTCCAGTGCTCCTCCGACAGCCACGACACCACGCGAACTGGGTGCCAAGAGCTCTCCGGCTGCCACGATGGCATGTACTTAGGGCGCTAGCTCTCCACCGCTAGACACGTTAGCACACTGCTACACCCCCATTGTACACTTGGATCCTCTCCTTACGCCTATAAAAGGGAGGTCCAGAGCCCTCTTACAGAGGGTTGGCCGTGCGGGGAAGGACGGGACGACGCTCGCGCAAGGCCGCTTGCTCCCTCCCGCGTGGACGCTTGTAACCCCCTACTGCAAGCGCACCCGACCTGGGCGCGGGGCTAACACGAAGGCCGTGGGTTCCACCTCCCACGCTTGTCTCCCTCCGGCTGCTCTCTCCCCCCTTCGCGTTCCGCCTCACGCCGACCCATCTGGGCTGGGGCACGCGGCGACGATTTACTCGTCGGTCCAGGGACCCCCCCGGGTTTCGAAACACCGACAAGTATGGACTTCAGGACTTGGTCACTATCTCTAAATGTGTTGCTCATATGACATATTATGTCAACTCACTTGATTCACTTTCATGCACACATTTAGGGGGAGCCATCTACATACAATCATTCAAAAGAACTTTACTATTTCAAATGTTTATCCTTTTGACCTTAATTGTTTTGGCATCAATCACCAAAAAGGGGGAGATTGTAAGTGCAATCAACCCCTAATGAGGGTTTTGGTGATTTAATGACAAAACAAATAAGGGTACTAACAGTTTTTGTTCCCAGTGTATGATAAGAAAGCAACAGGAACTTAAGGAAGCAACAGGGACTTCATGCAACAGACGTATAAAATTTTATGTAAATCTTGAGTTGCATGATGTAATTCTTCCTTAGTATTTTTTGCACAGGTAATGGTGTTTGCTATAGCTCAAGTCCCCAAATTCAAAAGCTATTTTTGAAAACCAAAAATCACTTTAACATTCTATGGTTGACCGTGGTTAGGTTTGAGAAACCTAGAGTGTTCCTGCTAAAAAGCAGCTGAACTTCTTCAACTGCAGCTGAGCTTTCTAGCTGAACTTAACTTCAGCTAAGCTGAGCTTCTTTGGCTGCAGCTGAGCTGAACTTCAGCTGAGTTGAGCTTTCTCAACTCCAGCTGAACTTCAACTTCAGCTGTGGACCTCTTTGACCATACACCAGCTGAACTTGTCTCCGGGCAGTTGAGCTGGGGTTTTCTCTCCTAAACTCTCTAGTCTAGACCAGCTAAACTGGTCCTGAGAGGCAGTTCAACTGGTCTCTAACCCCTCTGACTTCTGATCTGCAGTCTGCCAGTCAGACTGGCAGTCAGGTCACCAGAGTTGTCAGGGGGCGGTTCAACCGATCCTGTCATGCCTGACCAGCCTGCAGGTCAGTTTGACAGTCAGACTGGCAGTCAGTTTGCTGACCTGCCGGGGGGGTTCAACCGGTCTTCAGCCGGGTTTCTGGTCAAACGGCTAGTTTTTGAGCCTTGACTATAAATAGAACCCTCTACCCCCTTCTTCAATGTTGCTGGACACTTACACATTTATTGCTCACCTAACTTGAGACAAAGCACTCCTCTCCCCTTTCTCTCTCACACTTAAATCTTCCTCAAGATTCAACCTTGTTGGAGGAGCTATTGGGTGTGAGGTTTGTGCTTGTGCTCACGATTTGGTTTCTCCTCTCCCATCTCTTTTAAAATCTTGAGCTTGTGCAAACACCTCTTGTGTGTTCTTGGTGTTCTTGAAACCCTAGGTTTCAAGATCGTTTGAGGTTGCTTGGGAGTCTCCAAATATGTGGATGACCCCAAGAAGTCTGTATCACCCGCTCTTTGAGCTAAGATAAGAAGAGATTGCCTTGACCTTTATGGTCGGCTTTGGAGGATTAGGGTTGAAAAAGACCTGACCCTTTGTGGGCTCCTCAACGGGGAGTAGGACACCTTTATGGTGTGGCTGAACCTCGGATTAAATCTTGTGTCTTGTGTTCTTGCTTGTCTTTAACTTAAGATATTTTTACTTGCAAGATTGACATATAGATTTTTCCGTAGAGTAGATCTAGAAGTGAAATAGCCTTTACACATTCATCTTCTCATTCTAACTTAGTTATACTTTACTTCTCAAAAGGACTTGCGAAATACTTTTTCGAGTAGATTATGGTCTAAAGTTTATAAAACAGTTGGACTGGTTCAGAGTGGTTCAACTTGCGTACGTAGCTGTTGAACCGGCCTGCACCAGTTGAACTGTGTATTTAACAATCTTTAGAAGTTTGTTGTGAAAATTTTCAGATTAGTCTATTCACCCCCCTCTAGGCTACTTTCAAGCCGCTTAGCCTGGTCCCGTACCGTAAGCCTGCACACTCCACCACCCTACGACGGGAGTCCTAGTATCTAGAGCCATGATCCAAGGGGGTCCGGACACACAACTTGGCCACCCGGACTAAACCCTACGAGTCCCAAGCATGTATCAAAGGATGGCTAATGTTAGACAGGGAACCCTATGGGTGTACTACTAACGCTCCCTAGCTGAAGCTATGTACAGGTCTAGATCCCGGCCGAGGCTGCCTCCCGGGAGTTGTTGACAACCCTTTCAGATACACTGGTATCCAACCTCGACACATCAAGCCTGCATCCCAGGCGGGGGGCCAGGTACCAGGGAGGAGTCAACAACATCACACACAGCAGGGCAGGGACAGGCGGTACACAGATAAGTGTTAACACTGCTTGATAAATAGTACTCAAAAGTACCTTATAAAAAGCAAAAGTATTACATCCGCCATCAAGCAGAGTCCTAGTTCCATCTCTACTCTGCAGGTATAAACTACCCGATGCCAGCAGGGTCGCGCTGAAAGTTCGCGGCCACTGTCCTCGCGGGATCCTCTAGGACGGCGTGCCAGCGATGATGGCCGCCTCAATGCGTGCGCCATTGCGAAGAGGTCCTCGCCCCCATCCTCCTATGGGGGGCGACAACGAGGCCATTAAAGCCAAAGAATTAGAGGCTCGGCGGCAGGTGGCGCTGGTGGTCTCGCCAGCGGAGGCAACCACCTCTGCTCCGAGCAGCCTCACCAGCGGCAGCGACCACCTATGCGCCAACGGCTTGCCAACGACGGCTACCACCACAGCGTATGCGCCATGGCGAAGAGGCCCTCGCCCCTATCCTACGGGGGTGAGGACAAGACCATCCAAGAACGTGGCCGCCACCTCCACGGCGTATGACGTCTTATACAACCCCCCGGGCGGCGTCAGAGCAGCGTGGCCGGCGGCGCAGGGGACGCTACGGATGCGGCAGACCTGCGCACTGCGCGACCATCGCCCGTGCAGTGGACGAACAGCCACGCCCCACTTGGCGGCGAGGGGTAGCGTTGGAGGCGGCACCAAAGCCATCCAAGCCAAGAAGCCAGACATGCGGTAGCTGACTGCGCCTGCAGCCCAGCCGGCTCCGCGTAGCCGAAGTTCGCCTCCTCCGCAAGGCTGGTGAACATCCTTCTCCTCCAAATGCTGGAGGAAGAAGCGGGTCACCAGCCCATGCAGAAGGCAGGACCCCAACTCGGCTCGCCTACCACCCCAGCGAGGATGATGAACATCCTTGAAGCTGAGGGTAGGGGGAGGCCGCAGCCCGGCTCGCTTCTCTCCACCACGAGGCCGGTGGTCATCCTTGTAGATGACCACTAGTGGGAGACCGCAGCCGGGCTACATGATGAAAATCCTTGAAGCTGAGCGATTGCAGAAGAGCGCCAACCCCCACGAGGTCGCGCTCCTCCAACAGCATCAAGAAGAAGACAAGATCGGCAGCAGCACCGCACAGGAAGCAACAAGCGCGAGCTCCCCAGTGGTGAGATCGCTGGGGGGATGGCGCTGACGCGTTTCCTTCCAACGAACATCGGCGCGCTCCATCTAGAGGCCCGGAAGGTGGAAGGGCGCGACGAATGGAAGAGAAGCGAGGCATGGCTATTGCCCGGGGGATGAGCTCCTTTTTAAAGGCAGATTCCCCCGCTCGTGCCCCGAAGCGTCACGGGCGAGTCTCCCCCAATGCACACCAAGGTATCCAGCCTACGACATGGGGGTCCGACCCTGCATGACCTGCAACTGGCTCGCTGGGGCGGGGAAGGCGAATCGTCGCGCAAGGAGCGTGTTACTACCCCGCGATAGGTGCACCGCTTCATCTCCGCCGCGACCAACGGTCCAACCTCAGCACGGGGGTCAGGTCTGCATATCAGGCACCTGGCGTGCCGGTTCCTACGTGCGGAGAAGACGGACCGCCGTGGGAGAGGCACGCCACCGCCTGCGGTGACGCGCCTCTCCGCCTCCACCAAAAGCAACGGCCCAGGGGCCCGGACCCACGAGTCCTCCACCGCGGGTGATAGTCCCTAGGTGCAAGGGAGTCAAACTGTCGCTCGCGCCAATGTCGTGCCTCCTCGAGACAGCCGTGAAAGACGGGGATGTTAAATTTTCAAAGCTAATGCAGCAGAATCAAGGCGCCCTGCGCGTGACCCAGCGAAACAGTCAAATACGGAAGTCACGGGTCGATAGCGGGCGAGCTGGAGCAGCATGGCGGTCGCCAATCAAACTTTGGCCCCACCTGCAGGCTCGTTCCCTCCCCTAAGGCGGGCCCAGGGGCCACTGTCGGTACCCTGGATTAGAGGTACCCCTTACTATGGTATGAAGACACGACGCCTGTGCGGCTATCCCTAGCCGTGCGGAGAACATCCCCAAGGATCTCTCATGAGCAGTTGAGGTGGTATTCTCGGAGACAACGTCAACGGGCCCAGACCACCTCAAGAAGGCGCGGGACCCCTGTGCGCACAACCCGGACCCCCGAGGTAAAGCAGCCCGGAGCCATTGGATGGAGTTCGGACCCCACCAAGTGGACTCTAGGCCACCCATAACAAGGTCCCGGGGAGGAAGTGTCGTGGCCTAGGCATGGGTCCGGTGTTGACGCGTGTCCAGGCTCTATCCGGTGCGCCTCCGCTCCCCACTCGGCCGAGGGCCCAATGCTGCCACATGGCTTATTGCCCATGACGTAGGCCAGTGGGTGGTGCATGACGTAGGGACTCTGGGCCGCGCGGCCTCATTATTTATTGTGGAGAGGATGCGCCGCCTGTCCACCCTACTGTCAGGTGATGTGCCCCTTCGGCATTTAATGTGTCATGTCCACTCCATTGGCAGACGGCGCTCAGGCCATACATCAGAGGGCGTGCCTGTCTAATCTAAATAGTACGCCCGTGCTGTAGGATACGCTAAGTCCACCAGCACTTGTGCACTACCAGAGAGGCTTCCCCAGCACAACAACACTACGTGGACCACGGATGTCAGAGCGCAGGAAGATTGCTCCAGCAACCAACTATTGCTGCCCCAAGTCTTGCATCCTTTGTGCTCCTGGACCCACATGTCAGGGCTCAGCACTCTTGTACATGCCCCCTTGAACTATAAAAGGGGGAGCGTGCAACATTACAAAGGGAGGCTCAGATCCAAGTCATCCAGGACACACTTAGACTCCCTCAGGCTTACACACGACTCAAGCTCTCAAGCAATACAACACACAGTTGAGTAGGGTATTACGCTCCGGCAGCCCGAACCACTCTAAACTCTTGTGTGTTCTTGTGTTCATTCCTGCATTTCCCAATAGGCAAAACGCTTAAGCCCCCTCCACATCTTAGGACTTAGGGCGGGTGCACTCCGCCACCCGACCGGAGAATTTCCTCTCCGACAGTGTCTGTTAGAATGAGTTTATGATCCTACACTCATGTTTCTAATGTTTGGTGATCAGATGGATGCTTGTATGGTCCTGCACTCTATTTTAAATGCTCGGTAAGCAATTGTTCTATTTTTATTGAAGGCTAGTATACACTAATGCGTCCTTATCTTCTCTTAATTTTTCTTGTCCTTTCCAGTACATTGTACATTTTTCCCCCGAGCCTTCTATTTCACTATACTCTAACAGTATGCGTGTGGCCAATTAGACTTTTTGGTCTGTAATACTAGTGTATGTATGTGGGGGCGGGAGTGGGGGTTGGGGTCTGTGTTCAGAATTAAGACTGCATTTATTGATGTCTAGTCCTTGCATTTATTGCTGTCTAGCAACTGTGCTACAGTTATGGTTGAGTACATACCCAATTCATTATAATTACTGATTTAACAAATAGTCCTATCCATCCACAAAGTTGCTAGGGCATAGAGTGGAGTGCATGACCAATTTATTATAATTACTGAATTAACAAATAGTCCTACTCCTACCCTATCCACAGTTGCTAGAGCATATAGCTTATTGGTTGATGCCTAACTACTACGGCTCGCCAAACATTTGTAGCCCCTTACTCTACATGCCATTGACTCATCCTATAGGAGTATGTGCCATCAACAAGAGGTATAGATAGGAAGCTGTGAACTAAAAAGTACTATGGAATTTCATAGATGCTGTTTTTTTTTGCTTTTTTACTTCTCTTAATTCTTTTAGGTTCTTTGCTTGTGGTATGCATTGTTACTCAAAAGTAGCTGTCGTAAACTAAAAGTTATATTGGAGGTTATGGATAAACAGAATAAACACAATATAACAGACCAAATTCTTATTAAATTTGAACAAAGGGCCACAAGCCGTTCGACACATTTTGGTACGAAGGACAGCTCTCGCTTATTCAGATAGATTACAGCAACCTCATTCAAGTGTTTGTGGCCAAAGTTCTTAGTTTGTGTGCATTTGATTGATAGCTTATTGTGTAGAGATGTCTTGCTCGTTTCTTTCATCTCACTCGGGTTCTTTCTAGTCTAGTTTTAGATATGCTCTCAAATTTGTTATTTTGGTGGAAGGCCTTCTCGGTGTTGCATTCTTTGGGATTGTAGCAACCCTGTCCAGTAGCTTCTTCGCATTGGGCACATTGCACCTCTATTTTGTTCTTCTCAAGTTTTTTATTTGTGTGTGCTTAGTGCAGGCTGCAGGGTACCCACGATTGTCTTTTTACGTTTCTTTTTAAAGTACGGACCTTGCATTGTGAGCTAACGAGGGCACTGGTCAGTGGATCACATGGGGTGTGGTCTGTGGTGGACCGGCAGTACTGTCTCAACTAGCCAATGGTCCACACTATCAGTACCTGCTCCGTGCTCACCAACCAGTACCGGTTCTCCATCACGTGCACCTCGTGTTAAAAATATTTTGTACTCTCTCTGTTCTGATCCATGTAACTCTTAGTCTCTTACTCTTTATTTTTTTGTGGATAAGTTAAACGATTTAAACTTTAACTAAAATCGTGAAACATACTTATATTATAAAGTAGGTATCATTACACTGATGGAATATTTTTTTAGTAAATTTTATTTGAAACAAATATTAATACTATTTATTATAAATTTAGTCGGACATAAGCTAGTTTTCTTGTATTCTTTTATGTACTGGAGAGTAATAACTTATCTCATGCAATGTGCTCACTGCATCCATAAAAAGATGTAATTTTCGTTTTTTCTATAAGTTGACCAAACTTATATATATAGGAAAAATACTACCATTCATAATATAAAACAAACATCATTTGATTAATTATAAAATATATTTTCATAGGAAATTTTGTTGTAAACATAAATGTAAATAGTATATATTATAAATTTGATCAAACTTAAACTAGTTTGATCGGCACAAATATATACTTGCATTCTCTGCGGATGGAACACATTGGACAAGGTTCTGAACACTGTTGCAGAAGGGGAGGACAGACCTCAAGTAAAATGGGGTTGTCGTGTGCTTCAAACGACAATGATGAAGATCTTTTTAAATAATGGCTGGTCTTTTATCATAGATTGAAAGCACAGATTGAGAGCTTAAATTTATGAAACTTTTGTAGAATATGAGATTTTCGTTCCAAAGTGGAGTTTGACAGCCACATATATGAAGAAGTTAGAATATTAATAATATTCTTTTTTCTAAAAAATATGTGTGGATGGAGTAGTTAGCCTCATGAGCCTGAATAATTGGCGGCCTGCACTTCGCATTTCGTGCACCGGTGCATCATCTATCCTCAGTTTTATGGGATGAATAATACTTCAGTAAATCTCATCTTTGTTACCATTTTAGACTTTAGTCGATTATTCCTAATTATATAGATCGGATGAGATTGAAAAAAAATAGTAGAGATTTTGACTTGGTATGGATTGAAACCCATCCAATTCATCAGTGGACTATATTATTAACCTTGAGATGAAGCCTACATCAGCTAGCACTGTACAGAAAGTACCGTGTTTCCGATGCGCCCACCCGTACGTCCCCAGAGTTGCAACGGAAAGGATCTGCGCTCTTCAGCAACGCGGGCGAGGTGAAGTGAAGACGATGTTCATGACGCCCTGCCCTCTAGCAACGGGAAGAAGAGGGTTTTTTAAGGATGCTTCCGCTTCAAAAAGCTAAAAGACCAATTAAATTTTTTTTGCCTTTTAGAAAACAACTGAAGAATACTTCAGACACTTTTTTTGGCTTTTAATATTTTATAATGAATGGAATAAACAATTTATTCATGGTTGTTGTAAGAGATAAAGATAAGATACTTCTAATTTAACCCATAATATGTTATTTTGGAAACTAAAACTCCCTCTCAAAATTAAAATTTTTTTGTGGTACTTAGGGAGAGGAGTTACTCTCACTAAAGTCAATTTAGCTAAACATGTGTGGATAGGTAGTATGAAATGTTGTTTTTTAATTAAAATGAGACTATTCAACATATTTTTTTATTGTTACCTTATTAGGAATATTTGGAGCATTATTTACCTTGCTCTAAATATAGAGATACCCATCAATATTAATCATATAATTGAGAATTGGGCTACTAACAAGGGAATAGCACATCGGATAAAAACTCCTAATTGGAGTGGCGGCAATGTTTTGGTCTATTTGGTTGTGCCGCAATGATGTGGCCTATAATTTTAAACCAATACTATCAATTTTGTAGATTCTTTTTAGGGGGACGTATTGTCTTAGACTCTGAAGATTATTGCAGAAATAAGAAGCTCACTAAGATATTCTTGTGATATGTCAATCTCAGAGACGGTGGCAAAGAAGATCTTTGCAAAACATGGATGGACGTCTAATGCCAGATTAAATGACATTTGATTCGAGGACAAGTTCTTTTCAAAAATGTTTTTTTAATGATGCATATTTTATCAATTTTCAAATTGTAATGTTGTATGTAGGAACTATAAAAGGCTGGAACATTTTTTTTGTTTCCGTTGTAAAAAAAGAGATAAAGATAAGAGGTATACTTTACACTTGTTTTAACTATATTTTTTAGATGATAGCTTATAAAGTTATAACAGTTTTTTTAGCTCATAATCAAATGTAGTTTTTCTTCATCGCCACGGTTGAACCGACACTTAATGCTACGATGATACACAAATCTTCTGTACAATCGAGAGAGAAGGGGTGGTCTATGGGTGACAATGTGATCTAAATTTTACATTATAAAATTTAAAGATTAGATCAGATTAGAATCAAGCTCTATTTCTATATATTTTTTAACTAAAATTAATTTAGTAATATATTATTTTATGAAGAATCATTTGTATCGATCATGATCCATTAGCATATCTATTAGTATACATACATAGATGCGACATCCGACTCCGAGGCACTATCCTATTGAATCCCAAGTCCCAACTACAGTACGCTTAATTTCATTTGACAGAGGGAGCAAAAGTGCTTGCATTTGTCTCCGTCCGGATGACACTCTTGAGCCTACCTACAGCAGAACGAACTCGAAAGTTGCTCGACGACGAACAGCCTGCATGCATCATGCGACATGCTAAAAATGGGAAGAGGGGGTTCTCTCCAGGTCCAGGATTAGGAGGTGCATGCGAAATCGTGGCTGACGGTTGAAACCACGGAGACATTCTTGGGGAGGGGCGACACGAGTAGCACCGGAGAGAACGCGCGCATGGCGACCACCATGCCATGCATGCGTCCGGCGATTTAGGACGGGACACACGGCAGCCTTTTGCCAATCGCGCACATACCACCATTGCCGCCGCGCCACTCGCCGAGCCCTTCCCCGGTTTAAGTGCTCACTGCTCTGGCCTTGACGCATTCTTGTTTGGACACATACGTACGTGAAGGACCAACAGGAGGGCCGGGCTCTCGCTCGCCGCGCGCGCACTCCCCCCTCTATCTCTCCCGCCGCCGTTGATCCATCACCGGGCCGGTCCGCGACTGTCGCCAGCGGCTGCTGGTTGTTGCTTGGTTGCGTCGCCGCGGGAGCCGTGACCCGGGCGCAATGCCGGGAGCCGTGATCGTGCACCACCACACGAGGTACAAGACGTACCCCGGCGAGGTCACCGGCATCGCCATCTTCTCGTGCTTCATCGCCTCCGTCGCCGGCTGCATCTTCGGCTATGACATCGGCCTCACATGTGAGTGACGCACCGTAGTAGAATACCAGGCTGTGATTATGATCTCTTCTCCATCTGCTAGCTAGCAGGGGCCGGGCTTGGCTTGCTCTGACGGTCTGACCTCCTACGGTTGTTCTTGTTGCCACGCTGTCGCTGCCGCCGTGGTGGTCGTGAAGCCGGGCTGACGTCGACGGAGCCGTTCCTGGTCAAGTTCTTCCCCTCCATCTACGAGGAGATGAAGAGGCAGGTGGTCGTCAACCAGTACTGCAAGTTCGACAGCCAGGTCCTGACGCTGTTCAGCTCCTCCCTCTTCCTCGCCGCGACGGTGGCCACCTTCTTCGCCGGCCCGATGACCCGCGCCTTCGGGCGCAAGTGGACCCTGTTCGCCGCCGCGTCCGCGTACGTGGTCGGCGCGTGCATCGGCGGCGTGTCCGTGAACTTCTCGATGCTGCTCACGGGCCGCGTCCTCGTCGGCTCCGGCGTCGGCATCTCCATCCAGGCGGCCCCGCTCTACATCTCCGAGGTGGCGCCGGCGCAACAGCGCGGGATGCTGAACATCCTGTTCCAGCTCATGATCACGGTGGGCATCCTGACGGCGAACATGACCAACTACCTGGCGTCCAAGGTCTCGGGCGGCTGGGGCTGGCGCATCCCCGTCACGTTCGGCGCCATCCCGGCTGCCGTCATCGCGCTGGGCGCGCTCGCCATCCCGGACACCCCGGCGTCGCTCGTCGAGCGCGGGGACACGGCCACGGCGCGCAAGACGCTGTCCCAGATCCGGGGCGTCGGCGACGTGCGCGAGGAGTTCGACGACCTGGCCGCGGCGAGCGAGGACGCCAAGGCCGTGCAGTGCCCCTGGCGGGAGCTCTTCTTCGGCGGCAAGTACAAGCCCCAGCTCACGTTCGCGCTGCTCATCCCCTTCTTCCAGCAGCTCACCGGCATCAACGTCATCATGTTCTACGCGCCGGTGCTCTTCAAGACAGTCGGCTTCAAGCAGAACGCCACCCTCGTGTCCTCCGTCATCACCGGCCTCGTCAACGTCTTCTCCACCTTCGTCGCCATCGCCACCGCCGACAAGATCGGACGCCGCGCGCTCTTCCTGCAGGGCGGCACGCAGATGATCATCTCCCAGGTAAAACACAACACCGCCATTAATTAATGAATTAGCCTCCATGTATGGTCGAGCATCCATGGTGCATGATTCTTCTTGCCTGGCACTGGCAGATCCTTGTGGGGACGTTCATCGGGCTGCAGTTCGGCATGAGCGGGACGGGCGACATCTCGGAGCAGTACGCCATGTGCATCGTGCTGTTCGTGTGCGTGTACGTGGCCGGCTTCGCGTGGTCGTGGGGGCCCATGGGGTGGCTGGTCCCCAGCGAGATCTACCCGCTGGCCGTGCGGTCGGCGGCCATGAGCGTCACGGTGGCCGTCAACATGTTCTTCACGGCCTTCATCGGGCAGATCTTCCTCACGCTGCTCTGCCACCTCCGCTTCGGCCTCTTCTACTTCTTCGGCGCCTGGGTGCTGCTCATGACGCTCTTCATCGCCATGCTGCTCCCGGAGACCAAGAGCGTGCCCGTCGAGGAGATGGCGCACGTCTGGAAGAAGCACTGGTTCTGGCGCAAGTTCGTCATCGACACCGGCAACGACGCCCGCAGCGCCGAGATGAGGAAGAGGATAGCGCTAGAGATGAGCTGATCATCGTCGTCCATGCATGCAGTCTCCATCGCCCATGCATTATATATATGCAGTAGGCAGGCAGGCAGATGAAGGAATTACGTACTCAAGCGCCAACTAAAACTAAACCCAAGTCAATTACGTCATATATCACTCAATAGCAGAATAGCTGCTAGAACATATATGAATGGTTGTTGTAGGCTGATCGTAATCCCAGCTAGTTATGATATACATCTTGCATTTTAACTAGCTAGCGTATATATATTGTACGGGTATCTAGATTTTTTTATCTGTTTATTCTAACATTCGAGATCTACATATTTTATTTTGGCCGTTTCACCGTATGAGATCTTTTGACAAATTTTAATGCCAAATTATGATAACTTGAGCCATACTTTTGGGAATTCAAATGATTTCAAATAAAAAAAATCATCACTTATAAAGTTGTACCGTAGGATGTGTTCGATTAAAGCATCAGATACATGATAGAGGTATCATGTAGTTTAGACTGTTTCGAGTAAACTGTGTAAAATAGGGGAGACAAGACTATATATTAAGTTGTTTGACACTGTTGTAGAGACACTACACCAAAATTTTGAATTTCCTACGGTCTCGTAACTTCCTACGGTTCCCGTTGAGAACGGTAGAAAATAAATAACTTCCTAAAGGCAGCAATAGCCTCTCGGAAGTTTTATAAACTTCTGACGCGAGGACGTGTGGCTCTCGGAAGTTTGGGAATTTCTGTCGGGTGTGTGTCAACGTCGTCGGAAGTGAGGCTTCAGATTTGACCGGTTAAATCTGTTGGAGATACCTTATAGAAGTTTGAAATAGGGGATAAGTTATGAGATATAATAGAGGATCTGCTAGAGATACATTATAGACTTTGGGTTTAAATATGTTGGGAAGGCACTGAAAGTGTTCGATGCTGGATCCGGTGGTGCACTAAACATGTCTGAGGCCCTCGATTTCAGCCTTCCAAGAAGTACCAACTGGATTTTAATGTGGGTGCATAAATAGACCACTTGTCTAGCCTTGGCTGATATCCTAACACTCCATACTCTCGTGGGCACATCTTGAGGTTAGAGAAACACACTTCACTCATTTAGTTATTTGCATCTTTTAAATCATCACCTAGGTAATATTAGAGAGCTCCTAGTGCATCAATATAGTTGTTGCATTCTATGACGCTAGTTGAATGACTTGGGCTGGACTTCATATGTTCAGTGAGCGGCTCTCGGAGATTGTTGTTAGCTTTGATCATCATTATGAGGGGCTTTTGTGCTCATTCCTTAAGTGATTTTCGTGAAGAGTAACTCTAGTGAAAATGTGGCCTTTTGGAGTGCCTCTCTAGTGTAGTTCTTACAGAGGCGTAATTATGGTCTTGGCGTGTGAACCATCTATCAATCTTAGACTTGTCACAATAAGGATGGAGGATGTCGGCAAACAACCGAACCCTTGAGAATATATTTGATTTCATTTCTTGTCCCATTTGTCTTGATAACTATACTTATATGCTTGTTGTGTGGTATTTTTCTCAACTAGCCTTTAACTTGTAATAATTTCATTTGATTAGCCTCTATGCATCATTCAATATAAAATGAAGATCAAGCTACTAGAATTGCATAGAGGCTTGCATATGATGAATTGACGACAGTGTAAGGGCCTGTTTGGAAATGCAGTTTTGAAATACTGTAATTTTGAGATACCACAGTTTACAATTGTACATGACACAAATACTACGGTATTACTTTACTACGGTAAAATCATAGTATTGCTCAAAACCGAGATCTGTTTGGTTACATTGGAAAACAAAGTATATGTAGAGAGAAGAGAAGAAAACTGAGGTCTCGAGTGGAGTTTCAAAAACTCCAAAAATACCACGGTTTTGGGTAAACCATGGTATTTAAAACCGTGCTTTGACTGTACAAACCAAACACATTTTGAGTTTCAATACTATAGTATCATTAAATACCATAGTATTGTTTCAAAACTACAAAAATACTACACTTCCAAACAGGGCCTAAAGTGGTTGTTGTAACACTAGCTATTTTTGTATTAATCAAACTTTTCTCTAGTGAATTATGATTTTATACGATTTTTAGGCTATACACTCCCTCTAACTATTTAGGTCCTATCAGTCGTTTAGGTTATGGTGATGTCCTCTAGAGTCCGAAAAACGAACTTGGTTCAATTAAATTTCTATAACAATTGAAGGACCGTACAACAAGCTGACGGTAAAAACCAATCTTCACCGTCGGTTCATATGGCAAGTCGATGGTAACGAAGAGCACATCATCACGACTAAATGTGTTTGGCTATATAACAAGACATGCTAAGGCTCTGTTCGTTTTTCATGGATTGGAGGCCTGAAACAGTTCCTGGCCGGATTGTTTCTCTAATTTATATAAGTCTTGATAAGTTGAATTGAATCCTGATCTAATCCTTCACAAACGAATGGACCTTAAGGATTTTTTTTTCTATCTCAATCCACGTGGATTAGACGTGATTGTGTGAGTTTAAATTCATAGCAAGTTAAAATCCATCATAATTTTTTTTTCTATTCTCATCCGATCCATATGCCAGAACTTGGTATCGACATGATAATTTCAGCACGCGTTCTTACGTTACAGAGGGGATGGTAAGTAATACAACCTGCTGCTCCGAACCACACCTAGTACACGTCCGCTAACTTTGGCATGCAGGGAGTACCCCCCAAAAAAAGAGAGGAGCTTTACAGTGGAGTGGACACACCCAAACTGACGACCGGCCGTGGCCCGACGCGACGAGCAGTCGAGCGTTCGAGCAAAAAAAGCGGAGTGGCTGGTGCAAGCAAGAAGGCAAGGGAGCACGAGGCTACTAGTATGGTACAGGTGCACGTCGTAGTATATAGGTGTATAGGTACAGTACAGTCCGTGCGGGGCGGATTGCAGGCAGAGCAAAACGAGCAACGCCGGCGGGAGAGCCCGGCGCGGTGGGCGCGGTGGCCTCTCGCCGCTTCACTTGGGTCCCCAGAGCAGCAGGTGCATCACCTTGGCCGTCTTGCCGTGGCCGTGGAGGTGGTCCTCGCGCCCGCGCCACGGCGACGGCGACGCCGACGCCGACGTGCCGGCCCGCGGCAGCCGCAGCTGCTCCGCGGCGTCGCGCGCCAGGGCGCGCAGCGTGGCCAGCTCGGGCCACCTGCTGGCGGTAGTGCTCTCGCTCCCGCTGCTCATGGCCGCCGCCGCCGCCGCCGCGCCCGTAGCCTCTAACTAAACCCGCTCTCGGGGCTCGCCACTTCTCGTCGCCGCCGTTGGCACATGGACACCGAGCCGGCCGGTTTATATAGCCATCCATCCACAGGTGCCGGCCGCGCCGAGCTAGGCTAGGCGCCGGACCGCGCCCGTCGTCGTGTAGGGGCCCAGTGGACTGGACTGGGCTGCACTGCACTGCACGGCACAGGTGAGTGGAGGTGAGACGCGACGACGATAAATATCGCGTGGCGTTCACTGACGAGAGGACGTGGATCGAGTGGCCGGGGTTACCTGGTTGACGTGCGCGGCCGGCCGATTTTTTTTGGCCCCGGTCCTGCGGTACCGGGGGTCGTTCGCTCACAGTCACAGACCAGGCCGCCCGTCCGTCCGGATCAGTGACGAACGGTCGGTGAGCATCCACGAGTGGCCGCCGGTTCGCCGGCGGGTGGTCGCGGTCCGAGACAGGGAGGGGTCGCAAGGTATTCAAGTGCGTGGGGCTCGCTGCCGAAAGAGAGGCTTCGAGACTGCTCCGGCCGGAACCCGGAAGGGAAGTAGTGGCTGCGCGCCATCGCTGCGTACTTGTCGCCGTGGTAATGGAAGAAGATGGTCCAAAAGGATAAAAAGATCTCAATCCAGAGGGAAAAATATCTCAAGCCCCGGCATTTGCCGACAGTACCAAATTCTTCGCACGTACTGTAGCTGTTAGTTTTAAAGTGGGTTTCACCATAGTTTGTTTGATCAAATCGAACGATTCTTAAGGATCAGTTTGGAAACCCCAATTTCCCAAGAGATTCTATTCCCTTAGAAAAATGAAAATCTCTTTGATAAATTGGAGTTCTCAAACTAGTCCTAAGAGTCGTATGATAACATGTGCGACAAATATCATCGATCGGTTTGGCTCTCGAGGGATTAGTACCGGTGAGGGACATCTGGCAGGGTGATCTTCTTATTCGTAGTAGCAGGAACCTTTCGTGTCTTTTAAGTTCGCAAGTTCAGTCATCGTCCTCTAAGGACTGAAACATGGCCTGAAACCAGTCGGGTTTATTTATTTAATTTATATAACCTTCGATCAAGTGTAACTATCTCTAGTGTATTTCTGTACAAACGAACAAATTCTAAATGAAATTAAAGTGACTCTAGGGCCGACTCCGGTAATAATTCACATGCTCTTTGTTCATAACATCCTACCATTTTTTAGGCTAATGTGGAGAGTGTATAGTAGTAGAGGTGAGAGATGTGCTACAGGTCTATATATTGCAGTGCTTCTAGCCAACACATTAAACATGGATAAATTAACAATTCAATTTTTTTTCTAAGGAGGTGTGGCCAGATGTTACCAGAAGTGATTATGGATGTGCTTTATGTACACAATATGTCGTTGAACCAGAAATACTTTGGGATACACACGGAGGTGGATAATTCAGCGAATGTCATCTTTAGTGCTAGTCTGAGAACCTCATTTTTTAATTGGTTTTAAAATCTCTTGGAAAATGAGGTTTTCAAACTAGTCCTTAAGGTACTAGTTCAGCTCAAAATAATCGGTGGATTTGTGAATCTTTAGAAGACGTTTAGACGAGTTATTTTATTTATTATTTACATTTAAAAATTATATAATTAATTAAATTCATAATCTAGACTACAGCTCCACGCTGGAGTTAGGACCTGGAGCAGCCCCAAACATCATAATCATCTCAAAGACATGGTGGTAGGTTCTAGATGGGTAGAAGGTGAGTAGAATAAACTATAAAGAACTTTTTGAAGTCACAACATACTAGAGTAGAAGTAATTAGTATAATAGAAGGCACAAAATGCAATGTTTTGCTCTAGCTCCATTTTTATAAGTGAAAGAGAAATAGGCCTCGAGTCATTTCTATATTGTTTTTGTTGTTTGATGACCATCACAACTTATTAAACTGACTAGTTTGCTAAATGTTTGGTCACATGATCAAAATATTGAATTTAGAAGATTAGATGTAGAGATACAACTTAGACTTAGAGAGAGAATGTCATATTGAGTAGGAAATGGACTTTTGGGTTATTTTAACATTTGGATAGGTTCTAAAATGTTCTAGCAACATTCTAAAACATAGTTCGCAATATCAGATTTAGTATTTGGAGTTCCAGGGGTCAATTGTAGCAAAGTCTTAGCAAAAACGAGCAAAGTGATTTAGAAGATCAGTTGAGGCAAGATGTGTGACTTAAAGTGTTTAGATAGACTCAAGATATATTTGTCTAAATCATAAAAATACTCAAGGCATCAGCCAAAAAAGTTATGCCCAGGTTGGATAAAGTTGCGATGTGAGTGCACTGGACACATGCCCGGTGTACACCAGACACGTTTTCAGACACGACATTCAAAGAGCATGTTTTTAGTTCTATGGAGCTTGACACACTGGACTTGTCCGATATGCCACCGGACAACTCTCCAGATTCAGCACACAGAGAGCATGTAAAATGGCTTTGGTAGTTGTGCTACCGGACAAACAGTACACCCAACTGTCGAAAGTGAAGATCCAACAGTCGGTTGATGTGGCGTCTCCGGTATGCACACTTTTGCGACGGCTACCATTGAACAACCTACTTTTCTTATCTCTCTATTTCTGTTTCTTCTGTGTGAACACAAACCTAACGATGTATCTCTTATATCCCGCCTACTATACGTGGCTAATGGGCTGTATCGGGCCAGCACGACCTGAGCGCGTCACAAGCCGAGCCGAGCTGGTATAGTCAGGTCAAGGCACGACACAAATAAATAGTGGGTCGTGCCATGCTAGCCCGTGCGCTGAAGTTTGAGCTCAAGCACGGCCCATCTGGTTTTAAACGTATCGTGTCGGGCTACAACGTCGTGACGTGCTATCGTATCGGGCAGCCTAGGACCTATCTTATAATAGAGCTCGAAAACAAGTTTTATAGCTCATTTTCCTATTTTTGTATCACGTCTCGAAAACAGGGTCGGGTCGATCATCGATGTATATATATGAATTAGATTGGAACGAAAGGTCGAACAGGCCGTGTCAGGCCATGTTCGTTCTGATGGGCTATCTGTGCTGGGCATCGAATGAGACAACGATAAATGGGTCGTGCCCGTATTAACTGATGAGTTTGTCCGTAAGTTCAAACACGGTTCATAATGGACCTTGGTCTGACCCGAACATAGTTACTGTTGTATCGGGCAGTGCCAAAATGTCCGGCTGGCTCATATAGGGTCTGTTTGGTTGGGCTGTGGCTGTGGAAAAAGTTGTTGTAAGCTGTGAACCGTGAAAAAAGCTGGTATAGGCTGTTAGCTGTTAAAAAGCTAAAAACCGTTTGGTGAAAACCATTAAAAGCCGTTAATTTTTTTGATATATGTTTTAACAGTTCCATCCAAAAACCACTAAAAACAGGTCTAGGAATGCTTTTAATTTTACACTACGAGAAAGTTAGATTTTAGAAAAAGCTGTTTCCTCGATCCGACCATTTAATTTGATTTTTTATTTTTAAAGTACAAAGGCCAAAGCCAATAGCTAAATAAACACACCTATAGTACGTTACTTTGCTCGACAAAACGAAATAAGTGTATTTGGAAAAAGAGAGAAACAGAGAGCAAAAGTCCCTTGTGCTGCAACGGCTTGCCAAACATGCACGATGCAGGCTGCACGCACCATGCCACCGGCCCACCGCCCTGGTTCCTTGGAAACAGAGTGAGCGCCTCCTGTCCGGTCCAAAACCGGCGACGCGCTCCCTGTTTTCCACTGGCCCCGCCTCCGTTTCTCCGCCGGTTTCCGCGTATAAAAAACGGCCAAGCTCCCTGCCACCCTCGCCTCGCTCCCGTCGCTTGACCCAAGGCCGGCCCGCAGAGCCACGTGCGCCAGGGAGGTGGCGTGGATGGCGGAGGCGGAGAGGCCCAGCTTGAGGAGCACGGCGTGCAATGGACCGACGTGGGCCGCGGAGCGGCGGGCGGCCGCCGCCTTCAGGGAGGAGGCGAGGGACGTGGCGTCCCACGCCGCCGGGGTCGGGCTCTGGCATGAGGCGGCGCATGCAGCTGACATGCCCGCGGCCGCGTCAGGCTTGACCTGTACTGTCCCCACGGAGATCACGCCACGGACCGGGCAAGAACCGCACGAGCCGAGCCCAGCAGCAGGATGGCGGCGGCGGCGGCGGCGGCGAGCGGGAAGGCGCCGTCGCTGGTGGTGGCGGCGAGCATGGGCGCGGTGGAGGCGCTCAAGGACCAGGCGGGCCTGTGCCGCTGGGACTACGCGCTGCGCTCGCTCTACCACCGCACCGCCGCGCCCCGGATCCGCGCGCTGTCCGCCGCGCTCTCGGACTCCGTGTCCGTGGCGGCGGACGCGCCCCCGCGGGCGTCGCGGCCCCCGGCGCCGCGGGACGCGGCCAGGATGCGCAAGGCCTACCACCTCGTGTGCTGGGGCCCCAACTGATCGGCGGGCGGGCGCCGACTGCATGCCTGTAGCTGTAGCGCGCGCGCTGACCAAGGCCTGGCTGGGTGTGGTTGTCTGTAGCTTCTTCTTCTTGTCGTTGGCTCCTCTCGCTCCGTCCATCGATTCCATCCGTGTCCGTCGGCGGATGAGATGAGAATGAGAAGGCGATGTGAATGCTCTTCCGTCGTTTGGGTTCCGGAGCTGAGGATTCCCTAAAAAAAAACCAATTTTACTACGTGCGCTATTGAATGACTAGTACTGATGACTCGTCGGTCAGCCGGAAAAAGCAGAGGCGTTGAGTGCAGCGCCGGTGAGCCGCGACAGGCTCATCAACGATGCATGCCTTTGCCTCTCTTCTCTTGGTCTGGACTGGGCTGGAGTGGACCAGCCAGGTGTCCGAGGACAGCAGGTGTGTCCTGTAGCTGTGTAGCACCGTCCACTGGGCTCCAGCCTCCATCCAGCACTGGCGTCGTCGCCGCTGGTTTGAGCTCTGGATCTTCGCCGATCTGTCGAGCAGAGACCAGAGATACTACAAACTGTAACCGCAAGAAATGACTCTGAAGATGATGGTTTTGAGATTCCTTGGTGAAGCTAGATAAGAGTAACTCCAAGAGATGCCGCATATCAATCTGAATAGTGTTTTTCGCGTCGAAACTCCGAATTCTTTGCCTCCAACAGACTGTTGTTCCTTTCCCCATTTTTTCGGCTTCCCGCAAAGGAGACGATGGATCCTGCATATATGCGCAAGCCGAACTATCCCCAATCCTCCAGAGCGCGCTCAATTCAGTAGCTTTCCGCGACTTTTTCCCAGCTGCGCGTGCAGTTTTGTTCGACGAAAGGCGGGCGGCGGCGGGAGAGACACCATCGTCGTTGGAGGAATGCATTCTTCACAGGCGCGGCGTTGGTGACTTCTTCAAGGGCGGGTGCGGTGCAACCTGTAGGTCGTCACCGGCGCGGCGTTGGCGGCTTCTTCAAGACCAGATGCGGCGCAGCGTGTAGGTCGTCATCAACGCGGCGTTGGTGGCTACTTGAAGGGCGGCAGCTTGAAGGTTGTCGACACAGGCGGATTCAAGGGCGGATGTCCACGCATGGTATCGTCCTTCGTTTGTGGGTGGGTGGGGGTGGAATCCATGTAGGATATAGCAAACGGCGCCGCCGAGTGAAGCTGCTTCTATTTAGCGGGATATTTGCATCTCTGGCATTGTCTTTTTCGAGTGGACTGGCATGCTGGATTTAGCTGGAGCTTTCACTGAATATGAAATTGTATAGTACATGAGACCAGATGGAACAATGTCTCTCAAATTAAGAGATAAAGTCGTGAAGGATTTTAACACTGACCTAGAGGTCATATGTTATGTTTGTTTTTTCATGCTTTTGTTTCTTTTGCAGTTTCCAGAATACTAGGCAGAAGTTTTTTTCTTCTTCAGGTTAGAGTTATGATTATGTCACCGAAAGCTGGTAACCTTGGTCACAAAATGGCTGCTGCTTGCCATGTAATTTTCCTTACTCGCTTGACTGTTAAATATATATTGTGGAAGATCGTATTTTGGCTCTGCATGTAATAATTCTGGTTAAAGTTTTGCTGATGGCACATATTTTTTCCCATGTTTATAGTATTTTTTTCAAAATGACTACAATTATTAGTTGGTTTATAAATGTAGTGCAATGAACTGATAACGATGTAGTGCATATGTTTAATTTTTTGTTTCTTTTTATACTTCATTTTCAGGCTTCAGCAATTTGTGATGAGGTGAACTTGTTCTTGCTGTGAGTCTTTTTGTTTAGTGAAATAGACTGAATGTCAGCTTGTGGTCAAAGTCTGTTTTGTTTCTGTTTATACTGTTTGTTCTGTGAAATAAACATTTCCCTTGTGAACCGGTAATTTGGCATTGTGTTATGTTGATATTAAGTTGTATCTCATAACTGACAACGATATATATCACTCTTTGAATATGTCACTGTGTGGTTCATGTTTTAATTGGAGGGTTGCCAGCTTCTCTAGCTGATCTACAAAACCAAAAGAGTGAACAGAGACGTCACTTGTGCTCCATTGTCAATTCCAGCAAGTGTTTTAGGTTGCAGTGAACAGAAACACATGTTGTTGCATTGTGGTTGTGGAACTACATTGTGGTTCATGCTTGAATTGATGGTTGCAGTATGCCTGTCCGATGCCTGCTGTTGCAGGAGGCACCCGAACGAAAAACACGGTTAGTTTGCTGTGGCCCACTTAATTTGTTTAAAAAATATTAGCGATCACTTTATAGCAGTCTGCTGTGGGTAAAGACTTTTTTGGGGGAAATTATATTAACAACAGCCCCTAATAAGTGATTTTGGGGAAGAATTTTTTAGTGCTCTTTTGGAGTTGCTCTAAGGCATGCAAGGGGCCTTGGGGGCATCACAGAAGAAGAGAACAGGTACAGATAGATCACGAAGCAGTGGCTGTGGCAACCCCACGTTCCAGTCAATCCTACATGCGCACAGTAGTTCCCTGCTGACCATTCATAGCGATTGACGATGGCATACTAATCCTTTTGTTGTAAAGAAGAAAAAAACATTCTGAAGAAGAAATGTGTCATGTAGATTTAGGTGGTGTTTGGTTTCTAGGACTATTTTTTAGTCTATTCGTTTTATTTCATTTTATTCCTTAAAAATACCAAATTTAAAAAATTAAATCTCTGATTTAGTTTTTATATTTGACAATTTAAAAACTAAAATAGAATAAAATTGAATGGCTAAAATTAGTCCGTAAAAACCAAACATCACCTTACATACGTACCATGACTCACAACGACACACCACCCACCCACCTACATTGAGCATGCATACACATCTCACTACACCTTTAAAACGTGAGTTTCGTCGTACGTTGTCTCCTCCAGCTTTGCGAGCGAGTTAAAATTCCCCTTCCACACGAAATATCTAAAAAATATGGTGTGGAGGTTTCAAACCGGCAAACTCTGCTCATTTGATATAAAGTGCTCAGCTTCTATCGCTTCAACTTTTATTTGGTTGTATTGTATAAAGGAATATATTGTAATAATATATATACTAATAATTTTAAAATAAAAATATGATCGTGTTTGAATAAATATCTCATTTAAGCAATATCTACATATATAATTTATAGAAACCGTAGTAGTTTATGAGCAACTAACTATCTTGATTGATATTCATAGCTTTGTGATATGGTTACGCCATACTTACTATGGTTTCTATATATCTCGGTTGGTACGGGAAGACCGCCTTCACAGTATTATATTAACAAAAAAACTCATTCAAAAACCATGATCGAGAAAGGTCACGCCCGCATAAGTCTATCCATTTCGTGTGCACACGACCAAGAGAACCAGTGAGCGATTTTTTGTCATCATAATTTTGAAATCCGCTTCCACTGGGTTTCGAACTCAGGACTTGAGCAGTGCTAACCATACCACCTAACCAACTCGGCTAGAGGCTCTTTCACAGTTTCTACATATCACACAAATCAACCTTGTTTGAATGGGATAATTATTCAAACACGTCCAAATCTTTACAATAATTTGTGTTCTATTTGAGTTGGTCGTTGTGCCCGGTCTCAATACGTCAACCACATAACATGCATAAATGCATTTCATATGTCGAATGAAAAACATGATTCGAATCCCCCACACCATCTCCCCGTCTCATGGCCGCCCCTTCTTCTTCCGATCTCTGCCACTAGAGTAAGCAACACAAAAGTCTCGATCGACTGACGGGGATGGTGGTGATAGGGTCCTCAACGCGCGTTCTAATTTAGTCTGGCTCGAGCATGGCCTGACTCGTTATCTATTGGACCTGTGTCGGTCCAGCCCGATCATCATGCCATGCCTATGCCTTATATGTGGAATGAGGGGCTAAGTTCGACATGACCCGATTTATTTTTACTCTATTAAAAAAATACACTATGCTAAGTATAGAGCATAAAAATAATTACCATTTGTGTTCATATGTGTTTTGTTGGCTAGTGATGTGTGACTTTGTGTTTGGAGTCAAACAAACATGGTTCAAAACCTTAAAGCTTTAATTATCAATAATTACCGCAATATATAATTGAAAGACACCATAATGACATGCATATATTAGTCTAAAAAGGTATCTGTCGGCGTTTCGACCCCGGGGGGTCCCTGGACCGACGAGTAAATTGTCGCTGCGTGCCCCAGCCCAGATGGGTCGACACGAGACGGGACACAAAGGGGGGAGAACAGCGAGGGGAAATCGCGGCCTTCGTGTTGTCCTGCGCCTAGGGCGGCTGGATGCGCTTGCAGTAGGGGGTTACAAGCGTTCGCGTGGGAGAGAGAGAGAGAGAGAGCCTTACGCGTCGGCCCGTTCTCCCGCGCGGCCAACCCCCTCGTACGAGAGCCCTGGACCTTCCTTTTATAGATGTAAGGAGAGGGCCCAGGTGTACAATGGGGGGTGTAGCAATGTGCTAACGTGTCTAGCAGAGAGGAGCTAGAGCCCTAAGTACATGTCGTCGTGGCAGTCGGAGAGGTTTTGGCACCCTGTTCATGTGATGTCGTGGCCGTCGGAGGAGCGCTGGAGCCCTGCAGAAGTACAGCTGTCGGGGTTGTCGGGTCCTTGCTGACGTCTCCTTGCTGACATAAGGGGCTGGGAGCTGCCGCCGTCATGGAGCGTGCGGGGTGTCATCATTACTTGTTTACTGGGGCGAGCCAGGTGGGACGCCGGTCTTGTTCCCCGTAGCCTAAGCTAGCTAGGGGTAGGGTAATGATGCCCCCCTGGCGAAGTGGCTGTTCCGGACCCGAGTTTGGGCGAGGTGGCGATTCCTCCGAGGTCGAGGTTGAGTTCGAGCCCTGGGGTCAGGTGAGGCGGAGTCCATCGTCTTCCGGAGCCGAGGCTGAGTCCGAGCCCTGGGGTCGGGCGAGGCGGAGTTCGTCGTCTTCCGGAGCCGAGGCCGAGTCCGAGCCTGCGGTCGGGCGGGGCGGAGTTCATCGTCTTCTAGAGCCGAAGCCGAGTCCGAGCCCTGGGGTCGGGCGAGGCGGAGTTCGTCGTCTTCCGGAGCCGAAGCCGAGTCCGAGCCCTGGGGTCGGGCGAGGCGGAGTTCGTCGTCTTCCGGAGCCGAGGCCGAGTCCGAGCCCTGGGGTCGGGCGAGGCGGAGTTCCTCGTCTTTCGGAGCCGAGGCCGAGTCCGAGCCCTGGGGTCGGGCGAGGCGGAGTTCATCTTCCGAGGCCGAGACGGGGGCCAAGCCCTGGGGTCGGGCGAGACGGAGCTTCCTATGTCGCCTGAGGCTGGACTTAGCCGCTGTCGACCTCACTCTAGCGAGTGGCACGGCAGTCGGAGCAAGGCAGGTGGCGCTGTATTCCTGTCAGGTCGGTCAGTGGAGCGGCGATGTGACTGCGGTCACTTCGGCCTTGTCGACTGGAACGTGTGTCAGGATAAGATATCAGGCGATCCTTGCATTAAATGCTCCTGCGATACGGTCGGTTGGCGTGGCGATCTGGCCAAGGTTGCTTCTCTGCGAAGACTAGGCCTCGAGCGAGCCGAAGGTGTGTCCGTTTCTTGAGGGGGCCCTCGGGCGAGACGTGAATCCTCCGGGGTCGGCTGCCTTTGCCCGAGGCTGGGCTCGGGCGAGACGAGATCGTGTCCCTTGAGTGGACTGAGCCTTGACCTTAATCGCGCCCATCAGGCCTTTGCAGCTTTGTGCTGATGGGGGTTACCAGCTGAGATTAGGAGTCTTGGGGGTACCCCTAATTATGGTCCCCGATAGTAGCCCCCGAGCCTCGAAGGGAGTGTTGGCACTCGCTTGGAGGCTTTTGTCGCACTTTTTTGCAAGGGGACCGGCCTTTCTCGGTTGCATTTTGTTCTGGTGGGTGCGCGCGAGCGCACCCGCCGGGTGTAGCCCCCGAGGCCTCGGAGGAGTGTTTTGACTCCTTCGAGGTCTTAGTGCCTTTCGTGATGGCTCGGTCGGTTTGGTCGTTCCCTCATGCGAACTGGCTGTAGCTCGGGTGCATAGTTGAGTCCCAAGTTCTCGGGCTGGTATGTTGACGTTGTCAACGGTTTGGCCGGAGCCGGTTTCGCGAGAGCAGCCCCTGAGCCTTCGCATAGAGCGAGAGGATGGTCAAGGACAGACTCGGCTTTTTTCATACGCCCCTACGTCGCCTTTCCGCAAGGAGGAGGGGAAAGCGCCATGCTGCCCTCGGAGGGCGCCGAACATGGTGTCTCCAGTGAGTTGATAGCGGGTAATCCGAGTGGACGCCAGTGCCCCATTCGTTAGGGGTCGGCTAGTGGCTCCGGAGGCGCGCTCCAAAAGTACCTGCGGGTGATTCGCCGGACCCGGTCCCCTTTTGACGGGGTCCGAGGGCTCGATGCCTCCCTCTGGTGGGATTCCGTTACGAAAATCGCTCCCGCTGGTCTCGGAAATGTCCTAGGGTACCTCGGGAGCGTATCCCGAGCCTTGGTTATGTATCGAACGTACCCAGGGTCATCCCTCGCTCTGCGTGCTCTAAGACGGCTGTCGAACTCTTCGGGGGCCAGCCTACGAACCCCTGATCAGTAGTGGGCGCGGAGCCCGAGTGGCCTGAGGCGGCTGTTGAACTCTTTCGAGGGGCCACCCTTCGAACCTCTGATCAGTAATGGGCGCGGAGCCCGAGTGCTCTGAGGCGGCTGTCGGACCCTTCCGAGAGGCCAGCCTTCGAACCTCTGATCAGTAGGGGGCTCGGGGCCCGTTTCCTTCGTGGAGAAGGATCCCTTTCGGAGTATCCCCTTTCCCGGTCCCTGTGGCAAGGGAGAGAAAGAGGAAGTGGAAAAGGATACGAAATCGAACGCCGTGGCGTACCTTTCTGACGCGGTCATTATGGCGGAGGTGAAGCGTCGCTCGCTTTGCCTGCCAAAGGTGCCGCCTGCCCTGCCGCAGAGTTAATGCGACGGGACGAGTGGTTCGCGGGACAGCCGTTGTGCGTGCGCGAGCCGTTCGAGGAACAGAACACGGGCGCGTCGTCTTCATGCCGTGGGAGAGGGTTCTCTCGCTGTTCCAGGAGGGGACGTGAGCCTGCAGATGATTTGACTGCTGCTTCCCCCCGCCTGCCATCGCCATTACTGCCGGCCCATTTTTGGTCGTATCGACCGTCGCGCCTTCTCCCGCGGCTGACTGACCCATGACCGGCGTGCCCGGTTAGCACTGCTAGGCCGTGCGCAGGGTTGCCTCGAGTTGCGACACCGTTTCCGCAGTCGAGGAGGCGTGGGACTGGCGCGAGTGGTGGTGCAGTTTCTCGCACGTAGTAACCGGCGCGCCGGTTACATGACGTGTGGGCCTAGGCCTCCATGCTGGACGCGGCGAAGTCGGAAGGGTGCGCCCTCTTGGTGCGGTTGCATGCCGCCTGCATGGCGGTCCGCTTTCTCACCCGCTGGTCCGGGCGATAGTGGAGGAATGCTTGTAACCGCTGGGCTGTTGTGCGCTCCGCGCGTGGCGGTTTGGCTCCTTCTGTCCTGGGGCAGCTTTGCATGACGCGTGGGACCCAGCCCCCGTGTCGTAGCACCACAACATAAACCCCCCTATAGCAACGCATCCGCAGCAACACATGATTTTATGTGTTGTAAGAAATTAGCGGGCAACGTTTAATATGCGTTGCAAGCATCATCCGTTAAGTTATTAGAGTTATGGCAACGCTTTATGCGTACCATCCGTTGTGTTAAATAGGATACAGAAACATTTAATATGTGTTGCTAGTTGAATGTATTGATTAACTAGTATGTGACAACCATTAATATTTCTTGCCAGTAACATGTAATATTTAAATTCAGAAAAAACACTCAATTTGAATGATTTGAAGTACAATAAATTAAACCAAATATTGTCCTTTTAGATTTCGATCTACCAAAAACCCTATCACACAGGGAGACACAAGCGCACGACCTGAACCACCTACCCACGTCGTCGCTGGCCACCTGCCATGGCCCCAGTCGCCTTCGCAAAAGTCCCCAATCCCGTCGGCGGCCTCTGCACGCCTAGCCGCAGACTCTTCGTCAGTGCACCAAAATCTCCTGAACTACCTACCCACCTCAAACCCTAACCCCAAGCCATCGCAGAAGAGGGTGACGAAGTAAAACAAGTAGCTGCCTCCCGACGCCGATCCAGAGGCTTTGGCCCACCGACGCACGACGGCACGAGCAGCCGATGAACACGGCCACTCAACTTTCATAGTTTCATCACGAGTACCGCCTGAGCAGTGGAGCCGCGGACAGCCGGACACCATCACATCAAACCTCCACCGCCGTCAATATAAGCGACAACTGCAGGAGGGTCGTTGAAACCGCCAGCCGTTCCTTCCCACCCTCCTCCCCGCCCCCGGTCCGCCCCCCACCTCAATTCCACACCCCACGGCGAGGCCGCGGGGCGCCCGCGCCCAAACGCCAAAACCCTAGCTCCCCACCCACCCACCAACCTCCAAGCACCGGAGGCCGCCGCGCGCTCGCCCACGGTCGCCACGGATGCGCGCGGCCCGCTCGCGGACCTCGACGACGCCCCGCTCGCGCGTCGCGGCTGTTCCGCCATGGACGAGCCCGAGAAAGTGAGGGGCAGGGAGGATGCGGCGTCGGGCCGCGAGGCTGGCGGCGCCGAGGAGGCCGGGGATGGGTTCCAGCTCGTGATCCATGGCAAGAAGAAGAAGAGGGCGGCCAGCGGCCAGGACTGCGGGACTGCTGGCTCTGGCTCTGGCGCTGGCGCTGGCGCCGGGCCAGTGCGGGCGTTGACCAGGGAGAAGGGAGCCGCGCCGGTGCCGGGGGCCAAGGCCAAGGTGCCTTTCCACGATCCAAGCATTCCCCGGTCGCAGGACGTGTACAAAATCAGAGTGGATAACTACAAGCCATTCGAGCATGTCTGGCTGGAGCGCAGCGAAGACGACACCCGACATGTTCACCCGCTGGTCAGTGATACACTATCCTGTTGCTACTTCTCTATGTTTTGGTGAGTTCTAATGGAATGAAGGAGCTATAAACTCATTGATCGATGTGTAAGACATGGAAATGGCTTGGGTAAAATAGTAACACTTGTTGAATCAAATACTACTGTTGTCGTTCCCCATCATTTGGTGTGTTTAGACTGGATGTGTTGGGCAGATGGTGCCCAAAGTTTATGAGACACGGAATGAGTACAAATAATCTGATTGCTGTATATACGGGGGTAAAATTTCAACATAACATCGGAAGATGGTTTTAGGATAGCATGTGATCGTGTGTATAAATGGAAGAGGAAATGTGTAACACATTTTTGCAAGGATATTACCTGCTTTTGACAAACAACAGTGAATCATAGGCATGTTAATATGGGAGAATTAGTATGCATGTTGGTATTTTCAAAGCTGAAGGTAGTCTTTTCATGCACAACGATATGTACCATACTAACAGGTGAAAATAAAATCAGTGTGGTGTTTTTCTTTTAAAAAACATAGGCCTGCTCTAAGTCTAGTGTTTATCTTCTGTATATTTTTGTCAGTGTCATGATTTCCTTGCATCCGTATCCATTTATGAGTTTTAACTTGTTTTTTGTTGCAGGAAAACCTGCCTGTTGAACAGTTTGTTGACAGAAATGTTCCTGACAGAGAACCAGTGAAGCCAGCTGATTTAGAGGATACACCATTTACGCTGGTTCAAGATCACAAAGGCTTAACAGAATTAGCTAAGAAGTTGAAGAGCGTAACTGAATTTGCTATAAGCATTTGTAACTAATGTTTTTGTTTTATCAAATGAATCTATGATACTTAGATGCCTCTTATGTTGATACTGAATACTGAAGTTCATCTGTCAAGTATTTTTTCCCTGTGCTGCATACATTTTTTATATGAAAGAACTGTCAGCATGCCTTCCCTGCAGGTTTTTGCCCCTGCGAGGCATATTTCATGCACACATATCACCACAGTTCTCGAAAAATGTTTTAGTTACATGTATAATACTGCTATATGTTAGTGGTTGTGGAATGTGCATTGGACCTGACAGTCTTTATACTAGCACTATCGAAAAGTTCTTAAGCTAGATTACTTTTGTGACTGTTTGACATGAACAATATAGTGCAACTTTGGTTGTTATATAAACAAGATACCTCCTATGTTTTGTTTCTTCATCTTATAGAATGAGTTTTATGCCCTTTTATGTTCTAGGCTATCTAACATGCAATAGAATAAATTCCATGGACTTCATGATACTAGCAATTTAATGATTGCCTCTATAATTTTTTTGCTCCATTTTCAGGTAGATCTGGAGCATAATCAATATAGGTCATTTCAGGGCTTGACCTGCTTGATGCAGATTTCAACAAGAACAGAAGACTTTATTGTGGACACTCTTAAGCTACGCATATACATTGGTCTCTATTTGCAAGAGCCTTTCAAAGATCCAACAAAGAGAAAGGTTTTTAAAAACTACAAAATAATGCTTCTATGTACTCGAATTTCTGGTTTTCATTCGTTCTTGGTCAAATAGGTAATGCATGGTGTGGATCGTGATATAATGTGGCTCCAGCGGGACTTCCACATCTATGTGTGCAATCTTTTTGACACAGGACATGTATGTGTAAATTAGGGTCAATAATACCATGATCCTGATTCTGCCACCCAATTTTCTTATTTCTTTATTCTTCCTGGAAACCCTCCTATTTAATGTTTAATAGGCTGAAGATTGCTTTTCTTTCTAACGACAATCAGGCTTCAAGGGTCTTACAGATGGAGAGAAACAGCCTTGAGCACCTATTGCTTCATTTTTGTGGAGTAACAGCAAAGAAGGAGTAAGGCTCTATCCAATAAATAATTTACAAAGATCCACTCTGACCTCCCTTGTATCTACAATGGGACTTTCTTTTCTCTGATTAAGGCATGCCTTTTTCTTGTAGGTATCAAAATGCAGACTGGAGGTCGAGACCACTTCCTGATGAAATGATCAAGTATTTTGCATATACCCTATTCTGAATTTCTTTTCTGTTGACTGTTGAGTTTGGTGTTGGATATTTTTGTGTTTGCTGCTTTTATTTTTTGCTGGCTTGCCATCAGTTATATATAAGTGGATTTACTTCTGCCTAGGTATGCTAGAGAAGATACACACTATCTGATGTACATATATGACTTAATGAGACAGGCCCTATTCTGAATTTCTTTTTTGTTGTGTTTGGTGTTGGATATTTTTTTGTTTGCTGCTTTTCTTTATTTCTGACTTGCCATCAGTTATATATAAGTGGCTTTACTTCTGCCCAGGTATGCTAGAGAAGATATTGTTAGAATATGTGGAGGGAGACAACTCTTATATTGACATCCATCCTTTTCGCTGCAGTTGTGTTCTGGTTCATTGGTAAGTTTCATAGTACAATAGGGGATACAGTGTCACAAATTATAGGTTATCCTTTTCTTTCGGAAGTTCGGATGCTGATGAAAAGCCTTCACGTAGCATTGTCCCATCTGCATTTCCACCAGCAAGCACTATCATGTCTATTGCTGAGCACATTAGCGTACCCCCATCTGCTACACATTGAACCATGGAATCAAGGAATGCAGCTAGTGACCCATAGGGATCAAGGTCAACCTGATCCAGCATGTACAGGACATTAAGACATAATCCAAATACTGACAACACATATTATTTCCTTGTGATTAAATCAGAATCAGCCATTTGCAGGTGGCAAATATGTGACAGGCCAGTGCCATGTTCCCCTCCATCACCACCCCCCTGGCGCAGGAAATCCTCTAGCGTATGCCGGGCCACAGCCTCCTGCAAAGTGCTAACAATAGCAAGGAAACTTAAGCAAAACCGTGTATCTTTTAACTAGAAGTAATTTATGAATGTCTGGTTTTTTGTAATGCATCTACCTTATTTCCCTTTATGAATTGTCACTGATTTTAGATAAGCCCTCTACTACATGGTGGTCAAAACAGCTGGCCTCTGGTAATGGAGCTTAGCGTGTTTTAGTTTGAGGACTTCGGTAAGGCTGCATTTTCAATTATATTTACGAACATCTAGTTTTATTTTTATAATGCATCTACCTTATTTCGCTTTATGAATTCCCACTCAATTTATGATGTGATTGACACTACTATTATACGATTGATTCCCACTCAATTTATGATGTGATTAACACTACTAACATCTGTCTTCACAAGTTTATGTTCTTTTCAATGTGTGGGTACATCTTGGCATGAGCTAAGTTATATCAGACCACCTGTTAGATTTTTGGTAATTAATTTTGCAAGCTGCCCATCTTTCTATTTAAGTTCGTTGTTTGTCTTTTAGGCTATTCTCACATAAACCATTATGCAGGTTATATAGGAAATAAGGAAAAGACGCTTGAGGAGATTAGGCAAGATCTTTGCCTGGTATGAAAACACATGTCTATAGTAGCATCTAGATTCCTTTGTCAGGTTGCACAACTTTTTATTACTAAAACATTTCTACAGTGTTAATTTTCTTGGCATCATGTTATTATCTATACTGTGTTACTTACTGTGGATTATCCTAAGCTTTAATGTCAAAACTAGCAGTATATATTTTCACTTCCCTGTGAGTATCAACAAATCTCATGATATTTGACTTTTGTAACTTATGTTATCCGTAAATTTGAAGTTGAGGGGCATTGACCAGATAAAAGCTATCAATATTTGGCTACTATGATTTCTGGTCTGAACTTTTATCCTCAATTTTGCAGTCAAGCGGAAATGTTTGAGCGGGTGATTGGTCGCCTTTGATCACTATATTACTAGCAACAATAGCAGCCATCACTAGCTCCTATTCTTGGTCGTGCATTTCTTGGTAGGCTCGTTCATACTTGCGCTCTCCTTTGATCTTCATTTCTTAGTTTGTTCATTCCTGTGCTCTCCTATCGCACTATTGTATTCTTTTGCACATATATTTTTTTCTGAAATGTTTTCTTATTGTTCATCAGATTCAGTACCTAGGATGAAGTTTCAGGACTGCCAGATTTTAGTTTCAGAGCTGCAAGATTTCTGCAGAATTTGAAGACTATGCTACCAAAAAAGCTTTCCTAGTTTACTTATGATGCAGTTTAGTATAGTTTAGGATTAGTCATATGTTTATATCTGTGTCCAGAAATATTTGTACACGCATGAAGTGGTGATTATTTTAAGTTGTGCTACTCTGTATATTGACTATTTTATTTCAATGAGAAACGGTTTGTCCATTGCAATCGTGTTTATGCCTAGGATTAATTGGACCTTCTCATTTTATTAATGGCAAATGTTGTTGTATATCAATTTCTATTCAATAAATGGTTTCTTTCTTGTAACAATACATGTGCTCTCACAAATCTTATCTAAATGTTGCCATTGTTATACGGTTCAACAACATTGCAATACATAAATGTGCTGCCATAAATCTAAGCAAAATGTTGCCAAATCCAATACGGGTCAGCCCGTCTTTGCCTGTACAAACACATGTAATCGTTGCAGTAGGGAATAAATAGCCGTTGCGGCCGAGCAACACTTATAGTCATGGCTTACCAACATATATATAAGTGTTGCAGTAGACCCTTGCAACGCCAGCATAGGCAACACATAATTATGCGTTAGTATAAGCCTTAGCAACACTTATTTCAACTTCTAGCAACACATGAATGCGTTGCAATAGGGGGGTATTTTTGTAGTGTAGGGGGGGACCTTGGAGCGTGTTGGAGAAGACTCAGTCCACGACGGCTGAGGACGCAAGTGGGGAGAGTCGCCTTTAAAAGGAGGGTGACCCCCTTGGACGACAACCATGTCTTCGCACTTTCCTCTTGCGTCGCGTCCTTCCACCTTCCGAGCCCCCGGATGGGGAGCGCTTGCGTCGCTTTCGTCTTGCTGTCGTTGGAGGAACACAACTTCACGGAAGTTGGTACCTTTCAGCCATCGCTCGGCTTCAAGGATTTTCATCAGGCAGCCCGGCTGCATCCCCTCACCGGTGGTCACCCAAGACGGTGACCACCAGTTTGATGGTGGGGAGAAGAGAGTCGGGCTGCGTCCTCTGCCCCGCCCTCAGCTTCAAGGATCTTCATCGTCCTTGCTGGGGCAGAGGGCGGGCTGAGCCGGAGCTCTACCTCCCGCGCGGGTCGGCGGGCCACCTCTTCTTCCAGCTTCTGGGGGTGGAAACCATCCCCCAGCTCTGCGGAGGAGGTGCCCTCCAGCCATGTCGGGGAGGGCGAACTGTTGCTGCCCAGCTAGGATGCAACATTCCGTCCTCTGTCCTCGCTTTCGTGGCGAAGATGGGAGTGAGGACCTGCCGGTGCGCTTTGGGGCGGCCGGTACTTGGTGGTGCGGTGTTGGTGGACAGGTGGACGCCGCCGTCGGTGCTGAGGTGGTGGCAGCTGGAGAGGTAGGCTTTTCCGCCGACGAGACCGTCAGCGCCACCCACGGACCGACCTCTGGTTCTTTGGCTTTAATATCTGGTTCGCGTCCCTTGAGTGGGGACGCGAACGAGAGCCTTCCGGTGGCTGCGTCCGTCCTGGGACCATGGCTGCTGCTGTGGAGGTCGCTGGCGAATCGCCCGGGGTCTGTCGTCCCGCAGGCCCTCCGATGTGGAGGTTGTTCGTACCTGCGGGGGTGGAACCGAAGTTTCGTTTGTAATGGCACCTTGAGTGCCGGTGTTTGTTCATTGTGGCTGTCGAGGCCTGAACATGTAGGTATTTTTGGGTGTAATACCATGTTTTTTCCCTCATTTTCGAGCACTGGGACTCGCCTGTCGGCTAGTCGAACCGCTTAACCAAATGTGAGTTGCTCTGTGCGGAAGGTGACGAGTGAGGTATCCGTATCCCGGAGGCGTAGGAATCACTCAGCTCGACCGGCCTTGCCGCACGAGGCTTCACTTGTTTAGTCAAAGAAACCCTCGGCCGCTGTTCGATGAGCTGAAGCCGGAGGCAGCGGTGCCAGCACGGACAGAGGCAGAGTTGGCTCGAAAAAGGGAAGCTTCATCGGCCGGAGCCTGGCCGGGCCGTCCACTGGCGGGACCGGCGCTGGAGTCGGGTTGCCGAGGCCATGAGCCGAGCTGGTGTCCTCAGGGGGCAGCTGGCTGAGGCTTCGGGGCGGCCGGCCGAGCCGTTTGCTCGGGTCGGGTTCCTGGAGGAGACCCTGGCGGCGATGGCCCGGGCGTGGTGCTGACGTCGTCCTTCGGAGCGGAGATCCTTCGCTCGTGTTGCCATCCGAGGCTCGGTCGGACTTCGCCGAAGGTGGAGTTGACGCCGAGGATGCTGCTGCTCCCTCTCCATCGACATCTGAGCCTGCAGCATCGGTTCGTCTGTAGTATGCATATGTTTTTTGCGGCCGCCGAGGCCCAAACATACTGTCGTCGTGTTGTAAAGCTGCGTTTCTTTTCTCCTTGTTTCGAGTATCAAGACTTGCTTGTTGGTGGCAGAATCGTTCATCCGAGCGAGAGTTACTTCTCACGGAAGGTGATGAGTGAGGTATCCGTATCCCAGAGGCGTAGGAGTCCCTCGGCTCGGTCGGCCTTGCCGCTTACGTGTACTCTTACTCGTCCGTAGGATTCTTTTGTCGACAAGGTCGAGATGGCACGAAAAATCATTTCGGCAAAAGGGTCTTCGAGCGTTAAGACTTGTTCGGTCAGCGGAACCGTTTATCCGAGCGCGAGTTACTTATCGTAGAAGGTGATGAGTGAGGTATCCGTATCCCGGAGGCGTAGGAGTCCCTCTGCTCGGTCAGCCTTGCCTGCTTACGTGTACTCCATCGTTTTCAGGATCCCACCATTGAAGTAGTCGAAAAACACGAAAAATGTTCTTGCCGAAAGACTTTTTTCGAGGAAAATTTTGACGCAGAGGGGGTTCGCCCCTTCTAGCAACCGAGGGAGGGTCGGGCTTTGCCGAGGCAAGGCCGACCCTTCCTTGATGGTTAGACTTCATATGTAAACGAGGTATATGAACGGCTTGAAAACATCTTAAGGGTAGAAGCGACGTAGCTGTCGGATGTTTCAAGCGTTGCTGTAGACCTCGCCTTGACTGTTGGTCAGCTTGTATGTCCCGGGCTTCAAAACCTTGGCGATGATGAATGGACCTTCCCAGGGAGGCGTGAGCTTGTGCCGCCCTCGGGCGTCTTGTCGTAGTCGAAGCACCAAGTCGCCCACCTGGAGGTCTCGGGACTGAACCCCTCGGGCGTGGTAGCGTCGCAGGGACTGCTGATACCGCGCCGAGTGTAGTAAGGCCACGTCCCGAGCCTCTTCCAGCTGGTCCAGTGAGTCTTCTCGGTTGGTCTGGTTGCGTCGGTCGTCGTAGGTCCTCGTCCTTGGGGAACCGTATTCTAAGTCTGTGGGCAAGATGGCCTCGGCCCCGTAGACTAGAAAGAACGGCGTGAAACCCGTGGCTCGACTTGGCGTCGTCCTCAGGCTCCAGACCACCAAAGGGAGTTCCTTCATCCATCGCCTGCCAAACTTGTGGAGGTCGTTGTAGATCCTCGGCTTGAGTCCTTGCAGAATTATGCCGTTGGCACGCTCCACCTGCCCATTTGTCATGGGGTGAGCCACGGCGGCCCAGTCCACCCGGATGTGGTGATCCTCGCAGAAGTCCAGGAAGTTTCTGCCGGTGAACTGGGTGCCGTTGTCGGTGATGATGGAGTTCGGGACCCTGAAGCGATGGATGATGTTGGTGAAGAATGCCACCGCCTGTTCGGACCTGATGCTGTTTAGGGGTCGGACCTCGATCCACTTAGAGAATTTGTCGATGGCGACCAGTAGGTGCGTGTAGCCCCCGGGTGCCTTCTGCAAGGGACCGACGAGGTCCAGACCCCACACAGCAAACGACCAGGTGATGGGTATTGTTTGCAGAGCCTGAGCGGGTAGGTGCGTCTGCCTTGCGTAGAACTGACACCCTTGGCAGGTGCGGACAATTCTAGTGGCGTCGGCCACCGCGGTCGGCCAGTAGAAACCTTGTCAGAAAGTATTTCCAACAAGGGCTCGAGGCGCTGCGTGGTGACCGCAAGCCCCCGAGTGTATTTCTTATAAGAGCTCCTGGCCTTCGGCGATGGATATGCATCGCTGGAGGATGCCGGAGGGGCTGTGGTGGTAGAGCTCCTTCCCGTCACCCAGCAAGACGAATGACTTGGCGCGCCGCGCCAGTCGCCGAGCTTCGTCTTTGTCGAGGGGTAGCTCCCCTCGGTGGAGATATTGCAGGTACGGGGTCTGCCAGTTCCGATTAGGCATGATCCCATTCCGCTCTTCCTCGATGCGCAGAGTCTCATCCTCGGAAGCCGGGGGTGCCTCGGGCTCGGTCGTGTCGCTGGTCTTGACCGAGGGTTGATGTAGGTCTCGGGAGAAGACGTCCGGGGGAACCGTTGTCCGCTCCGAAGCTATCTTTGCCAGCTCGTCCGCAGTCTCGTTGTATCGTCGGGCGACGTGGTTGACCTCGAGGCCGTAGAATTTGTCTTCCAGGCACCGAACCTCGTCGTAGTAGGCTTCCATCTTCGGGTCGCGGTAGTGGGAGTTCTTCATGACTTGGTCGATGACAAGCTGCGAGTCACCGCGAGCGTTGAGGCGTCGGACCCCTAGCTCGATGGCGATGCACAACCCATTGACCAGAGCCTCGTACTCAGCCACGTTGTTGGACGCCGGGAAATGGAGGCGCATCACGTAGCGGAGGTGCTTCCCGAGGGGCGAGATGAAGAGCAGGCCCGCGCCTGCCCCTGTTTTCATCAGCGACCCATCGAAAAACATGGTCCAGAGTTCCGGTTGGATCGGAGCTGCCGGAAGCTGGGTGTCGACCCATTCAGCCACAAAGTCTGCCAAGACTTGGGACTTGATGGCCTTCCGAGGGGCGAACAAGATTGTCTTGCCCATGATTTCCACCGCCCACTTTGCAATCCTACCCGAGGCCTCTCGGCACTGGATGATCTCCCCGAGGGGGAAGGATGACACCACAGTTACCGGATGAGACTCGAAGTAGTGTCGCAACTTTCGCCGCGTCAGAATTACCGCGTACAGTAGCTTCTGAATTTGTGGGTAGCGGATCTTAGTCTCGGACAGTACCTCACTGATGAAGTAGACCAGCCTCTGGACGGGCAATGCATGTCCTTCTTCTCGTCTCTCGACCACGATCGTGGCGCTGACCACCTGTCACACCCGGGTTTTAGGGGTCCAAAACCCAGGCGCGAACAAAAACACCAGGTATGCTGGGACCAAGTCTCACACATATGATGTATAGTGGCACAGGATCGAATGTCACATCTTTATATATAACAGGAGTTCTATACAAAATAAATGATTACATTATAAGGAGACAACGGTCCAGCAACCAAAAGTTGACTGGGAGACGACGGCCTAGATCTCTCACGAAATCACCACAGCATCCTCTAAGCGCTTCATCCTGTGGTACCTGTTCTTGACCTGTGGGGTGTGAGACAGCAAGAGTGAGCTCACATACGTTCATCGCTCAACAAGTTGTGGGGAATAATGTGCATGAACTCGCCAAAGGTGGGAGCTCACGTGAAGTGTAAGGCTTACCAAAGAGGATGGTTAGAGCTGAGCATTGCTTTTAATGTTGGTCAAAATTTTATTAGCAATTACTAAGTATAAGTAAATACCAAACCCAATTAAGTAGTAGAACAAAAGTAACAACTTCACCTGCGATGCAATGCATATGACAAATTGAGTTCAAGTTCCATAATTTAATCATGTGAGGGTCCGAGCCGCTCATGACCGTGAGCACGGATAGTATACCAGTTTTACACTCTGCAGAGGTTGCGCATCTTTACCCACAAGTCGTGTATCCCATGTCGCCAGGGTTTGCAAGGCCCTTAGACACTACCGAGGTGAATGGCTAGGGATCCACTACGAGGCCTTTACAAAGTTCCACTAGCTTCCGAAAACCCGCTACAGTTTATAGGAAGTTCCAATGCAGGAATCCCTTGCAGGACCGCCATCGCAGCAAAATCCTCCCGAGGGCCTCCCTACACTGACCACTCCCCTACTGCCCTTGCCCCTTTCGGGTAAGGTAGTCTTCCACTAGCTTTCCTAATTAATCAGCCAAGGGGTCCCATTCCTCCCTTGTGGTAGCACTGTTTTCCCGGGTGGTTCTCCATGTTCCAATTAACATAATGATCTTAACATGAACAACAATAATAAACAGATAATAAAAGTGTGATCATGAATAATGTTTCTTCATACCCAAAACCACAATAAGCACTAGCAAGTACTACCCAAAAAGGTTCAGTGGTAAACAAGGTATAAAGATAATCAAACTAGGGTAACCTATTGGGTCCCATCAAAATTAACCTATGCAGATCATTATGATTAATTAGAACATGAGTGGGTAAAAAGAAGTGATCAAGGGCACAACTTGCCTGGGCCTTGAGATTCCAGGTACCAGGATGATCTTCAGGTGACTCGTAACCTCGCGCTAGTCGTAGCAATACAAACAAGCATGGTATAGGCAAAATTAACATCACACCAAACATAAGAATAAACCGCGTAATAATAATCTACGCGTTGGTATGAGATCGTGGACTCGAGAATCACTACAATCGGAGTCATGGTTAAAAAGGTATGGTTTTCAAAAGACCCATGCAATTTAAGCAGTTTAAAACTAGACCTTATGTTAATTTAACAGATCATGTGAGAAAATAATCTAATTGAATAATTAATTCAACTTTAAGTTAAATAATATAATTTGGGATCATATTTAGCCAAACTATAATTATAAACAGATTAACTTTGATTTAGAGAGGTTAATCTACTAAACATAAGTTAAATAAATATCTAACTATAAAAGCCTGAGATATGGTATAACCAATGCTATTACTACATAGTGAATATTTATACGAACCTAGCGCAACTGGAACGGGTCAATTCGGAGTTAGAATGGGTAAGATATGACTTTTGCAAGTTTCTAGACATATAAATATTATTTTTATACCTAGAAACAATTTCTGGGATTTATTTTAATGGTGCTCGGACCAGGGAAACAAAATCCCGAGAGTTCAGGGGCTAAATCGTGAAAAACAGGGTCTGAGTGTAATTATCTTTATACATGTGAGGATGGCGGGTTAGTTTAGACAAAGGTCAAGGGCCTTTTTGCAACCTTCGCACGGCCGAAGGGGTACGGGCACTGTGATCCGTCCGATCTAAAACCAGTGGCCCAAATTAGAAGTTGTCTAAATTGAACTGGTATTCACTCTGGGCCGCCCGATCAGGGATCAACGACCCTGATACCACGGCGCCAAGATCTGCCCCTGGCCGCATGATCAAAGATCTGTGGCCTTGGTTCAACGCGACGAAGGGATGAGTCAGCCCCCAATCCCGGCCACCGGTTAGAGATCCTACGGTGTGTTTGACTTCTTCCCCAAGCGCAAGGTGGTGTGAGCGGCCCTGCCCGCGACGTCACGGCGGCGGTACGCCGGTGATGAGCCATCCAGCTAACACCCAGTCTATATTTCGATCCAATAGAGCTATACGAAGCTAGGGCTGCGGCGAAATTAATGGAATTATTCTTACCGTGAATCGCACCGTCGTGGCTTCGGTGCACGGACCGCACGGGTTCCATGGTGGCGCCTGAGCGTCGGCGAGCAATTAGCAAGTGCTCGGTCGAAGATCCCGCCAGCCAGCGCCACAAACAACGTCCCTATGGTCCGCGCAAGTCCCTGACCGGACCCAAGGTTCCGGCAACGGCGAGGGAGCAGCTACGGCGGAAACTGAGCTCCGCGGCCCTCCTCCCTCTGCGCCCACGCCCATGTTTCGAGGTCGAGGAAAGCACAAAGATGGAGCAGTGGAGGGGAAAAGAGGTTTATGATATATATAGGCACGAGGAAGGCCGAACCCGTGCCCAATACCGCGGTTGATTGCCGCGATAAGCACGGAGTTCGCGCGTCGGGCACTGGGATCCAGTTTCCGTTGGCGAAAATCGTGGGGAAGAACATCCTGACATCCGGTCCCACAAGCCAGCGAAGGCAGAAGCGCGCACGTGTTTTGGTCGCCGACGCAAGTGGCCCACCCGCCAGCGGCACAAGGCGAGAGCAGCCTGGCCAGGGCGCCTGTGAACGCGCGCGAGGGGCGAGCGAGGTTGGGCCAAGGGCGCGCACGAGAGGCTAAGCTGGGCCGGCCAACGGGGAATTCGGCCCAGGTAGGTATAGGTGAGCCACTTTTCTTTTCTTTTATAAATTTTCTGCTTTGTTTTCAAATTCCAGATTTTATGTATTCAAACCAAAGTCAATTTTTATTTTGGATTTCAGTTCTCCAAAAATCAAACATAACCCTAATGGACATTTAAACTCTACTGTTTATCATATTATTATTTGTTTTATTTAGATGAACACTTCAATAATGGAATATACACATGGTATTTATTTATTTACTTAGAAAACATAGCTTGGAATGCACACTTAGAAAAGATAATCTTCATTACATATCTGCTTAGGAGAAGTTAATACATAATGTCCCATAAATTATTTTAGTTCAACTATATTTTAAGGGGCGTATTATTTGTATAGTTTATAAAGGAAAGAGTAAGTAGTTTGAAAGTCTCTCTTTTATTTGTTGCTCCAACCTTTTAGTTTTAAGTTTTAGAGATAAATCTTGAATACCAAATTCTTAGTTATCATTATGTGTTTAGTTTTGTCGGCGTTCCGAGACCGGGGGGTCCCCGAGCCGACGAGTGAGTGTGCCGCGTGCCCCAGCCCAGATGGGTCGAGCGCGTGGGCGAGCGCGAAAGGGGGGAGAGAGAGAGAGAGAGCGAGGTGGCCGGAGCCGGGTCGTGAGGGAGTCGGAGAATTCCCGCGGCCTTCGTGTTCGCCCCGCGCCCAGGTCGGGTGCGCTTGCAGTAGGGGGTTACAAGCGTCCGCGCGAGGTGAGGGGAGCGGGCGGCCCCGAGAGAGCGCCTGCCCCTGCCCTTCGTCCCCGCGAGGCCAACCTTCTCTAAGAAGGCCCTGGTCCTTCCTTTTATAGTCGTAAGGAGAGGATCCAGGTGTACAAAATGGGGGTGTAGCAAGGTGCTACGTGTCTAGCGAGGGAGAGCTAGCGCCCTAAGTACATGCCAAGGTGGCAGCCGGAGAGATCTTGGCACCCTGTTGGTGTGGCGTCGTGGCTGTTGGAGAAGCAGTGGAGCTTGACGGAGGGACAGCTGTTGGAACAGCTGTGCTCTTGCTGACGTCTCCCTGCTTTCGTAAGGGAGCTGAGAGCCGCCGTCGTCATGGTCTAGTGAGGCGCCATCATTGCCCATCTGGCGGAGCTGGCCAGATGGGACGCCGGTCTTGTTCTCTGCGACCCGAGTCGGCTCAGGGCAGGGTGATGATGACGCTTCCTGTTGACGTGGCGGTCTTGTGTCCTAGGTCGGGCGACGTGGAGGCTCCTCCGAAGTCGAGGTCGAGTCCGTCCTGCATGACAGAGGCCGAGCCCGAACTCCTGGGTCGGGCGAGGCGGAGGTCGTTCGGCAGGGGCCGAGGCGGAGTCCGAGCCCTGGGTCGGGCGAGGCGGAGGTCGTCGTCTTCCGGGGCCTTAGCCCGAGTCTGAGCCCTGGGTCGGGCGAGGCGGAGTTCGCCGTCTTCCGGGGCCTTAGCCCGAGTCCGAGCCCTGGGTCGGGCGGAGCGGAGTTCGCCGTCTTCCGGGGCCTTAGCCCGAGTCCGAGCCCTGGGTCGGGCGGAGCGGAGTTCGCCGTCTTCCGAGGCCTTAGCCCGAGTCCGAGCCCTGGGTCGGGCGGAGCGGAGTTCGCCGTCTTCCGGGGCCTTAGCCCGAGTCCGAGCCCTGGGTCGGGCGAGGCGGAGTTCGCCGTCTTCCGGGGCCTTAGCCCGAGTCCGAGCCCTGGGTCGGGCGGAGCTTCCTCTGGCGCTTTTGGCCAAGCCTGGCTACCCGTCAGTCTTACCTTTTGCGTTGAAGGCCCCAGGGATTTGGTCGGTTGGCGCGGTGATTTAGTCAGGGTTACTTCTTATCGAAGGCGGGGCCTCGGGCGAGCCGGTGATGCGTCTGCCGTGAAAGAGGAGACCTCAGGCGAGACGGAGTCATCTCAGGGTCGGCTGCCCTCGCCCGAGGCTAGGCTCGGGCGTGGCGTGATCAAGTCGCTCGTATGGACTGATCCCTGACTTAATCAAACCCATCAGGCCTCTGCAGCTTTATGCTGATGGGGGTTACCAGCTGAGAATTAGGCGTCTTGAGGGTACCCCTAATTATGGTCCCCGACAGTAGCCCCCGAGCCTCGAAGAGAGTGTTAACACTCGCTTGGAGGCTTGCGTCGCACTTTTTTGCAAGGGGACCAGCCTTTCTCGGTGGTACTTTGTTCCGGTGGGTGCGCGCGAGCGCACCCGCCGGGTGTAGCCCCCGAGGCCTCGGAGGAGTGGTTTCACTCCTCCGAGGTCTTAATGACTTGCGTAATGCCTCGGCTGGTCTGGCGGTTCCCTCATGCGAGCAGGGCGTAGCCCAGGTGCACTGTCGGGGCCCAAGTTCTCGGGCTGGTATGTTGACGCTGTCAACGGTTCGGCCGGAGCCGGGTTTGCGAGAGCAGCCCCCGAGCCTCCGCACGGAGCGAGAGGACGATCAGGGACAGACTCGGCTTTTTTATATACGCCCCTACGTCGCCTTTCCGCAAGGAGGAGGGGGGAGTGCGCCATGTTACCCTCGATGGGCACCGAACATGGTGTCTCCGGTGAGCTGCAATCGGGTAATCCGAGTGGACGTCCGTGCCCCGTTCGTTGGGGGTCGGCTAGGGGCCCGGAGGCACGCCCAAAAGTACCTGCGGGTGATCTGCCGGACCCGGTCCCCTAGCGACGGGGTCCGAGGGCTCGTTGCCTCCCTCCGATGGGATTCCGTTACAGAGTCGTTCCCGCTGGTCTCGGAAATGTCCTAGGGTACCTCGGGAGCGCAGCCCGAGCCTTGGTTATGTATCGAACGTACCCCTGGTCATCCCTCGCTCGGCGTCTGAGGCGACTGTGAACCCTTCGACAGGCCAGCCTTCGAACCCCTGATCAGTAAAGGGCGCGGAGCCCTAGTAGCCTGAGGCGGTCGTGGAACCTTTCGGGAGGCCGACCTTCGAACCCCTGACCAGTAGTGGGTGTCGGGCCCACGCGATCTGAGGCGGCTGTTGAACCCCTCGGGGGGCCAGCCTTCGAACCCCTGATCAGTAGGGAGGCTCGGAGCCTAGTTCCTTCACGGGGAAGGATCCCTTTGAGGGTACCCTCTTTCCCGGTCCCTGTTGCAAGAGATAGAGAAAGAAGGAAAAGGGAAAAAGGATTCGAAATTGAACGTCGTGGCGTACCTTTTTCGGCGTGGTTGTTTTGGCGAAGGCGAAACGTCGCCAGCCGCTCCCGCCCGTAGCGCTGTCCGTCGAGCCGCGGAGTTAATGCGCCGGGGTGAGTAGTTGGCGAGGTTGCCGTTGCGCGTGCGCGAGCCGTTCGAGGTACGGGTCACGGGCGCGTCGTCTTCACGCCGTGAGAGGGGGTTCTCTTGCTGCCTCCGGATGGGACATGAGCTTGGCAGAGGGCGTGACCGCTGCTCTCGCGCGCCTGCCACCGTCATTACTGCCGGCCCATTTTTGACCGCGTTTGACCACTGCGCCAGGCTGGCGCTGCTGGGTCGCGGGCTGGGTCGCCTCGAATCGTGGTATCGGTTCCGCAATCGAGGAGGTGCGGTGGTGGAGCGAGTGGCACAGCGGCTCGCATGCAGCAACCGGCGCGCCAGTTGCACGACGCGTGGGCTTGAGCCGTCGCGCTGGCCTGTCAGGAGTCGGAGAGGCGCGTCCACTTGGCGCGGTTGCATGCCGCCTGCATGGCCGCCTGCCCCTTTCGCCCGCCGGTCTGGGCGAAAGTGGAGGATTGCTTGTAACCGCTGGGTGGTTGCGTGCGTCGTGCGCGACGGTTCGGCTTCTTCTTAGAGCCGGTCTGCATGACAGGCGGGCCCCAGCCCCCGCGCCGCAGGGGAGGACTTTGGAGGTGTGTTGGAGAAGACTCAGCCCGTGACGGTTGAGGGTGTAAGCAGGGGGAGTTGCCTTTAAAAGGAGGGCGACCCCCTTCGTAAGGCGACCATGTCTCCTCCCTCCCCTATGCATTGTGTCTCTCCGTCTTCCAGGCCCCCGGATGGGGGAAACCGCCGTCTTTTCGCCCCATCGTTGGAGGAACGCAACTCCGTGGGAGTTGGTACCTTTCAGCCATCGTTCGGCTTCAAGGATTTTCACCATGCAGCCCGTTTGCTCCCCTCCGCTGGGGGTCACCCGAGACGGTGACCACCAGCTCCTGGGTGGGGAGGAGCAAACCGGACTGCGATCTAGGTCCCACCCTCAGCTTCAAGGATGTTCATCATCCTCGCTGGGGTGGGTGCCGGACTGAGCCGGCGCTCCACCTCCCGCACGGGTTCGTGGGTCATCCTCTCCCACGATGTTCGAGGGAGAAGGCGCTCACAGGCCCGGCGGGCGGCGCGGACTCCGACAACGGGGGATGGATTGGCGGCGAACGCCGTCACTTCCAGCGTGTCGGGTCCGCTGGCTCGGCTCCGGCGGCCCCTTTTGCCGGGGGGCGGCTGCCGCGCCGTGTACACGGGAGGTCCACCCTAGACGCCGTACGCCGCTAGGGCGGCGCTCGTGTTCTGGGGTGGCCCTGCCTTTGCACCAGGGCGGCGCCTCTGCGCGGAGGCCGGTGCCCCACTCATCGGGGAGGATTTGAGTGGGGATCTGCCGGTAGGCCGGTGGCTCCTGGCGTCAGTGCCGAGGTGGAGGCGGCTCGAGAAGTCCCCGTCAGCGACGGGATCACCGCCACCATCGGCGCTTCGGGCCTTCGGCTCTTTGTACTTGTCCTCGCCCCTCGGGTGGCATTATGGGCGAGGGCAAGACAGCAGCTGTGCCTTCTCCCGAGGCCTGCGCTGCTGCGGAGGGAGGAACCGGAGTTCCGTTTGTAATGGCACTTCGAGTGCCGGGTTTTTTGTTCATTTCGGCTTTCGGGGCCTGAACATGTATGTAACTACGGCGCGGAGCCGTGTTTTTTCCTCATTTCCGAGCACTAAGACTCGTCTGCTGATTGTCCGAACCGCTTCACCAAGCATGAGTCGCCTCGTGTCAAGGTGACGAGTGAGGTATCCGTATCCCGGAGGCGTAGGAGTCCCTCGGCTCGGTCGGCCCTGTTGTCCGAGGCTCCTCTAGCTTAGTTAAAGAAACCCCTCGGCCGCTCTTCGACGAGCCGAGGCCAGGGGTAGCGATATCAGCACGAGCAAAGGCGGAGTTGGCTCGGAAATGAAACCTGGTTGGCCGGAGCCTAGTCGGGTTGTCCGTTGGCAGGATTGCCGTCGGAGTTGCTCAGCCGAGGCTTCGGATCGAGCTGGCGCCCTCGGAAGGCGGTCGGCCGAGGCCCCGGAGGTGGCCGGCCGAGCCGTCCGCTCGGGCCGGGTTCTCGGAGAAGTCCCTGGCAGAGATTGCTCGGGCGTGGTGATGACGTCGTCCTTCGGAGCGGAGGCCCTCGGACCGCGTCGCCGTCCGAGGCTAGGTCGGGCCTTGCCGAAGGTGTTGTCGACGCCGAGGGTGTCATCGCCCTCTTCCAGCGTCAAGATCCGAGCCTGCAGGGTCAAATCGTCTTGTAGCGTGGGCCTTACGCGGCCGTCGAGGCCAGAACACACACCCTTGCTGTGTTATAAAGCTGCGTCTCTTTTCCTCTTGTTTCGAGTATCTGGACTTTCCGTCGGTAGCAGGGATGTTAGTGCGAGCAAGAGTTGCTTCTCGCGGAAGGTGATGAGTGAGGTATCCGTATCCCGGAGGCGTGGGAGTCCCTCGGCTCGGTCGGCCTTGCCGCTTACGCGTACTTTTACCCGTCCATGAGGCCCTGTCACCGACTCGGTCTAGAAGGCTCGAAGAATCGCTTCGACAGAAGAGCTTCCGTACGTAAAGACTCGTTCGATCCGCGGATTCACCTTATCCGAGCGCGAGTTACTTATCGCAGAAGGTGATGAGTGAGGTATCCGTATCCCGGAGGCGTAGGAGTCCCTCGGCTCGGTCAGCCTTGGCTGCTTACGTGTACCCCGTCATTTCCGGGACCCACTTTTCGAAGTAGTCAAAAAGCACGGAAGATGTTCTGGTAAAAGAGATTTTTTTGTTCGAGGAAAGTTTTGACGCAGAGGGGGTTTCCCCCCTTTTAGCCCCCGAGGGAGGGTCGGGCTTTTGCCGGGGCGAGGCCGACCCTTCCTTGTTGACTAAACTTTGCGTGGGTGCGAGGTATATGAACAACTTGGAAACGTCTTAAGGGTAGAAGCGACGTAGCTGTTGGATGTTCCAAGCGTTGCCGTAGACCTCGCCTTGACTGTTGGCCAGCTTGTACGTTCCGGGCTTCAGAACTTTGGCGATGATGAACGGCCCCTCCCAGGGGGGCGTGAGCTTGTGCCTCCCTCGGGCGTCTTGCCGCAGCCGAAGCACCAGGTCGCCCACCTGGAGGTCTCGGGGTCGGACCCCTCGGGCGTGGTAGCGTCGCAGGGACTGCTGGTACCGCGCCGAGTGTAGTAAGGCCCTGTCCCGAGCCTCATCCAGCTGGTCCAGCGAGTCTTCTCGGCTAGCTTGGTTGCTTTCTTCGTTGTAGGCCCTCGTCCTCGGGGAGCCGTATTCCAGGTCCGTGGGCAGGACGGCCTCGGCCCCGTAGACCAGGAAGAACGGCGTGAAACCCGTGGCTCGGCTTGGCGTCGTCCTCAGGCTCCAAACCACCGAGGGGAGTTCCTTCATCCATCGCTTGCCGAACTTGTTGAGATCATTGTAAATTCGAGGCTTGAGCCCTTGTAAAATCATGCCGTTGGCGCGCTCTACTTGCCCATTCGACATGGGATGAGCTACGGCGGCCCAGTCCACCCGGATGTTGTGATCTTCGCAAAAATCCAAGAATTTTTTGCCGGTGAACTGGGTGCCATTGTCGGTGATGATTGAGTTCGGGACTCCGAAGCGATGGATGATGTTGGTGAAGAACGCCACCGCTTGCTCGGACCTGATGCTGTTCAGGGGTCGGACCTCGATCCACTTGGAGAATTTGTCGACGGCGACCAGCAGGTGCGTGTAGCCCCCGGGCGCCTTCTGCAAGGGGCCGACGAGGTCCAGACCCCACACAGCGAAGGGCCAGGTGATGGGTATCGTCTGCAGAGCCTGAGCGGGCAGGTGGGTCTGCTTCGCATAGAATTGGCACCCTTCGCAGGCGCGGACAATTCTAGTGGCGTCAGCCACCGCCGTTGGCCAGTAGAAGCCTTGGCGGAAAGCGTTCCCGACGAGGGTTCGAGGTGCTGCATGATGACCGCAAGCCCCCGAGTGTATTTCCCGCAGGAGTTCCTGACCTTCGGCGATGGAGATACATCGCTGGAGGATGCCCGAGGGGCTACGGTGGTAGAGCTCCTTCTCATCGCCCAGCAAGACGAACGATTTGGCGCGTCGCGCTACCCGCCGAGCCTCGGCTCGGTCGAGGGGCAGTTCTCCTTGGTGGAGATATTGTAGGTATGGGGTTTGCCAATCTTGATCTGGCACGACCCCGTTCTGCTCCTCCTCGATGCGCAGTGCTTCGCCCTCGGGCTCCGAGGGTTCCTCGGGTTGAGCCGAGGATGGCTCGGGCTGGGCCGAGGTCACCTCGGACGAGGCCGAGGGTGCCTCGGGCTCGGGCGCGTCGCCTATCTTGACGGAGGGTTGGTGCAGATCTCGGGAGAAGACGTCCGGGGGAACCGTCGTTCGCCCCGAGGCTATCTTCGCCAGCTCGTCTGCAGTCTCGTTGTAGCGCCGGGCGATGTGGTTAAGCTCGAGCCCGTAGAACTTGTCTTCCAGGCGTCGAACCTCCTCACAGTAGGCCTCCATCTTCGGGTCGCGGCAGAGGGAGTTCTTCATGACTTGGTCGATGACGAGCTGCGAGTCGCCGCGTGCATCGAGGCGTCGGACCCCTAGCTCGATGGCGATTCGCAATCCGTTGATCAGAGCCTCGTACTCGGCCACATTGTTGGACGCCGGGAAATGGAGGCGGAGCACGTAGCGCAGGTGTTTCCCGAGGGGCGAGACGAAGAGCAGGCCCGCGCCAGCTCCCGTCTTCATCAGCGACCCGTCGAAAAACATGGTCCAGAGCTCTGGTTGGATCGGGGCCGTTGGCAGCTGGGTATCGACCCATTCGGCAACGAAATCCGCCAGTACCTGGGACTTGATGGCCTTCCGAGGGGCGAATGAGATTGCCTCGCCCATGATTTCCACCGCCCACTTCGCGATCCGCCCCGAGGCTTCTCGGCACTGGATGATCTCCCCCAGGGGGAAGGATGACACCACAGTCACCGGATGGGATTCGAAGTAATGTCGCAGCTTTCGTCTCGTCAGGATCACTGCATATAGCAGCTTCTGGACTTGTGGGTAGCGGATCTTGGTCTCGGACAGCACTTCGCTGACGAAGTAAACTGGCCTCTGAATGGGCAAAGCATGCCCCTCTTCCTGCCTTTCGACCACGATCGCGGCGCTGACCACCTGAGTGGTTGCGGCGACGTAGACCAAGAGGGTTTCTCCATCAGCTGGGGGTACCAAGACGGGCGCCTGGGTGAGGAGCGCCTTCAGGTTCCCGAGGGCTTCCTCGGCCTCGGGGGTCCAAGTGAAGCACTCGGCCTTCCTTAAGAGGCGGTACAGGGGCAGGCCTCTTTCGCCGAGGCGCGAGATGAAACGGCTCAAGGCCGCGAGGCATCCCATGACCCTCTGTACGCCTTTTAAGTCCTTGATGGGCCCCATGTTTGTGATGGCCGCGATCTTCTCCGGGTTGGCTTCGATGCCCCGCTCGGAGACGATGAATCCCAAAAGCATGCCCCGGGGCACCCCGAAGACGCACTTCTCGGGATTGAGCTTGACGCCCTTCGCCTTGAGACACCGGAATGTCAGTTCGAGGTCGGAGAGAAGGTCAGAGGCTTTCCTCGTCTTGACTACGATGTCATCGACGTAGGCCTCGACCGTGCGACCGATGTGTTCGCCGAACACATGGTTCATGCACCGCTGGTAGGTTGCACCCGCGTTCCTCAAACCGAACGGCATTGTGACATAACAGTACATGCCGTAGGGCGTGATGAAAGAAGTCGCGAGCTGGTCGGACTCTTTCATCTTGATTTGATGATACCCTGAGTAGGCATCGAGGAAAGACAGGGTTTCGCACCCTGCAGTGGAGTCCACGATTTGATCGATGCGAGGTAGAGGGTAGGGGACTTTCGGACATGCTTTGTTGAGACCAGTGTAGTCTACACACATCCGCCACTTCCCCCCTTTTTTCCTCACAAGTACAGGGTTGGCAAGCCATTCGGGATGGAATACCTCTTTAATGAACCCTGCTGCCATCAGCTTGTGGATCTCCTCGCCTATCACCCTGCGCCTTTCCTCGTCGAATCGGCGCAGAGGCTGTCTGACCGGTCGAGCTCCGGCCCGAATATCCAGCGAGTGCTCGGCGACATCCCTCGGTATGCCGGGCATGTCCGAGGGACTCCACGCAAAGACGTCGGCGTTTGCGCGGAGAAAGTCGACGAGCACTGCTTCCTATTTGGGGTCGAGCCCGGATCCGATCCGAATCTGCTTGGAGGTGTCGCCACTGGGGTCGAGAGGGACGGCCTTAACCGTCTCCGCTGGCTCGAAGTTGCCGGCATGTCGCTTCACGTCCGGCACCTCTCGGGAGAGGCTTTCCAGGTCGGCAATGAGGGCCTCGGACTCGGCGAGGGCCTCGGCGTACTCCACGCACTCCACATCGCATTCGAATGCGTGTTTGTACGTGGGGCCGACGGTGATGACCCCGTTGGGGCCCGACATCTTGAGCTTCAGGTAGGTGTAGTTGGGGATGGCCATGAACTTCGCGTAGCATGGCCTTCCCAACACTGCGTGGTAGGTTCCTCGGAACCCGACCACCTCGAACGTCAAAGTCTCCCTTCGGAAGTTGGAGGGTGTTCCGAAGCAGACAGGGAGGTCGAGCTGTCCGAGGGGCTGGACGCGCTTCCCGGGGATGATCCCGTGGAAGGGCGCAGCGCCTGCTCGGACGGATGACAGATCGACGCGCAGGAGCCTGAGGGTCTCAGCGTAAACGATGTTGAGGCAGCTGCCCCCGTCCATCAAGACCTTGGTGAGCCTGACGTCGCCGATGACGGGGTCGACGACGAGCGGGTACTTCCCCGGGCTCGGCACGTGGTCGGGGTGGTCGTCCCGGTCGAAGGTGATGGGCTTGTCGGACCAGTCTAGGTAGACTGGTGCCGCCACCTTCACCGAGCAGACCTCCCGACGCTCTTGCTTACGATGCCGAGCCGAGGCATTCGCCGCATGCCCTCCGTAGATCATGAAGCAGTCGCGGACCTCTGGGAACTCTCCTGCTTGGCGATCCTCCCTTTTGTCGTCGTCGCGGGCCTTGCCACCCTCTGCAGGTGGCCCGGCCCTATGGAAGTGGCGCTGAAGCATGACGCACTCCTCGAGGGTGTGCTTGACGGGCCCCTGATGGTAGGGGCACGTCTCCTTGAGTGCCTTGTCGAAGAGGTTGGCGCCTCCGGGGGGCTTCCGAGGGTTCTTGTGCTCGGCGGCGGCGACAAGGTCTGCATCGGGAACGTCGCGTTTCGCTTGCGACTTCCTCCTGCCTTTCTTCTTGGCGCCGCGCGGAGTAGACGCCTCGGGAGCATCTTCCGACGGGCGGCCCTGGGGCTGCTTGTCCTTTCGGAAGATGGCCTCTACCGCCTCCTGGCCGGAGGCGAACTTGGTGGCGATGTCCATCAGCTCGCTCGCCCTGGTGGGGGTCTTGCGACCCAACTTGCTCACCAGGTCACGACAGGTGGTGCCGGCGAGGAACGCGCCGATGACATCGGAGTCGGTGATGTTGGGCAGCTCGGTGCGCTGCTTCGAGAACCGCCGGATGTAGTCCCGGAGAGACTCTCCCGGCAGTTGCCGACAGCTTCGGAGGTCCCAGGAATTCCCGGGGCGCACGTACGTGCCCTGGAAGTTGCCGGCGAAAGCCTGGACCAGATCTTCCCAGTTGGAAATCTGCCCCGGAGGCAGGTGCTCCAACCAGGCACGAGCGGTGTCGGAGAGGAACAGGGGGAGGTTGCGGATGATGAGGTTGTCATCGTCCGTCCCACCCAGTTGACAGGCCAGGCGGTAGTCCGCAAGCCACAATTCCGGTCTCGTTTCCCCCGAGTACTTTGTGATAGTAGTCGGGGGTCGGAATCGGGGCGGAAACGGCGCCCGCCGAATGGCTCGGCTAAAGACCTGCGGACCGGGTGGTTCGGGCGAGGGACTCCGATCCTCCCCGCTGTCGTAGCGTCCCCCACGCCTGGGGTGATAGACTCGGCGCACCCTTTCGTCGAGGCGTGCCCGACGGTCGCGATGAGGGTGTTCGTCGCCGAGGCGGCCCGGGGCCGCAGGCGCGGTGTTGCGCGTGCGCCCGGTGTAGACCGAGGCTTCCCGCGTGAGTCGGGAAGTCGCGGCACGAGGTTCCGAGGGGTACCCCTGCCTTCGGGAGGCAGAGCTTTCGGCCCGCCGGGCCGCAGCGCCTTCCAGGAGATGCTTGAGTTCTCCCTGGATTCGCCGACCCTCGGTGGTTGATGACTCCGGCATCGCGCGGAGGAGCATCGCCGCGGCGGCCAGGTCCTGACCGGTTCCGCCGGATGCGGGTGGCGGTCTGTCCCTGGCACCGTTGGTGATGCGGTGCTGGAGACCTTGGGGCAGGAGACGTATTCCCCCGGCCGGGGGCTGGCTCGCCCATACCTGCCCGATGTTCTGGCGGATTGCCTCGAGCGCTCCCGCTCCCTCATCGAGCCCGGCCTGCGCCCCGCGGACTTGCTCGAGCTGTGGGTCGTGACCCCCCGCCGGAACGGGGACCACAGCTAGCTCCCGCGGGATGTCGGCGCGAGGCGCTGGCCTAGGGGGATCACCATCCTCCGGCATGCCGAGACAGCCGCCTCCGGAGGGATCCCCTAGCTCGATGTGGAAACATTCGCGGCTCGGGCCGCGGTCCTTGTCGTCAAGGCTGCGGCTGCCGTCGGAACAGTCGGAGAGGCAGTAGTCACATGCGGTCATGAAGTCCCGCATGGCACTAGGGTTGCCTGATCCGGAGAAATCCCAGCAGATGCTGGGGTCGTCATCTTCCTCGGACCCAGAGGGTCCGTAGGTCGAGACACCCGTCAATTGGTCCCAAGGCGATCGCACACGAAACCCCAGAGAGGTTGCACTCGCCTCAACGTGAGCGCCCGCCAAAGCGAGGTCGCCAGGCGGGCTGAGGTCGAGTCGAAATGACGAAAGATGGGTAGCAGTCGGTACCTTTTTGTCGACGAGGAGCGATGAAGTCACGTCGGGGGCTGATCGCGCCGTCGTCTTGGGTACGAGGGCGACGTCCTGCAGGCCCTCCGTGAGCGTGCTGGCGTCGTCCACCTGCTCGGGGTCGACGTGTTGCGGGGGGATGGCGCCCGCCTTTGCCTCGAACGCGAGGGCGACACTTGGCGTGTCCTCCGTTGGGGCGCCGGAGGTGTCGATTTGCTCGACAGCCGTCGGAGCGCAGCCTCCCGCTCGGCTTTGGTTGCCCCGCCTCCTCCTCCGATGGCGAGGGAGAGGATGGAGCGAGCTCGAAAGTTGTCCTTCCCCCACGCGGGAAAGGCGTCGTCGATTCCGCCGCCGGCGGGCGGGCTGTCCGCCACCATTGTCGCTGTCGCGCGGCGGTGGAAGGAGTATCATGTCGTAGCTGCTGTCGAGAGACATGAACTCGAGGCTCCCGAAACGGAGCACCGTCCCGGGTTGAAGAGGTCGTTGGAGACTGCCCATCTGGAGCTTGACGGGAAACTGCTCGTCAACACGCAGCAGGCCCCTACCTGGCGCGCCAACTGTCGGCGTTCCGAGACCGGGGGGTCCCCGAGCCGACGAGTGAGTGTGCCGCGTGCCCCAGCCCAGATGGGTCGAGCGCGTGGGCGAGCGCGAAAGGGGGGGGGAGAGAGAGAGAGCGAGGTGGCCGGAGCCGGGTCGTGAGGGAGTCGGAGAATTCCCGCGGCCTTCGTGTTCGCCCCGCGCCCAGGTCGGGTGCGCTTGCAGTAGGGGGTTACATCACCCCGTTCCCTACCTGGCGCGCCAACTGTCGGCGTTCCGAGACCGGGGGGTCCCCGAGCCGACGAGTGAGTGTGCCGCGTGCCCCAGCCCAGATGGGTCGAGCGCGTGGGCGAGCGCGAAAGGGGGGGGAGAGAGAGAGCGAGGTGGCCGGAGCCGGGTCGTGAGGGAGTCGGAGAATTCCCGCGGCCTTCGTGTTCGCCCCGCGCCCAGGTCGGGTGCGCTTGCAGTAGGGGGTTACAAGCGTCCGCGCGAGGTGAGGGGAGCGGGCGGCCCCGAGAGAGCGCCTGCCCCTGCCCTTCGTCCCCGCGAGGCCAACCTTCTCTAAGAAGGCCCTGGTCCTTCCTTTTATAGTCGTAAGGAGAGGATCCAGGTGTACAAAATGGGGGTGTAGCAAGGTGCTACGTGTCTAGCGAGGGAGAGCTAGCGCCCTAAGTACATGCCAAGGTGGCAGCCGGAGAGATCTTGGCACCCTGTTGGTGTGGCGTCGTGGCTGTTGGAGAAGCAGTGGAGCTTGACGGAGGGACAGCTGTTGGAACAGCTGTGCTCTTGCTGACGTCTCCCTGCTTTCGTAAGGGAGCTGAGAGCCGCCGTCGTCATGGTCTAGTGAGGCGCCATCATTGCCCATCTGGCGGAGCTGGCCAGATGGGACGCCGGTCTTGTTCTCTGCGACCCGAGTCGGCTCAGGGCAGGGTGATGATGACGCTTCCTGTTGACGTGGCGGTCTTGTGTCCTAGGTCGGGCGACGTGGAGGCTCCTCCGAAGTCGAGGTCGAGTCCGTCCTGCATGACAGAGGCCGAGCCCGAACTCCTGGGTCGGGCGAGGCGGAGGTCGTTCGGCAGGGGCCGAGGCGGAGTCCGAGCCCTGGGTCGGGCGAGGCGGAGGTCGTCGTCTTCCGGGGCCTTAGCCCGAGTCTGAGCCCTGGGTCGGGCGAGGCGGAGTTCGCCGTCTTCCGGGGCCTTAGCCCGAGTCCGAGCCCTGGGTCGGGCGGAGCGGAGTTCGCCGTCTTCCGGGGCCTTAGCCCGAGTCCGAGCCCTGGGTCGGGCGGAGCGGAGTTCGCCGTCTTCCGAGGCCTTAGCCCGAGTCCGAGCCCTGGGTCGGGCGGAGCGGAGTTCGCCGTCTTCCGGGGCCTTAGCCCGAGTCCGAGCCCTGGGTCGGGCGAGGCGGAGTTCGCCGTCTTCCGGGGCCTTAGCCCGAGTCCGAGCCCTGGGTCGGGCGGAGCTTCCTCTGGCGCTTTTGGCCAAGCCTGGCTACCCGTCAGTCTTACCTTTTGCGTTGAAGGCCCCAGGGATTTGGTCGGTTGGCGCGGTGATTTAGTCAGGGTTACTTCTTATCGAAGGCGGGGCCTCGGGCGAGCCGGTGATGCGTCTGCCGTGAAAGAGGAGACCTCAGGCGAGACGGAGTCATCTCAGGGTCGGCTGCCCTCGCCCGAGGCTAGGCTCGGGCGTGGCGTGATCAAGTCGCTCGTATGGACTGATCCCTGACTTAATCAAACCCATCAGGCCTCTGCAACTTTATGCTGATGGGGGTTACCAGCTGAGAATTAGGCGTCTTGAGGGTACCCCTAATTATGGTCCCCGACAAGTTTAGAGAGATATGTTTTTTTAAAAAGGAATAAAATTGTTATTGGAAGTCATTTCCCAGAATAGAATTTTAGGTGCTACAAATCCTACCCCCCTTAACAGAAATCTCGTCCTCGAGATTTGTAAGAAAAGGAGATGCAAAAAGAATTGTTTGTAGTCTATGCGCTAGTTTCTAATTGGTTTTAATACCAAAAGGATTAGGAAAGCCTGGGTATCAAGGCATCTACTATGCAGGATAAAAGCTGTTTTTTTTAAAGCGTAGATAGATTTGGGTAAGAAAGAGTAGGGTAAGGAAAGACTCCATCCAAGATTGTGGATCTTGATTCCGCTGGCGATTCAACTTGTTCTTTGAAGTCTTGAGTTGATGCTTATCCTTCTTTGACGTGGTTGGTCTCTTTTGGCCATTCTTCTTGGAGTTGCCATCCAAGTTAAGGACATATGGTTAAGATATATGTGAGTAGGATGGATTATGTGTAGGTAGGTTAGAATCTCTTTCTAGGTTAAAATCGAGGGGTTATGCAACTATCAAATGGTTAAGGTAGTTGCATATGGCCAATTTGGTCTGTCATTCTTATTTTATTCGTTTTATTTTAATACAGGGTGAACTAAGTTAAGACATGTTCTATAGGAGTAGAGTCTAATCTATTTCATCAGTATTCTCTAACATGTTTGATAAGTCTCTTTAGATTAGATCAGATCTAGGTGTGACTAGCTTGAACTAGATAAGATCTATTTAATTTGGATTGGATCATGATTGTTACTCTGAGGTGAGATAAGCAAAGTTGTTAGAATAGGACGAATCTGTCAAGGTAAGATGAATCTATTGAGATAAGAGAGAATCTTTTAAGATAAGATGGATCTATTAGGCTAGATATACTTTTAATGGGGGATACTCTAAGTTGTTTAATTATCTCATGAATTTTATTTATTTATAACTATACGTATATGTAGATGTAATTGTGGATATTACTCCACGACTAATCACACTCAATCAAAGATCCAAATCAGACATATATCATAAGAACAAACACTCAAGCGTATAGATACCTAAAAAAATAGTTTTATTTTTGTTCCTAAGAGTAGGTCTCCTATTCCTAAAAGTCACTTTAGGCACAGGATTTCAAAGTGTGAAACCCACATTTGTCTTTAGAAGGAAAAGGTATGAATAATCAGAGTAAAGCGGAAATAGATGAGAAAAGATTAAGAAAAGTTTAGAAAGAATCAGAATAGCAAAGGTAAGTAAGTATTGGTTGTCCAGTTCTATCTACGTTTCGTCCTACAGTCAACATTCCTCTGATACCACTTCTGTCACACCCGGGTTTTAGGGGTCCAAAACCCAGGCGCGAACAAAAACACCAGGTATGCTGGGACCAAGTCTCACACATATGATGTATAGTGGCACAGGATCGAATGTCACATCTTTATATATAACAGGAGTTCTATACAAAATAAATGATTACATTATAAGGAGACAACGGTCCAGCAACCAAAAGTTGACTGGGAGACGACGGCCTAGATCTCTCACGAAATCACCACAGCATCCTCTAAGCGCTTCATCCTGTGGTACCTGTTCTTGACCTGTGGGGTGTGAGACAGCAAGAGTGAGCTCACATACGTTCATCGCTCAACAAGTTGTGGGGAATAATGTGCATGAACTCGCCAAAGGTGGGAGCTCACGTGAAGTGTAAGGCTTACCAAAGAGGATGGTTAGAGCTGAGCATTGCTTTTAATGTTGGTCAAAATTTTATTAGCAATTACTAAGTATAAGTAAATACCAAACCCAATTAAGTAGTAGAACAAAAGTAACAACTTCACCTGCGATGCAATGCATATGACAAATTGAGTTCAAGTTCCATAATTTAATCATGTGAGGGTCCGAGCCGCTCATGACCGTGAGCACGGATAGTATACCAGTTTTACACTCTGCAGAGGTTGCGCATCTTTACCCACAAGTCGTGTATCCCATGTCGCCAGGGTTTGCAAGGCCCTTAGACACTACCGAGGTGAATGGCTAGGGATCCACTACGAGGCCTTTACAAAGTTCCACTAGCTTCCGAAAACCCGCTACAGTTTATAGGAAGTTCCAATGCAGGAATCCCTTGCAGGACCGCCATCGCAGCAAAATCCTCCCGAGGGCCTCCCTACACTGACCACTCCCCTACTGCCCTTGCCCCTTTCGGGTAAGGTAGTCTTCCACTAGCTTTCCTAATTAATCAGCCAAGGGGTCCCATTCCTCCCTTGTGGTAGCACTGTTTTCCCGGGTGGTTCTCCATGTTCCAATTAACATAATGATCTTAACATGAACAACAATAATAAACAGATAATAAAAGTGTGATCATGAATAATGTTTCTTCATACCCAAAACCACAATAAGCACTAGCAAGTACTACCCAAAAAGGTTCAGTGGTAAACAAGGTATAAAGATAATCAAACTAGGGTAACCTATTGGGTCCCATCAAAATTAACCTATGCAGATCATTATGATTAATTAGAACATGAGTGGGTAAAAAGAAGTGATCAAGGGCACAACTTGCCTGGGCCTTGAGATTCCAGGTACCAGGATGATCTTCAGGTGACTCGTAACCTCGCGCTAGTCGTAGCAATACAAACAAGCATGGTATAGGCAAAATTAACATCACACCAAACATAAGAATAAACCGCGTAATAATAATCTACGCGTTGGTATGAGATCGTGGACTCGAGAATCACTACAATCGGAGTCATGGTTAAAAAGGTATGGTTTTCAAAAGACCCATGCAATTTAAGCAGTTTAAAACTAGACCTTATGTTAATTTAACAGATCATGTGAGAAAATAATCTAATTGAATAATTAATTCAACTTTAAGTTAAATAATATAATTTGGGATCATATTTAGCCAAACTATAATTATAAACAGATTAACTTTGATTTAGAGAGGTTAATCTACTAAACATAAGTTAAATAAATATCTAACTATAAAAGCCTGAGATATGGTATAACCAATGCTATTACTACATAGTGAATATTTATACGAACCTAACGCAACTGGAACGGGTCAATTCGGAGTTAGAATGGGTAAGATATGACTTTTGCAAGTTTCTAGACATATAAATATTATTTTTATACCTAGAAACAATTTCTGGGATTTATTTTAATGGTGCTCGGACCAGGGAAACAAAATCCCGAGAGTTCAGGGGCTAAATCGTGAAAAACAGGGTCTGAGTGTAATTATCTTTATACATGTGAGGATGGCGGGTTAGTTTAGACAAAGGTCAAGGGCCTTTTTGCAACCTTCGCACGGCCGAAGGGGTACGGGCACTGTGATCCGTCCGATCTAAAACCAGTGGCCCAGATTAGAAGTTGTCTAAATTGAACTGGTATTCACTCTGGGCCGCCCGATCAGGGATCAACGGCCCTGATACCACGGCGCCAAGATCTGCCCCTGGCCGCATGATCAAAGATCTGTGGCCTTGGTTCAACGCGACGAAGGGATGAGTCAGCCCCCAATCCCGGCCACCGGTTAGAGATCCTACGGTGTGTTTGACTTCTTCCCCAAGCGCAAGGTGGTGTGAGCGGCCCTGCCCGCGACGTCACGGCGGCGGTACGCCGGTGATGAGCCATCCAGCTAACACCCAGTCTATATTTCGATCCAATAGAGCTATACGAAGCTAGGGCTACGGCGAAATTAATGGAATTATTCTTACCGTGAATCGCACCGTCGTGGCTTCGGTGCACGGACCGCACGGGTTCCATGGTGGCGCTTGAGCGTCGGCGAGCAATTAGCAAGTGCTCGGTCGAAGATCCCGCCAGCCAGCGCCACAAACAACGTCCCTATGGTCCGCGCAAGTCCCTGACCGGACCCAAGGTTCCGGCAACGGCGAGGGAGCAGCTACGGCGGAAACTGAGCTCCGCGGCCCTCCTCCCTCTGCGCCCACGCCCACGTTTCGAGGTCGAGGAAAGCACAAAGATGGAGCAGTGGAGGGGAAAAGAGGTTTATGATATATATAGGCACGAGGAAGGCCGAACCCGTGCCCAATACCGCGGTTGATTGCCGCGATAAGCACGGAGTTCGCGCGTCGGGCGCTGGGATCCAGTTTCCGTTGGCGAAAATCGTGGGGAAGAACATCCTGACATCCGGTCCCACAAGCCAGCGAAGGCAGAAGCGCGCACGTGTTTTGGTCGCCGACGCAAGTGGCCCACCCGCCAGCGGCACATGGCGAGAGCAGCCTGGCCAGGGCGCCTGTGAACGCGCGCGAGGGGCGAGCGAGGTTGGGCCAAGGGCGCGCACGAGAGGCTAAGCTGGGCCGGCCAACGGGGAATTCGGCCCAGGTAGGTATAGGTGAGCCACTTTTCTTTTCTTTTATAAATTTTCTGCTTTGTTTTCAAATTCCAGATTTTATGTATTCAAACCAAAGTCAATTTTTATTTTGGATTTCAGTTCTCCAAAAATCAAACATAACCCTAATGGACATTTAAACTCTACTGTTTATCATATTATTATTTGTTTTATTTAGATGAACACTTCAATAATGGAATATACACATGGTATTTATTTATTTACTTAGAAAACATAGCTTGGAATGCACACTTAGAAAAGATAATCTTCATTACATATCTGCTTAGGAGAAGTTAATACATAATGTCCCATAAATTATTTTAGTTCAACTATATTTTAAGGGGCGTATTATTTGTATAGTTTATAAAGGAAAGAGTAAGTAGTTTGAAAGTCTCTCTTTTATTTGTTGCTCCAACCTTTTAGTTTTAAGTTTTAGAGATAAATCTTGAATACCAAATTCTTAGTTATCATTATGTGTTTAGTTTAGAGAGATATGTTTTTTTTAAAAAGGAATAAAATTGTTATTGGAAGTCATTTCCTAGAATAGAATTTTAGGTGCTACACCACCTGAGTGGTAGCGGCGACGTAGATCAAGAGGGCTTCTCCGGCAGTGGGGGGCACCAGGATGGGTGCGTTCGTAAGGAGCGCCTTCAGGTTCCCGAGGGCTTCCTCGGTCTCGAGGGTCCAAGTGAAGCACTCGGTCTTTCTTAAGATGTGACGGAACTTCCCAAGTAATCAGGCCCACCTACAGTTGTCCTTGTCTAACAGACATCAGACACCCTGTAGATGTTCCTAAGTTACTTGACAAGCTCGGTATCTTTCCTTACCTTACCAGGAACGTTTCTCCCGTCTCGCAGACATTACAGATCATCGGAGATACAGATATGCGGAAGCGAATTACATAAACTTACATTTATTTCCAAAAGTAAGCTCGAGTTAAGTTATTACAGACCAGTTCTAAAAGTGAGTGCATAAAGGTAATAATTTTACAAACCGGGGAGACACAACATCCCCCGAAAGACTACAAACAAAAGATCCTAGATGGGGGACCGAGTCCTCCCGCACTTCAGTCTTGGTTTTCTTCCTTGGGAACCACCATAGCACAGAAGCAGCAAAAGTCTGCTACTTCCCCACCTAAAAACAACAAAGGGATAAACCCTGAGTATGGAATTACTCAGCAAGTCTTACCCGACTAAGGAAAAGACTCTCAAGGGTATGCTGGGTAAATAGGAGTCAAGGAAAGGCTATAGCAAGAATCAACTTAGATACTTTTGCTGAAATAGCTTACTAAAGTGAGTCCTTACTTTCAATATTTTAGTGCCAGATTAAATATTTCATAGACTCTGTTTGCATCTAGTCTAATTTCATCATCTCATCAATACAACATCATTTTATCCATAGTGTTTACCTCTTGACTTAGGTTGTAGGTCGAAGCTCAAGTCTCCACTCTCCGGGGATATAACGGCGATCCGAATCGATTTACTCAGCTGAGGATTTCTAACCACACGACATATGTAGCACTTAACCCTTGCATATGTCAACCGTTCCCACAGATCCTCCACAACATGAACCGGTCCGCGCCACCCGAGAGTACACCACCCCTTTTAGGCGATCCGTTGCCAGGAGGGTACGTGCCACTCTCGCCATCTCTCCACTCCCAGTGCGCGATTGTCTTTTCATGTATGGAATAGCCGGGTTCAAGCTTACCCTGTCCCATTCTCAGGGCATGTGGCTAGATAAGATAGTCCTTGATCAGCAGGCCTACATACGCATCCAATCCTTACATGACCCGGGCGGAGCATCACCTGTTCCTAGCCCAAGTCTCGATTTAAGTATTTCCATCCTTAGGAATGTGTCTGTTCCTTAGGAGGAAAGAGCATCTCAGGGAACTTTGCAGTAAGATCCCACTATTGCTCCAAATGAAAATATTCTTGTGGGTAGAAGCCATCCTCCCCATGGTTAAATTGAGGACAACCTCTATCCACAAGATCTAAGCAAGGCTAAGCATTTTTGTAAATCATACTTTTGATACTTCACAGAAGTATCTAAACAGGTATGGATAGCAAGGAAAGCAATGCATCAAAGGGTTTCAAGTCACTCCTATGAACCTAATGCACATCTCACTAGACTTAAGTGTGCGAAAAAGTATTTAAAAACACAAGGAAAAGGGGTTGCATGCACCGGGGCTTGCCTTTGTTAGTAGGTGAGTCAGGCTCGGACTCGCAGTTGTCGAAGTAGAGCCAAGTCCTTGCCCGAGATTCCAAAGGTGGTGGTGGTGTCTTCTCTTCAATCACTTCACTCTCTCCTTCGTTTTCTAAATATAACCATATAGGTATATATATAAGAATGAATGCCATGGGATGCTCATGAGGATGCAAAGATAATATAAGCTTATTATCTACTTCTTGAGTACAATTTTCCTTCACGGTCTTCGGAAAACCTAGGGTTTCCGGAGTCAGTAAAGGAGTTCATGGAGCAGGGGGGGTGGCTTTGGGTTTAGTGATCAAACAAGGTCCAAATCAAACCAAACTCTACCCATGGCTTCTAAATAATGTGAAAAGCTCCCATAAAAAGTTTGGGAAATTTTGGACTTATTATATATTTTCTAAAAATCCAGAACCATTAGTTTAGGCTATTTGAAATATCCTAAAATTTCCTATTTGATCTAAAAATCATGAAACTATTTTTAATAAATTCTATGGAAAATAACAAACCTAGGAAAATTGGTCTCACAATTTTATGATTTTTCTATAGTTTTCTACAATTTTCCAAAGCTTTACTGAAAAAGAAAAGGAGAAAAATGGAACAGTAGTGGGCCGAATTCCAGTCCAGGCGGCCCAACACCAGGGAAACAAGGGAGCGCCCGCGCGCGCTCTGGCGGTTTTGCGAAAACGCCCTTAGGTTTCTTACTAACTGGAATCCGGTTTCTTTACTGTTGTCCAGAGTCACTGACAACTTATGGAAAGGTCCCTCTACTTTCTTTTCTTTCCCGCGATAACCCCTGACCATGGCGTGCTTGCCGTTCACCCAGGACGGGGTCTGTACCGGCCATGGCCGGCAACGATTGTTCAAGCTATCGGTTGGAGAGTCTCTACGGACCTAAGGTGACCTAAGAACGACCTTCAATTTCAAACGGTGCTCCACAAAATTGCGCTGCTCACGCTCAGGGCGGGAACCGGGACGTCGAGCTCACGTTCCCGAGCAACCATGGCCGGACTGAGCGAACCGACGCCACCGAGAGCATCACCGGCATGCAGAGGCACGAAAACAGCATGCGAATTGAACGGCGACTCACCCGAATCGGCTGGCCACGGGAGGGCTGGGTTTCACGGTGCGGCGGACGGAATTGGGGAAAGTGTGGAATTAGAGCTCGTCGGTGAACCACGGGGCGCAATACTGGACGTCGAGATACTTAACTACCATACGGAACTACGGGCGCGGTCAATTTGTAGGATCTCCAAGCGGTGGTAGGGAATTTTGGTTAAGCGCGGTGGCGGCCGGAGGGAACATGGACACAGGAGCAAAGGATGGGTGGCTTTTACCGTGGCGCTTCCTCCGGTGATCACCGGTTGAGGGGCTACGGCGGCTATTGGTGAGCTGGTGCGGCTAGGGACGACGTGGTGAGAAGCTTGGAGCGTGGCACAACCGCGGTGAAGCACGGCGACTCCGATAACGGCCATACGGCCACGTCGCCGGTGAACAACTCCGGCTGGGCTTGGGCGGTGGCGCCACGTAAGGTTGTTCCTCCCCGACGTTATCCGTTCCTTACTGAGCCAAATTGCGACGGCGGCGACACGAATTGCGGTGGTGAGTCACCGACGGTGAGATACACGGCACCGCAGATCTTTTGTTACTGTACCATGGCAAAGATCATCAGCCGACCTGACAGCGTGATTTGCAGGGCTATTTACTCCCAATTTTGTGTAGCGACGGAGCAAGCTTCCTATACCAAAGTTATAGCCCCATGTTCCAGCTACAACTTTGCTATGGGAATCATACCCAAACTTGCACTGGATCTTGTTTAAATCCGGGTTCAAAAATTGACCCACCCCACTGTCAGACCAGTTTCAGTCATCAGTCAGCCTGACAGTCTGATTTTAAGTGGGATTATCTCCAAATATTCCTTAACAACTATGCTCACAACCTTAAGCAAAGTTGTTCTCCTTTGTTTGGTCTGCAAGTTTGGTGTGGTAACCTAGGGCAAATTCTTATTAATTTGTAAGATACAAGGGCTCAAAGTTGAAGAAAACACACTGATTTCAGACTTAGATTCTATAGTGCTTAAGAGGTGATTCTTGCAAATAAGCCCAAAACTTAGGGTTTAACTTGCAAATTTACATATTTGTGAACCAAATGACTATATATGTTCAAACATAGTAGTTTTTTACACTTTAGTCCAAAGGTTCACCACTTTTGCACATAAGCCCCTGGGTTTAAGTTTTAGGGTTTTCCAGGGTTCCAATTGAGGTTTCTGGTATCCCAGGGGTATAAAAGTGACTCAAGTTTATTCTTGGGGTCATTTTATGATTTTTACCCTAAAGCTTTTAGGTTTTCTCAACTTGGGTTAAATTTTACCCCATTAACCACTATTTAGGGTTAAGCCCTTAAACCAGGGTCTTATTTGTAAAACTCTAAAACAATACGACTTGTTTGAAATTTTTGCCTAGTGAATGCACTCTAGGTGTATCAAACATATGCAATGCCCATACTCATGATGTCATGCTCAAGTTTTAGTTAGAGTAACACCAGGGGTGTTACATAAGAGGCGGTACAGAGGTAGGCCTCTTTCGCCGAGGCGCGAGATGAAGCGGCTCAGAGCCGCAAGGCATCCCATGACCCTCTGTACGCCTTTCAAGTCCTTGATGGGCCCCATGTTGGTGATGGCCGTGATTTTTTACGGGTTGGCCTCGATGCCCCGCTCGGAGACGATGAACCCCAAGAGCATGCCTCGGGGGACTCCAAAGACGCACTTCTCGGGATTGAGTTTTACGCCTTTCGCCTTGAGACACCGGAATGTCGTTTCAAGGTCGGAGAGGAGGTTGGAGGCTCTCCTCGTCTTGACTACGATGTCATCGACGTAAGCCTCGACCGTTCGACCAATGTGCTCTCCGAACACGTGGTTCATGCACCTTTGGTACGTCGCACCCGCATTCCTCAAACCGAATGGCATAGTAACATAGCAGTACATGCCAAAGGGCGTGATGAAAGAAGTCGCGAGCTGGTCGGACTCTTTCATCCTGATTTGGTGATACCCTGAGTAGGCATCGAGGAAAGACAGGGTTTCGCACCCAGCAATGGAATACACGATTTGATCGATGCGAGGCAGAGGGTAGGGAACCTTCGGACATGCTTTGTTTAGACCAGTGTAGTCTACACACATCCGCCATTTCCCTCCTTTCTTTCTCACAAGCACAGGGTTGGCAAGCCATTCGGGATGGAATACCTCTTTGATGAACCCAGCGACCATCAGCTTGTGGATCTCCTCGCCTATGGCTCTGCGCTTTTCTTCGTCGAATCAGCGCAGAGGCTGCTTCATGGGTCGGGCTCCAGCTTGGATATCCAGTGAGTGCTCGGCGACTTCCGTCGGTATGCCAGGCGTGTCCGAGGGACTCCACGCGAAAACGTCGGCGTTTGCGCGGAGAAAGTCGACGAGCACTGCTTCCTATTTGGGGTCGAGCTCGGAGCCGATCCGTATCTGCTTGGAGGTGTCGTTGCTGGGGTCGAGAGGGACGGATTTAACCGCCTCTGCTGGTTCGAAGTTGCCGGCGTGGCGCTTCGCATCTGGAACCTCCTTGGGGAGGCTTTCCATGTCGGCGATAAGGGCCTCGAATTCGGCGAGGGCCTCGGCGTACTCCACGCACTCCACGTCGCATTCGTACGCGTGTCGGTACGTGGGGCCGACGGTGATGACCCCGTTGGGGCCCGGCATCTTGAGCTTGAGGTAGGTGTAGTTGGGGACGGCCATGAACTTGGCGTAACATGGTCTCCCCAGCACTGCATGGTAGGTTCCTCGGAACCCGACCACCTCGAACGTGAGGGTTTCCCTTCGGAAGCTGGAGGGAGTCCCGAAGCAGATGGGCAGATCGAGTTGTCCGAGGGGTTGGACGCGTTTCCCGGGGATGATCCCGTGAAAAGGCGCCGCGCCGGCCCGGACCGAGGATAGATCGATCTGCAGGAGCCCGAGGGTCTCGGCGTAGATGATGTTGAGGCTGCTGCCTCCGTCCATGAGGACCTTGGTGAGCCTGACGTTGCCTATGATGGGGTCGACAACGAGCGGATATTTTTTCGGGCTCGGCACGCGGTCGGGGTGGTCGCCCTGGTCGAAGGTGATGGGCTTGTCGGACCAGTCTAGGTAGACTGGCGCCGCCACCTTTACCGAGCAGACCTCCTGACGCTTTTGCTTGCGGTACCGAGCCGAGGCGTTCGCCACTTGCCCACCGTAGATCATGAAAGCAGTCGTGGACCTCGGGAAACTCCTCTGCCTTGTGGTCCTCCTTCTTGTCGTTGTTGTGGGCCCTGCCACCTTCCGCCGGTGGCCCGACCTTGTGAAAGTGGCGCCGAAGCATGACGCACTCCTCAAGGGTGTGCTTGTCGGGCCCCTGATGATAGGGGCACGACTCCTTGAGCATCTTATCGAAGAGATTGGCACCTCCAGGAGGTTTCCGAGGGTTCTTGTACTTAGCGGCGGCGACAAGGTCTGTGTCGGTGGCGTCGCGTTTCTCTTGCGACTTCTTCTTGTTCTTCTTCTTGGTGTCGCGCTGAGCGGACGGCTCGGGGACGTCTTCCGGCTGGCGGCCCTGGGGCTGCTTGTCCTTCCGGAAGATGGCCTCAACCGCCTCCTGGCCAGAGGCGAACTTGGTGGCGATGTCCATCAGCTCGCTCGCCCTGGTGGGGGTCTTGCGACCCAGCTTGCTCACCAGGTCGCGACACGTGGTGCCGGCGAGGAACGCGCCGATGACGTCCGAGTCGGTGACGTTGGGCAGCTCGGTGCGCTGCTTCGAGAATCGCCGGATGTAGTCCCGGAGAGACTCTCCCGGCTGCTGGCGGCAGCTTCGGAGATCCCAGGAGTTCCCAGGGCGCACGTACGTGCCCTGGAAGTTGCCGGCGAAGGCTTGGACCAGGTCGTCCCAGTTGGAGATCTGCCCCGGAGGCAGATGCTCCAGCCAGGCTCGAGCAGTGTCGGAGAGGAACAGGGGGATGTTGCGGATGACGAGGTTGTCATCGTCCATTCCACCCAGCTGGCAGGCCAGTCGGTAGTCCGCGAGCCACAGTTCCGGCCTCGTCTCCCCCGAGTACTTTGTGATGGTAGTCGGGGTTCGGAACCGGGTCAGGAACGGCGCCCGTCGTATGGCCCGGCTGAAAGCCTGCGGACCGGGTGGTTCGGGCGAGGGGCTCCGATCCTCCCCGCTGTCGTAGCGTCCCCCACGCCTGGGGTGGTAGCCTCGGCGCACCCTTTTGTCGAGGTGGGCTCGACGGTTGCGGTGGTGGTGCTCGTTGCCGAGGCGACCCGGGGCCACAGGCGCCGTGTTACGCGTGCGCCCGGTGTGGACCGAGGCTTCCCGCACGAATCGGGAAGTCGCGGCGCGATGCTCCGAGGGGTACCCCTGCCTTCGGGAGGCAGAGCTTTCGGCCCGTCGGACCGCGACATCTTCCAGGAGATTCTTGAGCTCTCCCTGGATACGCCGCCCTTCGGTGGTTGATGGTTCCGGCATCGCGCGGAGTAGTATTGCTGCTGCAGCCAGGTTCTGGCCGACCCCACTGGGAACCGGGGGCAGCCTTGTCCTGGTATCGTCGGCGATGTGGTGCTGTTCGTCCTGGGCCAGATGACGCGCTTCTCCAGCCGGAGCTCGGCCTGCCCACTCCTGCCCGAGGTTCAGCCGAGGCTGCGCAAGTGTTCCTGCCTCCTCGTCGAGCCTGGCCTGCATCTCGCGGATTTGCTCGAGCTGTGCGTCCTGACCCCCCGCAGGGACTGGGACCACAGCTAGCTCCCGAAGGATGTCAACGCGAGGCGCAGGCCTAGGGGGATCGCCGTTCTCCGGCTGTAACACCCGGATTTTAGGGGTCCAAAACCCGGGCGTAAACATAATCACCAGGTGTGCTGGGACCAAGTCTCACACATATGATGAATCATGGCACAGGATCGAATGTCACATCTTTATATATAACAGGAATTCTATACAAAATAAATAATTACATTATATGGAGACAACGGTCCAGCAACCCCAAAGTTGACTGGGAGACGACGACCTAGACCTCTCACGAACACATCGCAGCATCATCCATGCCTTCATCCTGTGGTACCTGTTCTTAACCTGTGGGGGGGGTGTGAGACAGCAAGAGTGAGCTCACATACGTTCATCGCTCAACAAGTTGTGGGGAATAATGTGCATGAACTCGCCAAAGGTGGGAGCTCACGTGAAGTGTAAGGCTTACCAAAGAGGATGGTTAGAGCTGAGCATTGCTTTTAGAGTTGGTCAAAATTTTATTAGCAGTTACTAAGTATAAGTAAATACCAACCCAATTAAATAGTAAAACAAAAGTAACAACCTCACCTGCGATGCAATGCATATGACAAATTGAATTTAGTTCCATAAATTAATCATGTGAGTGTCCGAGCTGCTCTTGACCGTGAGCACGGCTAGTATACCAGTTTTACACTCTGCAGAGGTTGCGCATCTTTACCCACAAGTCGTGTTACCCATCTGCCAAGAGACGGCCAATCCCATACACCTCTACCGAGGAGGCGAGGCAGGGTAACACTACGAGGCCTTTACAAAGTTCCACTAGCTTCAGAAAACCCGCTACAGTTTATAGGAAGTTCCAGTGCAGGAATCCCTTGCAGGACCGCCATCGCAGCAAAATCCTCCCGAGGGCCTCCCTACACTGACCACTCCCCTACTGCCCTTGCCCCTTTCGGGTAAGGTAGTCTTCCACTAGCTTTCCTAATTAATCAGCCAAGGGCGTCCCATTCCACCCTTGTGGTAGCACTGTTTTCCCGGGTGGTTCTCCATGTTCCAATTACCATAATGATCTTATCATGAACAGCAAATAACAACTGATAACAAGAGTATAATCATGAATAGTGTAATCTTCATACCCAAAACCACATATAGCACTAGCAAGTACTACCCAGAAAGTTCAGTGGTAAACAAGGTATAAAGATAGACAAACTAGGGTAACCTATTGGGTCTCATCAAAATTAACCTATGCAGATCATTATGATTAATTAGAACATGAGTAGGTGAAAAGAAGTGATCAAGGGCACAACTTGCCTGGGACTTGAGATTCCAGGTACCAGGATGATCTTCAGGTGATACGTATCCTCACTGCTAAACGTAGCAATACAGACAAACAGTGTATAGGCAAAATTAACATTACACCAAACATATATGCAAAATACATATTAATAATCTACATGATGAAATATGATCACAGGAACAAGAATTATTAATTTTGGAGTTATAGGTTTTAAGTTATGAATTTCCAAAGATTCTATGTGCTTATTACAAGATTAATTAAGATAACAATTTTAATGTGACTTTTATGTAAAACCAGTGGCACTGAATGATAAATAATAATATTATAAAATTATAGGAACTGGAATGGGCAAATTTGGACTTCATATGAATTTTCTATGGATTATACAAGTTCTAGGGTTTATTTTCATATTAAAAATCAAATTCCCAATTCATTTTATCAATTTTAACTCTGTATTGGACTGGGCCTCATTTTCCCGAGAGTGCAGGGGCCAACGCGTAAGTATTCTCAAGACTCATATTGACCCCGCGGTGGACTGCGGGTTGAATAAGAAAAAGCGCAGGGGTTCTTTATGAAGATTACCCACCGAAGGGGTATCCTTCAATCACAGCCGTTGGATCAGGTTTCAGTAGCCCAGATTAGTTTGCGTTGTGGTAAGTGATGAAGTCGATCCTATCCGTTGGTATCCAGATCCACGGCCTGAAATCACCCACGCCAAAATCTCACCCAAACCGATCGATCGCAATCTAACGGTTCCTGTTAACTCTATCCGAAGCATTACGCATGATATGATCTCGGCCGCCCATTCAGATCTAACGGCCGAACGGCCTCGCCCCTACCCCCGGCCAGCACGGGTGGCGCCGCCAATCCGCCACGGCGGAAGCTCGCCGGCGAATAGGTGGCCCGCGGCCCTGGCGCCCCAAGTCGCGATTCGAAAGGTTCTACGCGCAGAGGAGGAGAAGGCGAATCCGGGGAAGGAAGTCTCACCACGGTTGGTAGCGTGAACAGCTCTGGCCACGAGAACCTGCGGATTCACCAACACCGGCAAGGGATTTCGCGATCTCCGGTGATCTTCCCCTTCGATTGCGCCCACGCCCGACTTCAATGCGACCAGCACACCCAACTCGATTGACCCTGACCACCCAGCAGACCGCGACCGACGGCGAGGGTGGGGAACGGCGCCGTCAGCGGATCTTCAATCTCCCGCTCTCGATGGTTATGGCAGCAGAGAATGGGCAGCACGAAATTCATGCGGTAGGAAGGAGGGGGTCGTGGCCTAGATTTGTAGTCACAGGAGAAAGTCCGAGGGAGAGAAACGATCGGCGTGGGATGCGGAGGTGGGCGACGGAAGACCCGGAGGAGCCCAACGCACACGTCTAGAAGAAGCAGCTCACCCCTAGGCCCCACCTGGCGGTGAGCAGCGCACGGCGCGGTAGCCATGTAGTTGGGCGGGCCCCGCAAGTCGGCGTGAGCGAGATTAGCGGGCAGTGGCTGTCAGCTGGGGCCGCAAACCTTGGAGCGGCCGTTACCGCGGCGCCCGACTCGTGCGTGGATGGAGGAAACGGATGGATCCGACATCCAGGGCCCACGCACCGGTGACCAAGCGTCCGTGAGCAGAAGGAAATCCGGATGACGCGGGGACCCCACACGTCAGTGCGAAGCACGCGCGCGAGGGATCAGCAGCTAGGCCGGCATGATGGGCCACGCAGGTGGGGATTAGGCCCAATAGCGCTGGTAGGTCTTTTCTATTTTTTTTTCTATTTCTAATTTGAGATACTTAAACCAAATTCAATTTCCTGTTTTGAATTTCAGATTCCAAACTTCATTAAAAATCCCAATATAAAGATAACACCTATTATTTATTTGTTTATAATATATTTTATTTTATTCTCTTTTTTGTGTCTACTCATTTCTTACTTCTAGCTTATTTCCAAATTCAATTATTCAAACTCAAATTTATACTCTTGTCTTAATTTTCAGATTTGCCAAATGTATCAATTGAAATACAAATGTGAATATAAACCACCTCATTTTAAATATTGCTATGTTATTCTCCTTCCCATATTTGTTTCTAACAATAGTTGACTCAATTACAAATTAATTTTCTCATTTCCCCAATGTACTATAATAACTATATTTGGTTTTTTTTAAAAAAAAATTATACAAATTTTGGGTCTTACAAATCCTACCCCCCTTAAAAATAATCTCGTCCTCGAGATTTGTAAGAAAAGGGAATACAAAAGGATTGGTTTGCAATTTAGCTTTTAATTTCTAAATCAAGGGTCTCTCTTTTTATTATTAGTAAGTGATAGGAGAGCATGGGTATTATATGTATGTCCACTTTATTATGTAGGATAGAAGATGTCTTTAGGGCATATATAGGTTTGGGTAAGAAAGAGTAGGATAAGAAAAGACTCCATCCAAGATTGTGGATCTTGACTCATCTTGGTGACCTCACTTGATCCTTGAAGACTTGGGTTGGTGCTCATCCTTACTTGATGAAGTTGATCATATTCTTTGGTCTTGTCTTATTGATTAGGAGTTAGTGTATATTATCGGGCTAGAGAATATGGTTAAGATAGGTATGGTTGAGATAGACTACAAGATGTAGGTTAAAAGTTTGTTTATTGTTAGGTGGGAATAGAAAGGTTATACCATTCATCATGGCTCTAGGTTAAGTTAATACATGGCTAGTAGGGTTTAATCTCTTCTACCAGTATCACTAATATGTTTAAGTAGACCACATTAGATTAGATCATATTAGATTAGATGGGATCTAGATTAGATCGGTATGACTAGTTTGACTAGGTAAGATCTAATTAATTTGCATTAGATCATGGTTGTTTAAACTAGGGTGGATAAGTATGCTTATTAGGATAAGATGGATCCATAAAGATAAGATAGAATCTTTTGAGATCAGTTAGATCTATTAGGATGAGATACAATCTTTTCAAGATAGAATAAATCTATTAAGATAAGAGAGAATCTTATTAAGATAAGATGAATTGGTTAGAATGAGATCTTTTAGGATAAGATGAATCTCTTAAGCTAGATATGTTCCAATGGGGATAATCTAAGTTGTCTAGTTATTTTATAAATATATTTTTATACTTATGTGTATATGCAGATGCAATTGTGGACATTACTCCACAACTCATCACACTCAATCAAAGATCCAAATCAAACAAGTATCATAAGAACAAGCATTCAAGTTCATAGATATCAAAAAAAATAGTTTTGTTTTTGTTCCTAAGATTAGGTCTCCTATTCCTAAAAGTCACTTTAGGCACAGGATTTCAAAGTGTGAAATCCACTTTTGTCTTTTAGAAGGAAAAGATAAGAATAATCAGAGTAAAGCGGAAATAGATGAGAAAAGATTAAGAAAAGTTTAGAATGAATCATAGTAGCAAAGGTAAGTAAGTATTGGTTGTCCAGTTCTATCTAGGTTTCGTCCTACAGTCAACATTCCTCTGATACCACTAGGGGTCCAAAACCCGGGCGTAAACATAATCACCAGGTGTGCTGGGACCAAGTCTCACACATATGATGAATCATGGCACAGGATCGAATGTCACATCTTTATATATAACAGGAATTCTATACAAAATAAATAATTACATTATATGGAGACAACGGTCCAGCAACCCCAAAGTTGACTGGGAGACGACGACCTAGACCTCTCACGAACACATCGCAGCATCCTCCATGCCTTCATCCTGTGGTACCTGTTCTTAACCTGTGGGGGGGTGTGAGACAGCAAGAGTGAGCTCACATACGTTCATCGCTCAACAAGTTGTGGGGAATAATGTGCATGAACTCGCCAAAGGTGGGAGCTCACGTGAAGTGTAAGGCTTACCAAAGAGGATGGTTAGAGCTGAGCATTGCTTTTAGAGTTGGTCAAAATTTTATTAGCAGTTACTAAGTATAAGTAAATACCAACCCAATTAAATAGTAAAACAAAAGTAACAACCTCACCTGCGATGCAATGCATATGACAAATTGAATTTAGTTCCATAAATTAATCATGTGAGTGTCCGAGCTGCTCTTGACCGTGAGCACGGCTAGTACACCAGTTTTACACTCTGTAGAGGTTGCGCATCTTTACCCACAAGTCGTGTTACCCATCTGCCAAGAGACGGCCAATCCCATACACCTCTACCGAGGAGGCGAGGCAGGGTAACACTACGAGGCCTTTACAAAGTTCCACTAGCTTCAGAAAACCCGCTACAGTTTATAGGAAGTTCCAGTGCAGGAATCCCTTGCAGGACCGCCATCGCAGCAAAATCCTCCCGAGGGCCTCCCTACACTGACCACTCCCCTACTGCCCTTGCCCCTTTCGGGTAAGGTAGTCTTCCACTAGCTTTCCTAATTAATCAGCCAAGGGCGTCCCATTCCACCCTTGTGGTAGCACTGTTTTCCCGGGTGGTTCTCCATGTTCCAATTACCATAATGATCTTATCATGAACAGCAAATAACAACTGATAACAAGAGTATAATCATGAATAGTGTAATCTTCATACCCAAAACCACATATAGCACTAGCAAGTACTACCCAGAAAGTTCAGTGGTAAACAAGGTATAAAGATAGACAAACTAGGGTAACCTATTGGGTCCCATCAAAATTAACCTATGCAGATCATTATGATTAATTAGAACATGAGTAGGTGAAAAGAAGTGATCAAGGGCACAACTTGCCTGGGACTTGAGATTCCAGGTACCAGGATGATCTTCAGGTGATACGTATCCTCACTGCTAAACGTAGCAATACAGACAAACAGTGTATAGGCAAAATTAACATTACACCAAACATATATGCAAAATACATATTAATAATCTACATGATGAAATATGATCACAGGAACAAGAATTATTAATTTTGGAGTTATAGGTTTTAAGTTATGAATTTCCAAAGATTCTATGTGCTTATTACAAGATTAATTAAGATAACAATTTTAATGTGACTTTTATGTAAAACCAGTGGCACTGAATGATAAATAATAATATTATAAAATTATAGGAACTGGAATGGGCAAATTTGGACTTCATATGAATTTTCTATGGATTATACAAGTTCTAGGGTTTATTTTCATATTAAAAATCAAATTCCCAATTCATTTTATCAATTTTAACTCTGTATTGGACTGGGCCTCATTTTCCCGAGAGTGCAGGGGCCAACGCGTAAGTATTCTCAAGACTCATATTGACCCCGCGGTGGACTGCGGGTTGAATAAGAAAAAGCGCAGGGGTTCTTTATGAAGATTACCCACCGAAGGGGTATCCTTCAATCACAGCCGTTGGATCAGGTTTCAGTAGCCCAGATTAGTTTGCGTTGTGGTAAGTGATGAAGTCGATCCTATCCGTTGGTATCCAGATCCACGGCCTGAAATCACCCACGCCAAAATCTCACCCAAACCGATCGATCGCAATCTAACGGTTCCTGTTAACTCTATCCGAAGCATTACGCATGATATGATCTCGGCCGCCCATTCAGATCTAACGGCCGAACGGCCTCGCCCCTACCCCCGGCCAGCACGGGTGGCGCCGCCAATCCGCCACGGCGGAAGCTCGCCGGCGAATAGGTGGCCCGCGGCCCTGGCGCCCCAAGTCGCGATTCGAAAGGTTCTACGCGCAGAGGAGGAGAAGGCGAATCCGGGGAAGGAAGTCTCACCACGATTGGTAGCGCGAACAGCTCTGGCCACGAGAACCTGCGGATTCACCAACACCGGCAAGGGATTTCGCGATCTCCGGTGATCTTCCCCTTCGATTGCGCCCACGCCCGACTTCAATGCGACCAGCACACCCAACTCGATTGACCCTGACCACCCAGCAGACCGCGACCGACGGCGAGGGTGGGGAACGGCGCCGTCAGCGGATCTTCAATCTCCCGCTCTCGATGGTTATGGCAGCAGAGAATGGGTAGCACGAAATTCATGCGGTAGGAAGGAGGGGGTCGTGGCCTAGATTTGTAGTCACAGGAGAAAGTCCGAGGGAGAGAAACGATCGGCGTGGGATGCGGAGGTGGGCGACGGAAGACCCGGAGGAGCCCAACGCACACGTCTAGAAGAAGCAGCTGACCCCTAGGCCCCACCTGGCGGTGAGCAGCGCGCGGCGCGGTAGCCATGTAGTTGGGCGGGCCCCGCAAGTCGGCGTGAGCGAGATTAGCGGGCAGTGGCTGTCAGCTGGGGCCGCAAACCTTGGAGCGGCCGTTACCGCGGCGCCCGACTCGTGCGTGGATGGAGGAAACGGATGGATCCGACATCCAGGGCCCACGCACCGGTGACCAAGCGTCCGTGAGCAGAAGGAAATCCGGATGACGCGGGGACCCCACACGTCAGTGCGAAGCACGCGCGCGAGGGATCAGCAGCTAGGCCGGCATGATGGGCCACGCAGGTGGGGATTAGGCCCAATAGCGCTGGTAGGTCTTTTCTATTTTTTTTTTCTATTTCTAATTTGAGATACTTAAACCAAATTCAATTTCCTGTTTTGAATTTCAGATTCCAAACTTCATTAAAAATCCCAATATAAAGATAACACCTATTATTTATTTGTTTATAATATATTTTATTTTATTCTCTTTTTTGTGTCTACTCATTTCTTACTTCTAGCTTATTTCCAAATTCAATTATTCAAACTCAAATTTATACTCTTGTCTTAATTTTCAGATTTGCCAAATGTATCAATTGAAATACAAATGTGAATATAAACCACCTCATTTTAAATATTGCTATGTTATTCTCCTTCCCATATTTGTTTCTAACAATAGTTGACTCAATTACAAATTAATTTTCTCATTTCCCCAATGTACTATAATAACTATATTTGGTTTTTTTTAAAAAAATTATACAAATTTTGGGTCTTACACCGGCATACCAAGATGGTTACCTTCGCCGAGACCCCCTAGATCGACGTGGAAACATTCGCGACTTGGGCCACAGTCCTCGTCGCCGAGGCTGTGGCTACTATCGGAACAATTGGAGAGGCAGTAGTCACATGCGGTCATGAAGTCCCGCATGGTACTGGGGTTACTAAGCCCGGAGAAATCCCAACCAGAGTCGGGCTCGTCATCTTCCTTGGAACCCGAGGGCCCGTAGGTCGAGACGGCCGTCAGTCTGTCCCAGGGTGACCGCACATGGTACCCCGGAGGGTTTGGACATGCCTTTGCGAAAGCCTCCACCGAAGCGGGGTCGCTTGGTGGGTCGAAGCTGAATCTGAAAGGCATAGGATGGGAAACGGACGGTACCTCTTGATCGACGGGTGGTGACGAAGTCGCGTCAGGGGTGGACTGCACCATTGTCTCAGGTACGAGGGCGACGCCCAGCAAGCCCTTCGCGCGCGTGCTGGCGTCATCCGTCAGCTCGATGTTGGCGTGTTGCGGGGAAACGACGCTCGTCTTCGTCTCCGACGCGAGGTCAACGCCCAGCGTGTCCCCCGCTGGGGCACCGGCGCCGTCGACTCGCTCGACAACCGACGAGGTGTCGCCCCCTGCTTGGTCATGCCTGCCCCTCCTCCTCCTCCGTCGGCGGGGGAGGCGATGGGACAAAACTTAATGTTGCTATTCCGCCACGTGGGGAAGACGTCGTCGATTCCGCCGCCGGCGGGCGGGCTGATGGCCGCCATTGTCGTCGTTGCGCGGCGGAAGAAGGAGTACCATGTCGTAGCTGCCGTCGAGGGACATGAACTCGAGACTCCCGAAACGGAGCGTCGTCCCGGGTTGGAAAGGTTGGTGGGGACTACCCATCTGGAGCTTGACGGGAAGCTGTTCGTCAACACGCAGCAGGCCCCTACCTGGCGCGCCAATTGTCGGCGTTTCGACCCCGAGGGGTCCCTGGACCGACGAGTAAATTGTCGCTGCGTGCCCCAGCCCAGATGGGTCGGCGCGAGACGGGACACAAAGGGGGGAGAACAACGAGGGAAAACCGCGGCCTTCGTGTTGTCCTGCGCCTAGGGCGGCTGGATGCGCTTGCAGTAGGGGGTTACAAGCGTTCGCGTGGGAGGGAGAGAGAGAGAGAGAGAGCCTTACGCGTCGGCCCGTTCTCCCGCGCGGCCAACCCCCTCGTACGAGAGCCCTGGACTTTTCTTTTATAGATGTAAGGAGAGGGCCCAGGTGTACAATGGGGGGTGTAGCAATGTGCTAACGTGTCTAGCAGAGAGGAGCTAGAGCCCTAAGTACATGCCGTCGTGGCAGTCGGAGAGGTTTTGGCACCCTGTTCATGTGATGTCGTGGCCGTCGGAGGAGCGCTGGAGCCCTGCGGAAGTACAGCTGTCGGGGCTGTCGGGTCCTTGCTGACGTCTCCTTGCTGACATAAGGGGCTGGGAGCTGCCGCCGTCATGGAGCGTGCGGGGTGTCATCATTACTTGTTTACTGGGGCGAGCCAGGTGGGACGCCGATCTTGTTCCCCGTAGCCTGAGCTAGCTAGGGGTAGGGTAATGATGGCCCCCCTGGCGACGTGGCTGGTCCGGACCCGAGTTTGGGCGAGGTGGTGATTCCTCCGAGGTTGAGGTTGAGTCCGAGCCCTGGGGTCGGGCGAGGCGGAGTTCGTCGTCTTCCGGAGCCGAGGCCGAGTCCGAACCCTGGGGTCGGGCGAGGCGGAGTTCGTCGTCTTCCGGACCCGAGGCCGAGTCCGAGCCCTGGGGTCGGGCGAGGCGGAGTTCATCTTCCGAGGCCGAGACGGGGGCCGAGCCCTGGGGTCGGGCGAGGCGGAGCTTCCTATGTCGCCCGAGGCTGGACTTAGCCGCTGTCGACCTCACTCTGGCGAGTGGCACGGCAGTCGGAGCAGGGCAGGCGGCGCTGTATTCTTGTCAGGTCGGTCAGTGGAGCGGCGAAAGTGACTGCGGTCACTTCGGCCTTGTCAACTGGAGCGTGCGTCAGGATAAGATGTCAGACGATCCTTGCATTAAATGCTCCTGCGATACGGTCGGTTGGCGTGGCGATCTGGCCAAGGTTGCTTCTCTGCGAAGACTGGGCCTCGGGCGAGCCGAAGGTGTGTCCGTTGCTTGAGGGGGTCCTCGGGCGAGACGTGAATCCTCCGAGGTCGGCTGCGTTTGCCCGAGGCTGGGCTCGGGCGAGACGAGATCGTGTCCCTTGAGTGGACTGAGCTTTGACCTTAATCGCGGCCATCAGGCCTTTGCAGCTTTGTGCTGATGAGGGTTACCAGCTGAGATTAGAAGTCTTGGGGGTACCCCTAATTATGGTTTCCGACAGTATCTTAATATTTTTCTTTTACCTTTTTTTTATAGAAACATAAAGCTGCACTTTAGAGATGACATCTCTATCAAAACCAACAGATATGGAATCGAAGGGAGTGTATCTCTTTGGGGTCAATTCGGCACAACTCTGACAGTAAAAAAATCTAAATCTTATCATATTTAGCTCAAAGAAGTATAAAATACTGATGTTTAAGCAGTTTATTTTACTCTATTGTATACAATGAGTTAAAGAGTAAATACGAAAAAATTGAGAATCAAAGAAAAATGTTAATTTAAATAGAAATGTGAGATAAACAAAAACAGAATTAAAATGTTAATTTAATAATCAAATTAACTGCCGCGTGCACCTGCTGGCTGCTGCGGTTGCGGACGGCATTACCTAGACCAAACCATAGACCATCAATCACTTAACACTTTCCCGTCTTTCCCTTCCTCGCCGCCTCCACTACAGGGCTTTGCTCCTTCCAACTCTCGAAACCCTACCCACGCCATGAGAGATCGATCGGTCGAGCGCGAATTCCCCAGCCGCGAGCGGGGGGATCGGCCACCGCCCGGGGTGCTGGGTCCCCCGCGCCGCGGGCCGGCGTACAAGACGAAGTTGTGCGCGCTGTGGCAGCGCGGCGGCTGTTCCCGCGACACATGCAGCTTCGCGCACGGACACGCCGAGCTCCGCCGGTTCCCCGGATCGCGCACCTCGTTCCCACCCCGCGCCGGTATACACAGCCATCTTTCGTGCCCCCATTATCCTCTCGTACGCTTTTCTTTTCAGTCGAATGTTTAACCTCTGAGATCGGGATCCCCTGGTGGTGTAGCGTTCGTTGTAGATCTGGAGGTCTGGTTGTATGTCTTTTTTCCTGCAAATCATGTTCCTCGTATTGTTTTTATTGGTAGGTTTAGTTGCAAGATGTCACTAATTCTGCACTCTACCGTGAATGGTTGCTCATGTAATCTATGTGATCTATCTGTTTCGGAAGAACAACGGTATGTGACCATTCAATTTATGAGATGAAGAAGAAAGGCCATGGTGCAGCAAAAAAAAGGGGATATTTAACTTTTTGCCATCTTTATGGATGGCCCTAAACCACCAGTCACTGACCATCTGTGGAGCTACAAGGGGTTACGTACATGGACATGGAACCACATGTGTCTGGGTATCAATGTCCGATTTAGGTGTATGATTTAGCAGATTTCATGTCGAATAGCACCTGAATTCTGACACGGTGTTTATAATTACACTGGTGCCAGTCCGGGTAACTAATGTACCTATCGACATCGTGGTTCAAATGGAACTTTATTTTTTCTCCATGATTTTATAGTAGCATGTTCTCTATGTTTTGTATTAAGTGCTCGTGTGTTTTATTAAATTCGTGCTTCAATTCAACCTCAGTTGCTGCAGATAGAAAATAATTCTCACAAGTGGAAGCTTGTTGCAGTCTGCAGAATTAGGCGGCATTCTTACTGGTTGCCTTTTGATTTAACTACCATTCAAATTAGCAGACTCCTGAGCAGATTTATTAGATTCAACTGCTGCCAGAGGATAAGATGACTTTTGTATAGATTCTTCAGTTGGCATTTCAACGATTTATTGTGACCTGTAATGCTTGTCCCTACATCAAGAAGGTGGGCATATCAGTATCTTGGATGATGACTCCACTGAATGATGTCCATAATACATTTGATGTGCTATGGTCATGTGCTTAGCAGCTTTAACGGTTAATTGAGCCACATACCCTTGAATATTGTGCATCAGTTAGATCATTGGGAAGTGTTATTCTCACTGGTAATTGCAAGGTATTGTAATTCTTGCAAGTCGCCGCGGAAGATATCTGGACAAATGATAGTAGATTTATATTGTGATATTGGGATTATAGAAGACATCAACTTGTCATAATTGTTATGTGATGTTGTTCATGGTCTTCATCAATTTGATTTTCAACAATCAACATTATGAGTTTGGTATCATCTTAATGGGTATGTCAGTGGTTTCGTACCATACTTTGGTATCTACCCATGGCATTAATTTTTGGCCCTACTTTGTTGTGGCTAATGATATTATCCTGGAGACCCTTCTACTTATTGTGCATTGAATTATCTTGTAGCTCAAAGGCTGTGGTAAGGTTACAGGCTTATGGGTGACCTATCTCTATTAGTTCATATTGATACAGTTTTTGTTCAGCTTCATTTATCCTTTTCTTGTATAAATTTTTCTCTATCCTGACTTCTAGGGAGAAGAGATTATAGAGGTGGCGACTTTAGAGATAGGTTTGATAGGAGGCGCTCACCTCATAGGAGGCATTCCCCTGACGGAGATTCCAGGGGACATCGCTCCCTTCGTGACCGAAGGCCAAATTCCCAAGAAAGGGGTAATTATGGCCTTATTTTAAATCTGGACCTGACACTTCTATTAAATTCAATTTGAATTCCATATCCGTTGTATATAGGTTATTAAAACTGAAATTTTACTTGCAGAATCTAGCTATTCACGGTCTCCCAGTAGGAAGAGGTATGCAATTCATTTAATATATGATTAAGTCATTCATTTGTAAATATGCTTTTGCACATGTAACACAGCTGTGTCCACTGCTGAAATTATCACTTGTTTATTTATTGTTTCCCATTATCTTTTTGTTATCGGCCTTGTTTACATGATGCAATTTTCTCCTTACTGTTAATTATGAAGTCGCGAAAGGGCCTCTAGCCGAGTTGGTTAGGTGACCTGAATGGCTGATTAGCACTCCTCAGGTCCTGGGTTCGACTCCCCGTGGGAGCGAATTTAGGGATGTGGTTAAAAAAACCCCTCGTCTGTCCCACACCAAAGCACAGGTGTAAGGCCTGGTCGCGGTCGTTTCTCACATGGGCTACGGTGTCACTGTGTATGGGTGGAGGTTTTCTCGACCTACGTGAGAAGGTCTTCTTAATATAATGCCTGGGGGCTATCTATCCCCCCCCGCCCCCAAGGTCGAGTTTTTTTTTATTACGAAGTTTGGAACTCAAATGACTAAAAATATTTAACATTGAATATTATGTTAAAGCATCCTCTCTGAAACCATTATTTTAATATTTTTGCAAACTCACAGTTGTGGCATTTATTCACCATCCTATATGTATTCATTGTATTGGCATAGGCATGTAAGATGTGCCCCTAGAGAACATGCAAGCACATTTTATGTCAACGATTACTAAGTTCATGATGTGGTATCTGTTTGTGGTTATCTAATGTGTCCAATTCTAATGCACTTCTTTAAAAAACAACCAAATCTGCTTGTTACAAATATAATTGCTTATTCTGATAAAATATTCTGAATAGAATAAGTTACATACCTCTGAACTCTTATCTTACTGATTTTTTGGGTTCCCAATAAATATGTGAAATATGGAACATATTGATATTGTAGCTTACTTTTCCACTTTCTCTCAGTGAAAGGAGGCATGAGAAGAAGCCTGATGATGGAGAAACTAACTCATCTAGGAGTCTCAGTGTCTCTGACAATAATGATGATAGAAAAAAGGAGACACTGTTAAGTGGTGATGATAAAGAGGATCACGAAATACAGGTCTGATGCATTATACATTGTGTAGCTCCACATCACCTTTTAGCACACCCTTCTGTGTAATTGAAAGCAAGATTTTTCTGCAGCTGAAACAAATAAGACAGGACATGGAACTTTTGCGTGATGATAAATCTCTCTTGGAGGTTAGTTTTGACAGTCTTTACTTACACTATCGTATATTGCATGCTGGTAAACCATGCCAGTTTTTAGGTGATGTTTCTATGGGTAATTCGTGGTGTGCGTGTGTGGTTGGGGGGGGGGGTCTGGATTTCATGCATCGGAACAATCTAATATCTTCGGTCAGATTTAGGTGTTCTATTTCGTTTTGCACTACTATACTGGCTAAAAAAATGGTGTATATAGAACTTGGTAATTGCAATTGATAACAGTTGTCTTGTCTATTTTTTGTTGTAAGCTTAACCATTCTGTTCATATTGTGGGACACCGACCATTCATCATCAATCATGCTGTAATTGCTTAGTTTGATGATTTCATTTTTGTGCTTCACTCTCCGTGCTGATTGAACGGTAGGCCTGGTGTAGTGATGAGAGCTGCCTCACTAATGCCGTGTTTGTTTCGGCTTCTGGCAGCTTCTGGCTACCAAAAGCTGCCGCGGACCGCCAAACGCTCAACTTTTCAGCCAGCTCCTATAAAATTCATTGAGGCAAAAACCATCTAAAATCAACATAAACACTTAATCGGTTGAGTCGTTGTAATAGTAGAAATCCGCCACTTTCTAGATCCTGAGCCCTATGAACAACTTTATCTTCGTCCACACGTAATCGTAATTATACTCAGATTCTCTCCACAGCCAGATTCTCTCCACAGCCAGATTTTTAGAAAAGCTGGTCAGAAAAAAGCTGAACCAAAAAGACCTTAAGTCACCAGGTCGCGGGTTCGAAGCAGGCAAGCAGCCTCTCCGCATTTACGGTTGGAAGGCTTGCCTCGGTTTATCCTTCTCTAGGCCACTCATGTGGGAGCCTTCGGCACTGGGTCTGCTCTTCTACTCAGTGCTGATTGCAATGACTATTCTGTTTGTATCTTTGTTTTAAACATTTTGATGGAGCAATGAGCAGTAATTTGTAGAAGTTTCTGTGTGTTCCTTGCTTCGCAATGCCTATTGCCTATTACTTCATTCCAAATTGTAAGCTGTTTTGGCTTTTCTAGGTACATGGTTTTTTATACCCATTTAGATATACAATACATAATAAAACTTATGAATCTAGAAAAGCCAAAACGACTTACAATTTGGAACGGAGTACTAGGTTAGATCATTAGCATAAACATTTCTTCTTAGTGTCTTTATTTACATGCTTTATATGCTGATAATGTTTCTTTTAGTTTCTAATTCCTTAAAGTCATCATTGACACATACTCTTTTAACTCTGAATCTGCACAATTGAACATTTATCCTTATTCTGTGTAAATTCAGACTCGATGGTCGTATTAACTATTCCTTCTGTAGATAATTTTGGATGAGAAGAATGCTGAAGTGCGCAAGATTTCTAGCAGATTAAATGATCTTGATCTGCAGCTAAGGAAGGAGAAAGAGGAATGCCACAGGTACTTGTACAATAGGGCGCCTCTTTTGTTTATAAATGTAGCTCCATGGTGTCTTCAAGTATATAATTGTCATGTTTTTTTTTTAAATTCCAATGTAGGATGACCTCAAAAATAAAAAAGTTCCTTAAAGCCCATGCTCGCTTTTTGAAAGCACAGGAAGAATTGAAAAGGTACATTGTGCTTTCATCACTTTTCAGCTTAACAATTTGGAAAGCTTTTTTTTGTCTTGACTTATTGCATCAGTTCATGTTTACATGGTTATGAATTGATGGCTATTATTAAGTAAATGGAATTGCGCAGGTCACAAGCTCGTTTTGAGAGACTCGGTGATTTACTTGCTTCAGATATTCTGAAGCGTGGTGCTAATGAAGAAGTTTCTAGTATCAATGTTGATGAAGATCCAAATGTTCCTTATGAAAGGAGCCCAAATGCTGCTATAGCTAAGAAGAGATCAATACCATACTCAACAAGTGAAGAAGCGAAAGCCGGTGGGTATAGCTTAGTCTGTCTCTGAAGAGTGTACAGTGATGATGTTGTCTTGAGGTTGACATTAGTATGATGTGAATTGATCTTAATTAGCATCCGTTTCTTCTATGCTTGTTGTTAATGTATTCATTTCTTGGAGTCTAAGCGAGCCTTCCCTAGCAGCTAATACTTTCTTGTGGAACTTCAAACAATAGGGTTGACATGATTAGTTGGCTACCCTTTTTTAGAAACACTGAATGGAGTGTCCCCTTCATTTGAAAGTATGATATTTTGGAATGTGACTACTTCTAAAGTATAACATCTGACCTTGTCTTGTCCAAATGAATAATATATTCTTTGACAAGGGAGAGTTTTTTTCCATTTACGATCTCAGCAACATTTGTTGTGTTTAAAGATGTCTTTGTATCAATTGTATACTCATGTTTAATCTTGTCCTTTTCAGTGAAGAAAAGAAGAGAGCGAGACTCTGACACAATTAGGCCAGATAAATATAGGTTTGAAGGTACTATTGCAGGATTTGAAAAACTAAGCAAGGGAACCGAGCCAACAAAATCTTTATATTTGAAGAAGAAACTGTGGGAAGATGAAAAGGATAAGATAGGCAACTTTGTCTCCTCAGCCAACACCGACAAGGTGCAATATTTTTCACGTGCTAACTCAATTTTATGATATTATCTATATCATGCTGTCGCAGCTAGCTGGTTTAACATGGACACCATCCTATCTTTGTGCATATGTTTGAGGTTGACCCTCATTGCTCTGTTACCTCTTGCTTACTCATTAAAACATCTTAACAAGTGGGTAACAATATATAAAATTGTGTAGCCTTCCTTTGTCCTCGGTCCTATTAGCTCATCATGACCGTTGTTGACATGATTCGGACTGTGCGTAGTATGAGCTCAAACCTTTATTGAGTAGATATTTTTAAACTTACAGGTCAAAGAATCTCCGGTCAAACATGTTTTGCCCTCCACTGGTATGGCTGCTCATGCTTTGGACGATCTGTTTGAAGCTGTTGAACTGGAGGATAGACGTGACACATCAATAGAAAATGATGCTGATGACGAAACTAGGTCGCCTGTTATGCCCCCACAACCACCACCGGTGGTTGATACTTACGAGCAGGTGATTAACCTTGCATCCTATGTCCTTCGAAGAACAGATAAAAAAAAATGGATTTGCGTCCTGTTGAAAATGACAAGCCTTGCACTTGCGACCAGATTGCCTAGTTCCACATTTTCTTCTGTTGATCTGCTACAACATGCTCACATTTTGTTTTGTTTGTTTCCTAGTACGAGGCTGATGATGAGGAAGTCGACGTGGAATAAGTAGAATGCCGAGATGGTACTGGAATGAGCTATAGCTCTCGCGCCTGTGTAAAGCATTATGTAATATGTATTTGATGCTGGAGTTTACCTTGCATAAAAAGAATCGTCATTAATGATCCTTGGTGGATGCGGAACTTTTTTGTTAATTTGCTGAAGGCAACATGCCCTGTTACCTGTACCTAATATACCAGCCTTGTCAGGGCCCTGGTACTTTTGGGTGGTCTTGCTGTGCTGTTCGAGGCACTTGAAAACTGATGTTTTGTAGGAGTATTATTTGAATGGTAGCCGTTGAGCTTCGGCTGTTGTTGATGCGCTGCGTGGTGGCATTGGCGCCACATTGGCAGGTTTACATTGGGCGAGATTGGTTGCCTGTACAGAGACAACCGACGCGAGATTTGCTTGTGCATGAGAATGTCGGTGTGCAGGCTAGGCTTTTATTCCACCACCCGCCTGTACGCGTGGAGAAGGGGCGGGCGAGCCGTCAATCTCATCGCACCTGCTTGAATCATCATCTATCACTAGGTGTGTGCCCGTCCGTGTGTTGTAACTGGAGTACGCTGGGATGAGCACGATACATATTTGATCGGATCTTATATTTTCTGGGTCTGGAGAAAGTTTGCTCGGAAGCCCATCTAGTTAAGTGTCCGTGCGTTGCAACGTAATACAAAATATTGGAATGCAATATAAAATATTGGACAAAATGTCTGGTTATCTATGTGTTCAATAGTATATCCAAAAGAGAAGCATAAAAAAACAGATAAGTGTGCAGATAAGTGAGAGAGTGAAATAGAGACAGATGCAAGTGCACCATACAAAAAAGCATACATGTGTATAATAGCCATGATACAAATAATAGCTTGCAAGTTTATAAAAAACAGAATGCAACATAATTGAACATTAGCATACACTGTTATATATATATATATATATACTGTATTTATATATTACACCTGGGTGCATTCAATATAGAGAATGCACCCAGGCCGAACCTATGTGCCAGGTCCGAGCCAACCGTCCCACCCAGGCCGGTTTTGTCCCTCCCGCACGCTCCGGACAGAACCTTTTCATTTTCCCGCCCCCGCGCCCTCTTTCTCCGTGAACGGCTCCTCCGCGAACGGCTCAACCTCTTCACATAAGTTGCAATCACACCAGACTTGCAGTTGCAATTACACCAGACCATCAGTTGCAATTACACCAGGCAGCAGTTGCAATCATTGTTTTGTTTAACAGATTTTTGGACATAGTTATATAGGAGTTGCAATCACACCAGACCAGCCATTGCAATTACACCAGACAACAGTTGCAATCATTGTTTGTTTAACAGATTTTTGGACATAGTTATATAAAAGTTACAATCACACCAGACCAGAAGTTGCAATTACACCAGACCAGCAGTTGCAATCTTGTTTGTTTAATAGATTTTTGGACATAGTTATATAGAAGTTGCAATCACACCAGACCCACAGTTGCAATTACACCAGACCAGCAGTTGCAATCTTGTTTGTTTAATAGATTTTTGGACATAGTTATATAGAAGTTGCAATCACACCAGACCCACAGTTGCAATTACATCAGACCAGCAGTTGCAATCTTGTTTATTTAATAGATTTTTGGACATAGTTATATAGAAGTTGCAATCACACCAGACCAGCAGTTGCAATTACATCAGACCAGCAGTTGCAATCATATTTTTTAACAAAATTTCTCAGAGTTATTCAAATGCGGGGGATAGAGACACGCTGACAGAGAGGCGCGCGGCGGCGCGGGGACAGGGAGACGCGCGGCGGCGCGAGAACAGGGAGGCGCTCGGCGGCGCGAGGACAGGGAGACGCTCGGCGGCGGTGGGATCTAGGGGAGGAGCATCGAGGAGGCGGCGGCGGCGCGGGGAAAGGGAGGCGCGCGGCGGCGGCGGGGGGCTAGGAGGCGCGCGAAAACGCCTGGGTGCATTCAATATAGAGAATGCACCCAGGTGCATTTTAGCAGCGCCGTATATATATATATATATATATGATTGTAGTTCTAATCACTAATGAAACATGAGATGGAACGAAGAAGGAAACAAGATAGCATGGAGTACCTCATCGTTTGCACCCTTCTGCTCCACAAGCTATAACGTGAGCTGCTTCAAAACCTTGAAGTGACAAATATCTAGTGGCCACAGTAACACAATTATTTAGCCTATTAGTTAGGTATGTTTGGATCCTAACAACAAAAGTTTAGCAGATAATGATTATACGGAGAGATCCAAACAGGGCCACAATATTTCACTTGGTATACCAAAACACAACATAAAATGTAAATCTATCCACCCATGAAATTCAAACAATTCTGAATTACCAACCAATTAGAAACCACCCACTACCTACATTCCAGGACCAACTGACAGAGCAAAAAAATGCAAAGAACTAAAGTTTCAGTTGGTATACCAAAAACACAACAACAATTATAAAATGTAAATATATCCACCCATGAAATTTCGAACAATTCTGAATTACCAACCAATTAGAAACCCCTCACTACCTACATTCCAAGACCAACTAACACAGAACAAAAATATACAAAGGACTAAACTTTCAGTATTTCACTAAACATTTTAGTACTTTCTCAAGGTATAAGACCAACTAACAGAGAGCAAAAATATCATTTCCGCGTCGTCTCCACGAGAAGAGGAGGGCGGAGACGACGAGGAAATGAACCTCCTCTTCTCGCAGTGTCATGTTCTCTCTTGGCGGCTTGGCGCCTCGGACTCTCCTCGGTGAGGAGGGAGGTTGGTGAGACAGCTGGGCTAGGAAGGCAGCGCCATGGAACCCGCCCCGAACCACCTTTTTCGTCTTGTTTTTCCTTCCTGTCCTCCGCCAGACCGCCACCCACTACGCTGCTACGAGAATGAGGAGTTTTGTAGGCAAGGACAGGAGAATTTCGAGAATATCGGCAACCGACACACTCGTAGGCAAGCTTGTCGCCGCCCCATGCTTTCTCCGCCTGCCAAACCCGACACACTCGTCGCGTCGCGGCACTTGTCTCCTCTCCTCTTCATGCGCCATCGCCGCCGCCTCTACCTCTGTGACACCGACAGATAGGCAGGAGGAGGGGGCGATGCCTTCGATCTCCTGCCACAGTGTAGACTGCCCCCGCTCGCTACTCGCGCGCCGCCGAGCGTAGACCGCCTCTGCCCGCCCTCCGCCTGCCTGCCCTCCGAGATCCTCGCCGCCGCAAACAGCTCGCAAACCACCCTCGTCCCCCTGCCAATCCTTTCGCGAATCGGGCGTCCCCAACAATCCCGCGCTCCCGCCGCACTCGGGCAGTCGGAGCGCAACCGCCGCCCCGCACGCTCCGACTCCGCCGCATACTCCCGCTCGCGCGAAGCCCCAAGCTCAATACCCCAAGCCCGGCCCCAAGCTCAATCCGCCGTCGCGAGCGCGAAAGCCGGCAGAGATGTCTGGTACGCGCTCAAATCCTAACAGCTAGTAACTTGAGAGGCTGCATGCATATATCATACTACAAAGTGCTATCTTCCTTAAGAAAATACTTCAGGAAGCATGATAGCATCAACCGTGAATGCAGATCCCATATACGAAGCATGATCACTATATATTAATCAAGAACACTAATTGTAGGGGGAAATTTCAGAAGACAATTTTACTGATTTTTACAGGATAACTTCTAACAGGTGAATGTACATACTAACTTACTAAGGCACTATATAGAAAAGTATCAGTGTTCAGTCAGGGCCACAGAATTTAACATAATAAAGAGTATCATGTATAAGGGCAAAACACTTACATGGCACACATATGCTGCCGCGACCAACTCAGAAAGATAGCCATTTGATCTGCTTAACCTCTCTTCACCACCAATAGCGAACCCTTGCTCACCAGAGTAAATACCATTTCCATTGTTAAAACCCAACCCGTTTTGAAAAGGATCAGCATTTGAAATGCTTAACCGCTCTTCGCCACCAATAGCAAACCCTTGCTCGCCAGAATAAATACCATTTCCTTTGTTAAAACCCAATCCGTTTTGAAAAGAAGCAGCATACCCATTTATGTAAGCCTTGGGACTCAATGATGGTCCGTTGTCCCCTTTATGCAAAGAATTGATGCCTTCCTCATCCACAACCTTGACATAACTTGCAGCAATATCACTTTGCCTAGCACGCTTTCTAATCAACAAATCTGCCTCCTCAATAGACATGTATTGAATGGCCCGTCCATGCTCATCAAATACCTGACCATCTACAACGCAGATAAGTTTATCTGCCTCCAAGGCTAAAGCACATGCAGTAGCAACCTCGTAGGTGCTGAATTATTGCAAACAACACAAATCAATTTTGTTTAGTATGGTAGCTGCAATATATGCAAAGGAACAAGTTTTACGAAAATTATTTGCATTCATATGATATTGTGCTTGACTTGGTAGCAAGCATACAACTACACAATTTTGATGTATACATTGTACAATCATACGAAAAACATAAAAATAATTAAGAAAATATACTTGCAATTTAACACATCTCCTGATGAACTGAAGCCCATGTTGCTGATAACAACTATGCTATCACTATCAAGCCTTTCTCTTATCCGTGAAACGTCTATTTTCGTAACTTCCCCGGTGAATCCGTAGTCAATACCATTAACCACCCCTCTTCTCTGCCAAAGACATACATATATTCAGTATTGCCGTTGTGCAATCGAGTAAAGTTCAGCAGAACTAATAAATAGCAAAAACAAAGGAAGGAAATGAACACAAACAATAAGCATATTCCTATTTGTGGAGCATCTGGTTTCACTATTGTATGATTTATTATGATGTAATGAAAAGGAAGGAAAGGGAAGTAAGGTTATCTTTCTTCTGAAGAGACATCTGCAAACATTGAAATTCACAAAAATATGCTATAAAAAACGATATAGTAACTACATGGAAGCCAGATATTCAAAAGCTCATGTACTTATCAATACTCACCTTAGCACCAAGGAAATTGCCACTTGCAATGCTATCCACAAGACCATGCCAGCGTCCAATAACACCATGCCTACGAAGATTTAACATTGGAGGACCAGGAGAAAGTTTAGCTTCTATTGTCAATCGTATTCTACCAGCTGCATCCATTGCAGCCTTTCTTGCATCTTCATCAGTAATTATGTACTGACCAACATACTTGGCCTTATTCCCTACACAAAATTTAATAAGCTAAACACATGCTTTACAGGAAAGTAAGAGATATAGAGATGCATTAAGAATCATCAAACCAACAGATGTTAGCAAAGCAAAAAAAAACAGGACAGTGTAAAAAATAACTCTGTGTGTAACCAAAAGCAACTGGAGGCCTAACAAAGCTTCAGATTTTGGCTAATGTACTTCACCAAAAATTCAAACTATAGCCATGATAGTCTGCAAGCATATTAAATATACTTCCTGGAGCTCTGAGGGCCAAATGTCTAAGACAACTATATGCCAGTATGCCACAACAGCTAAATGATTCTCTAACTTTCTTATAATAGGTTTTGTATGATTAGTAGCCATCCTATATACTAGTTTGTTTTAAAATCTGGTAGATTTTTATGAGCACAAGCAAGTGCAAACAGAGTGCTTGCTTAAGGATGAATTGTGAAGCTGCCCCATGAGGGTGTTGCACAGCAGCTAAATGATTCTCTAACTTTCTTATAATAGGTTTTATATGATTAGTAGCCATCCTATATACTGGTTTGTTTTAAAATCTGGTAGATTTTTATGAGCACAAGCAAGTGCAAACAGAGTGTTTGCTTAAGGATGAATTGTGAAGCTGCCCCATGAGGGTGTTGCACAGAACTGACCTCTTTCTGACAACAGCTTATCAATTTGAATATGTGTTCCTGGAACAAGAACAAATTTAATCCCCAGACCATGGAGAAGTGATATGTCCTGCGTATTTTTAAAAGAAAGTGTGGTTAGGAATGAGGAATCCATGACAACATAAATTCCTCATGACAACAAAATAATATAAATATGTGGCAAAACACTATAAGCTCATCCTTAGAATAAGAGACTGCAGGCAACCCTTTGATTCATGGAGAACATGAAGATTTTTTGCAGAAGCATATATTGTTCATTTAAAATAGCAGAACCAAATTCCTATGAAATGGACATAATTCTTGATTTAATTATTGAAATCTAGAATGCAGGAACATAACCTATGCTGCATATGCTACCATGTGAGAATGTGATCCATACACGTACATGAGTTAGCTTGAAGAGATTAGCAGAAAAAAGGTAGATAGAAACCTATAAGAGGAACATACTTTTGTTATCAGGTCCAAGTACTATACAGTGTATTTTCAATTGATTTAAAAGGGTTTGAAGGAAGCAAATCAATCAATAGTTTTCATGCACAGCTCAGGAAATTGCAAGTTCATGGAACCAACCCACTCCTATTCAACTAATAAAAAACATGTCCATCAAATCTAACAACTTGGCTGTACAATGAAAAAAAGAACAGCTAAATTATTCAGAGCAAAGGACAGCTCTCATGATGCTCAAGTCCCCAGTGAGCTAACTTGACTGCAGTCCAACACTAATTTAGAGCAGCTATACTCAAATGAAAAACTTGCATTGGAGGTGCAGCCCAAAACTTCCTTGCTCCCTAAAATACGGTATCATTTGGACGTTCATGTATCTTTTAATCCATGTGTCATGAAATAGTTTAGCCTGTATCTACCACCAAACTATTTCATTTAACACATCTGGAGTGAGAGGAATATATGACCATAGCCATCCAAAAAAACCAAGCACCGGAGGTCGTCAACCAGTAAAATAGAATCCACTTAAGTCCTGACCAATGTTTCAGAAACATAAAAGCTTGAGTATCAATTAACATAATACCAATGCACCACAGTAGTAAATTTGTCCACTGCATTCAAGTCCAAACCATTGACTATATGAAAAACAGAACATTGATTTTCACATTTATATACAAGACTGGGATGCAAGGTCAGCATCTAAGGATAGAAGTCCACTGAAACCAGAAAGTAGGTATATTGCACCAATGCGAACTTGCAAGCAGGAAAAACAGTGTCAGTGAAATGACCATGAAGGACGAATGGTTGGAACACTTAACTGAAATGAATGGTTGGATCGATATTGGTGTACCATGAAAATGATTTTAAAAGCTTACCAAATCCAAATTGCTGTTCAAGGCGGATTCCAATAAACAGCAAACTTAGCATGTTCACAACCAAATGGATTAGGCCAGCATGGAGCCAGTTGCAGTCTGATTGTCCTTCATCTGCTCCACATTGTCCTGTACCCCCTGCTGCCACATCCTAATCTGCACCTCGATCACCCTCTGCTCCTCCTATCTAAAATTCCCAACTCCAACCAAAATAGGTGAGCTTGGTATCTAGGTGCATCAATAGAAAAAATGGATTTAGTACACTGCACCCTTAATAGTTAGTAGAGATTTAAAACATGTAAACCACACACAAGCCATGTTGGTCTACATCAACCTATTTATTGATGCAACCTCAATTAAAATTATGATGTCTTACAATTTTTAATAATAGTCAAATATGTCGACAACCGTACATTAATCTAATCTTTTTTAGCGATACTGATAAGTCGTTGTTGTATATTTGGAGGGATAGCATAGCGGCATGAATTCTCCTCGTAACTTAATAGATCAATTACAAAGTTCCTTCGAATAATTTTTGCATCCTACACACAAAGACATAAGAGAACAAAACGTCAAATTTATATTATGTAACTGAAATGTATGTTTGAACATGAACCAAACGTACTCCACTCACCCTATTAAATTCCATTCGTCTACCACTCCCCCACATGACAATAGCTTGTAGAACGAAGTAGGTTGTATTAACCCTACAAAATAATATTTGGCTTGTAAGGCAGCTTTCTGAAGTGTATGAGTAAGCTTGAAGAAATCCGACAAGGTATGGAACTACCCTTTAGTTGTTTCTGAGTCGTGTTATTTCTGTTCTCATTTTGACTAACACACCTAACTAATTGCTCGTTTGGAAAGAAATTACTATTTACATGTATGCCATGCGTTGTAATTACCAGAAAAAGAGGCAGCTGCAGCTGTTATTACAGGGACTGCTGTTGCTACTACTGCCACTCCAACCGTGAATGCTGGAGCGACAACTGCTGATGCTACTCCAAAGAGTGGACGATCTGGTGAAAGAGGCAGAGGGGGTCGGAAGAAGTATGTTTTGCATCTGGATAAGTTTCAGTCCAGCAGTGTTTTTCTTAGTGTAACACACCAACCCGACTCCTGTTTCAGGGCCAAGGTACCCACGGAGCAGCCAGTGCCACTGCCACCTATTGACTTAGAATAGCCTGTGGATCCTAACGAACCGACATACTACCTCTGCAACCACCTATTTGCTTTGGCTTGTGTCATCAGCAATGTTCAGGTTATATTTTGTATCCATTGCACTATTCCTATAGTAATTAGGGCGTAACCAAACACTAAGTTTTGAGTCTTTTTCATGAGTTCAGGTTCAAGTGTTTACACATTTGACCACTTCATTAGATGCTTACAATGTTTAGCATTTGTGTTGCAAAACCAAATTATATTTACTTGTTAATAACCATTTATCTATTTTGTCTTGCAGGATGAAACCAAATTTAAGCAGGCTTTAAAAATAAGGAATCCAAAGAATAGATTGAAGAGGATATATGATACTTGAAAGAGCAAAAAAGTCTATGCAGGTGGCGATGAGCTTGATGTTCAGGAACAGGATACTGATGAGCCTATTAATAAAAGAGGTGGTTGTGGTGCTCAGCAGCTAAATATTACAATCGATGGCATGAAGATGGTTGCTGAGTTTAAAGCTCCAAAGAAGAAAACTGATGATCAGGATCAACTCCCTGAGCCAGTGGAACGCAAGCAAATCCTCTCAGATGAGAGGGTATTTCCATAATCTCTAATCAGTTCAGCAAGGTATTTTATTTCTTGTATTTGGTTTATTACATGGCTTGTTTGACCAGGTCCTTAATGTTCTTAAGCGTATAAGTGATGAGGACTGTCTTCTGTTGGGCCTGAATCCCAAATATGCCCGTCCTGATTGGATGATACTTCAAGTTCTTCCTGATCCTCCACCCCATGTTAGACCATCTGTCATGATGGACACCTCTTCCAGAAGTGAGGTAAGCCTAATACCAATATACTTCCTATGTCCGAAAATAAATATCTTTCTAGAAATTTTCAGACAGATAAGAACGGTTGCAAAATACACATCTATCCCCATCTCCTTCCCTTTCCCGTAGGACATCTCCTGACTTTGCTAGCTATCATTTGCATGCACCTGTGATTAGCGTTTGTATTAGGAGTCAATGTCCCATATTGTTGTAGAATGCTATTTTTTGGGACAAAATTAAAACCTCAGAAAGTTACTTATTTTGGCACGGAGGGAGTAGTTATTATGTGTTAGTAGAGATGCATGGATGGCGAAGCACACCCTCCTTACTCACTGATGATATTCTATTAATAAATATGTTTAAGGGCTAGTACTTCAGTCCATGTGGTAAAGAAGGTATTTATTTCAAAGCTTTTCACTGTGATTCATCTTGGCCTTTGCGATGTTTCTATAGGATGACCTGACTCATCAGTTAGCTATGATAATACGACATAATGAGAATTTGAGGAGGCAAGAGAGAAATGGTGCTCCAGCTCACATTATAACAGAGTTTGCTCCGCTGTTGCAATTTCATATTGCAACATACTTCGATAATGATCTTCCTGGCCAACCCAGGGTGAGTGGTTTAGAATGTCAATTTGCATGTATAAAATCAACTGACAGCAGGTAGGTTAAAATTCAAACTTGGTACTTCCAAAATCCTGGTGACCATTCTATTTGTTTATTTATTTGGAGGTTGAAGCAATAGATAGAGAACTGTGTAAACGAAAGTGACTATAATAGGTAGTTAATTATACTACAAAGAACCATGTCGTTGTACTAATGAAAATTTACTTCAAGCTCTATTCACTTTATCTTTATATCCAAACCATCAATCGAAGATCTATTCAGTCAACGAATGGAACGCCAAAAACTGGGATGGGCCTACAGCCAAGTACGACGTTGGGGCTCATTTTTGTCCAAAAACTACTGTGATTTCGTAACAAGCCAAGCTGAATTTTATGCCGTTTCAGATTAGTGGAGGAATGCAAGTATCCTGAGGATGGTTCACCGCCTAGATCCTTGAGATATATCGGAAGGTGATTCATTGCTTTCTTCTGCGGTTATGAATTTAATGTGTCTTAAGTTTTCTTAAGAACAGTAGTGCTCAAGCTATTGGTATATACTCGTTGTTTTTCTTCTATTTTGTTTAACTAAAACGCTTGAATCTATGTTGTTGTGGTCCTTGTGAATGGTTTGCAGTATGGTTGCTGATGTCCATCGCACCTTACTATACGGGGGCATATTTTTGTACCCAGCAAACCAAAAGAGTCCAAACGGGAAACTACGGTATAACAAAGGCAACAATCGTTTTTTGTACTTACTATTACTACTCCCGGGACTGTAGTTTAGCCTTCCTGTCCTCACACTGGTTGGTTCTATGTGGAATTCAAGCGTTCTGTATGAAGTCTTCCCGATGTCATTCCTGATGGAACAAGCTGGAGGCCAGGCTTTCACATGCAAACAACGGGTGTGTTTCAGTTTCCCTTTCTCAGACCCCAATTCCCAACTGAAAAAATCTTGATGCTAGAGCTATCACATCTGCCGGAGATATCAGGGGGAAGTTTCAACTTACAGGTTGAAATTATTGAGAAAAGGGGACTATTTTAACATGACATGTTTTTTTAACTAGTGGTTGGCATTGCATATAACTGAAAATCCTCCTGCTAAATTTATGAGACGCGGGTTCTCATAAACGTTTTTATTTTCTTTGGCTCCAAAAGCAGGTTTATCGGTAGAGCTGAACCTGTTTTCATAAACGTTTGGTAAAACAGCTTCTCAGGAAAGATAGCAGAGATAAAGCTAGGAGAAGTTAGTATTTTCAGATTTACATTGGTTCTTGTACTGTGAGAGGAGGTGAAAACAACTTTTAGGGAGAAGTTTTGAGAGAACCTGTTTGGTAGGAGGAGCAGTAAATGGTGTTTATTCTTGTACTTAATGGCAGATCCAAAATAGAAGGAAGAGAAGCATGTGAGAAAGAGAATTGTGAACGGATGCAACTCACCGTACACAATACTTACTATTAGCTAAGCCTTACCACTATCATTAGATAAATAGCATCAACCTCTATATACAGGAAGTATGCATATAAACTTTACAGTACCCCAATAAATACCCGAAATACACACAAGTTTGGAATATTTATACTATAGAAAAGCCAAAGTGACCAATAATTAGGAACACAGGGAGTAGATAATAACGTAAATAACAAAAATCACCTCCCATGGTGCAGGTGCAGGATATATACAGTAGTTTTACATGATATAGTAGTAAGAAAAATCTTTTTAAGAAATAAATGGAATCCAAAATAAAATTAACAATAGCATAATATTTTGTGAACCGCGAGCACTTTAATGCTTAACACATGTATAAATTAGTGGATAGTGAACAGATCAATGTATTACGTATTCCTATTAATGAAAGCACTAAAAACTCAATCAGTAAAATTAAACAAAGCCAACCAGCAGACAACTTGATACCTTCACCGCAAGGGGACACACGAGTGGTGATGTGGAGAACCTTAGTACGGATCCTGGCAGGTCCCTTAACCCTCAAATGCTTGTCCTTGGCTCCCTTTACCAAATCCGCACAATCTGAAAGGTAGCAGAAATCGCACAAATTTGTCACTTCAATAATTCATTGAAAATACATCTGCAACGACAGGCCAATAAAAAAGGGTAAAACCATCTCCTCTTGTGACCATACACCATTAGATAGAACCAGCAACTTAATCACTTGGAAGTCAGAACGATGCTTGACAAAGATCATGTATGATGTATCTCAGGCTAGGTTTGGCCACCCAGGTGCATTTGAGGCAGCATTGCAGAAGCTAAGGGGAAAGAGAACTGATATTTCTGACGAAGTAACAGGAATCAAAGTATGGAGTGTTTGACAGCTTGATAATAAAAAATACATTCACCATAATCACACACTAAAGAAAGCTCTTGGTAATTCTCTAGTGATCACTCATCCCCACAAAAACACAACATAGTAGCATATACTCTATTACACACTGACAAGTAAAACAGCTGAAAGCACAAGCATGTGCATAAATCGTGGGTCCTAAGATAAAATCCCTACGGGGTGGGAACAGTAACTTCATGTTCCATCACAAGAGGTGATGCCCTCTGTTCTATTTATAAGGTGCGTCTAGGCTCAGCAAGGTCTTAAAATTCATTCCAACAATTTATTCCTTCAATACAGACAAAGTCATGTAATGGTACAAATGTAAAGATCACCCATCAAAACTCCATATAACATCCTAGAGTCGGCTGGCTGCTACCCTCAAATTGACAACCTTTGGTAATTAGACCAAGCTTTGATTGGCTGAGCAAGAGTGCAAAGAACTGAGTCATCTATGTAATGCTAATAGACGGTTTTATTTATCAGAAGTGTAGCCTACTGGTATTTGTAGAGGTTGTTTTACTGTGTCTGCATTAAGCCTCAAACAATTCACATGAGAATTAAGTTCTCAGCATCAAGCAAAACAATGCATGGTCTAATTGCGTACCTTGGTCGAGGCCTGCGTGACTGATATCGTTCCTCTCCGGATGGCGGGGGCAAGATCCTATCCTTCGTCCTTCCTCTCCAGCGGCACACTGGCGTGCGAATGAAGGGGGCGTGGAGAGGAAATGAAGGGGGCAGGGTGGGGGAATGAAGTGGAGCGGGATTTGAACAGGGATGAACTAATTGATGAAGACGGATTGATGCGGGGAGTTGTTTGAGGCTTGAAGGGAGATCATGTTTGCATATCCGTGGTTGTGGTTTGTGGATAGCTCGGGGCGAATAGCGCGCGGGTGTGCGGGCGTTTGCGGTGGCTGTTCGCGGAGAGGTCTTGGCATGGGCGGCGAGCGTGCGCGTAGTGAGCGGCATGGCGGCGGGATGTGCGGGGCGGAAGGAGATGGCGACGGGATCCGCGGAGGCAGGGCGTGAGCGCGCGGGATTCCGCAGGATCCGCGTGAGGTAGAGCGCGGGGGATCCGCGGAGGCAGGCCACGCCGCGCACGCCGTCGGAATCGCGGCAGGGTGGTGGTGGGCGGCCGAGCGCGCGGGGGATTCGCGGAGGCAGGCCGCGTCGCGCACGCCGGGCGGAATCGTGTGGGTGGTGGTGGGCGGCCGAGCGCCACGCGCGTTGGGCGGGTGAATCGCGGCTGTGTGGGGGCGGGCGGGCGACGGGATCCTCGGCGGCGGTTGTCTGTCGTGCGCGCGCGGCGTCGCCATCTCCTTCCGCCTGCACATCCCGCCGCCATGCCGCTCACTACGCGCACGCTCGCGGGGGATTCGCGGAGGCAGGCCACGTCGCGCACGCCGGGCGGAATCGTGGGGGGTGGTGGTGGGCGACCGAACGCCACGCGCGTTGGGCGGGTGAATCGCGGCTGTGTGGGGGCGGGCGGGCGGCGGGATCCTCGGCGGCGGTTGTCTGCCGTGCGCGCGCGGGATACGCGGGAGGCAGGGGAGAGCGGGGGCAGTCTACAGATGACGCTTAATAGTTGTAGAGAAGAGATTCATGAGCCACAACATTTTCAAATGCCTTCCAGTAGGCTAATGTCTCAGCCACAAGGGCATCAAGTATGTCCACCACCAACTTGCCCGTCCCTTCTCCAACACACACTGGCCCTGTTTGTTTGGGTTTTTTAGCTTCTGACCACCAAAAGATGTTGTGGACTGCTAAACGTTTTAGTTTTTTCGTCCGCTTCTATAAGAAGAGTTTTGGTAAAAACCGTTTAAAATCAAATCAATATGAACATAAAATCGGTCGAATCGTCGCGATAGTAGAAATCCGTCGCTTTCTAGATCCTGAACTATTTGAATCACTTCATCTTCTTTCGTTTGTAATCATCACGATACTTAGATTCTTCTTACAGCCAGATTCTCTCCACAACTGAATTATTAGAAAAGCTGGTCGGAAAAAAACTGAACCAAATAGATGCACTGTCTCCTCTGTCTCCTCTGTGATCACAAGACATAAAACCCCACCCATGCTGTTAGCTTGGACAAAGGCACCACCAACATTAATCTTCAACAAACCAGATGTAGGAGGTACACCTATCTGCCAGCATTTTTGAGGGAAAAAAAAACAAACAATGTCCACCATCTTCAACGAATCACCACTTAAAACCCGGGAAGGTAGTGCCAGTCAAAACAATACTATTAAGTCTCTAACAAAAGGAGCAAGGGTAACAGTTTTTTTGACATGATAATTGCACCCGAGCGTGAAGCACCCAAATGCAAGAGCAAAATCACAGTATTCGCTAGCAGTAATGGCCATGAAGGGAAAGAAGAAGAAAGGCAAGCTACATGCATTAGCCGCCGTTGACGACAGCGCAGTTCCTCCTGACCTCGCCCTCGGCGCCGGTCTTGACCTGCAGCGCCGCCAGCCTGGCCATGGACCGCGCGAACAGCTGGAAGAAGACCTCCTCGGGCCCGGCCGCGACGCCCTCGACGTCGGCGCGCGCCGCCGCGTCGGTGAGCAGCGCGGCGTCGGAGCGGAGCAGGCCCCTGCGCTTGAGCAGCGCGCGGTAGTAGCCCAGGTCGAACGTCAGGTGGCTGCCCGGGTCCATCTCCACCACGCCGTCCTCCGCGTACCCGCCGCCCGCCGCCCGGCACTTGCGCCTCCGCAGGTTGGCCGCGTAGGTCGCGTCCAGGGCCGGGTCGGCCGTGTCCGTGTCGTTGCCGGCCGCGCCAACGCCGCCGCCGGGGTAGCCGTACAGGCGGTCCGCGAAGGAGGAGCAGTGCGCGACGCCGATCGTGTGCGCGCCTGGTCGCGATCAGTGGCATTCAACTCCACGTGTCAGAAAACAGTTGGTGGTGGACGACTGCATGCGCGTGCAAAGACTAGAGAACGGCCTCCGCACTTGCGTGGAATACCAGCAGAAAAGAGAGCTAAATTTAAGAAAAAGAGAGCTAAATTTGAGAACAAAAAATTCAGGCGCTGCACTGTTTTTCTTTGTAAACAAAAAAGAGAGCTAAATTTAAGAACAACTCTAATTCAAGAACCTCATTTCAGAGGAATCAGAAACGGTCAGTGCTCAACTAATATGAAATTATATAGTGAAAAGAAATGGGTTTTTTTTTGGCGGCCAGCCTATTGAATTCAGCATCTGATGCAAGACGCCCATCATTCGTGCTCGAGGAATCTGTTTATAGGAGTGGCAGCGAAAGCGTCCATTATTCGTGCTGCTTTTGCACGCACTGCTGTTGCCCAATCAGCATGCAAGGAATGGGCAATCAGAACCAGGCTATCTCAGCTCAGTGTCCGGCCTACGCCTCGATCTCTCAAGATCGAACTTTTTTTGTTTTTTTTATCTCCCTCTCCGATCGAACTTTTGTGGAACTCACGTTTGATCTAGTGGCAGGAATAATCCCTAATCTTTTTTTAACTGATCTAATCATGTAGAGGAGAGGGTACCGTACCGTACCTGAGAGCCAGACGAGGTCACGGACGCCGAGGCCTTTGCTGGCGAACAGGCTGGCCAGCTGCGGGAAGGTCATGGTGTGCTTGGGGATGTCGTCGAGCGCCTCCTGCATGGCGGACACCGTGCCGTCCCTCCTCCCCGTCGCCACGCGCCACGACGGCCCGCCCTACCAGAGCACGACGCACTCAGTTGTCAGCTCGTACTCGTACGTGCGTGGTGGAAACTGGAATAACGAGCTAGCTCACGCACAATGGCGACGACCGCGTCCCGGGCGGCGAGCGCGAGGACGTCGGCGCAGGAGACGACGCCGGGGCAGGCATCCTCGACGAGGGCCTTGACGCGGTCGACGAGGTCGAAGCCGCGCAGCGTCAGGTTCGGCGGCGCGTCCTTCTCGGCCACGCTGCCGGCGGTGGAGTTGAGCAGGACGGAGGCGTCGCAGCCCTGCTTGGACGAGCGAGCGCGTGGGACACATCACACACATGCACACACCCGCGGTCAGTGCGCGCACTGGCTGGCTGGCACCACGCCACGCAATGGACGACGCACACGCTGACACGCACGTACCCTGACGAAGCAGTCGTGGAAGTGCAGCCGGAGCAACGCGGCGGCGACGGTGGGCACGCGGCGGACGTGCTGCCGGACGAAGTCGCCCACCATGCGCTCCACGCCCGGGCAGCTCTCGGCGTAGAACCCCATCCTGAGCTGCCCGGCCGCGCCGGCGCTGGCGGCCAGGACGACGAGCACCATGGCCACTCCAAGAACCACCGGCGCCGCCGGCACTACGGCCATCCTGCTGCTTTGCCTCTGCTCTGTGTACAGTACACTAGCAGCCGTGTGTGTGTGGCGAAGAAGAGACGAGTACGAGTGTACACAGGTCTGTGGACTGGGACGACGATGGTCTAGCTATAAATACATGGAATGTTTTCTTTGTTTTGCGTTGGCCTACATACACACACACACTCCAGATCGAGCTTGCTTAACTAACACACTGACATTTGCAGAGCTAATAGCCTAATACTGATCGAATTGTTCAGATAAAAAAAAGGGTTTCTTGCAGCAGCAGCTAGCAGCAGTAGAGATGGAATCGAGCTATGATGGTAGAGGCCGCATCGCAAGCTGCATCCCGGTTAAGTTTCGCAGCGCTTTCACCCGCCCTCTCCTAGCCAGGCAGCACGTGTGCGTGTGTGCCCACCAGGAATGCGATTCGTGCGGTCTCTTTTCCAGTCCTCACCGTCCATGGTTGCGGTTGTTGAGGTTGAGGCATCGGCGTCTGCAGTGGGTGGAAGAAAGAGCAAGAAAAGAACATGATCCTTTCCTTTCCTGCCATGGCCTCAAACAAGGCCCCTAGCTGGCTGGCCCCGGCCTCTTCTGCACAACTTTCAGCGGCGCATCATCGCCTCTTTCAGGTCATCACCTTCTTAATTAATTCGCTGCACTGTTCTCGTTTCCATGCGGCGTACGTCACAATCGTCACTCTTCTGTGCGTGGGCCGGTCTTGTGATAGAGAACATTAAGCTTAAGCTGATGGAAGGAAGTGGACAATTTACTTATATTATATTCTAACACTCTCCTTCACGTCGAGTCTCTTTTGGGAGAAAGTGGACAATTCACTTATATTATATTCTAACACTTCTCCTCACGTCGAGCCACCATATTAAGTTGCATGTACCAACCAATTCAATCTAAAAGCTTAAGTTGATGAGAGAAGGTAGACAATTCACTTATATTATATTCTAATAGGTCGATCAACGGCTCTATCGTGGAGAAAGAGTGAGCCGATCAAAAAGCGAAGATCTCCTTCAGGCATCCTTTCGGTTCTTGGGCCACGCGCTGTATGCAGCAGCTCCTCTTTTACCGAGGGGATGGAAGCTGTGACTGTGAGGTAGGCAAAGCATGTGCATCACCTGCGGCTGATGAGCAGGCAGCAGCTGATCACCACCTTGCAGCCAATTTGTCTCGAGAAAACATGAAGCCATAGCCTCCAATTCAGCCACTAGAAAGAAATACAATCCTACGCGATATTTTGGATTTAGCAAGAACCAGCGATCAGAACCCAGTAGCGTTGCAACGAAGTGTAAGCCGGACTGAAGGACCGAGCTTTTCAGATCCTGTAGCTAGCTAATAGCATTCAGTGAAGTGAAGTTTTAGCTAGTAAGAAACGTGAGGTCTGATGGAATACCAGCAGACCAGCAGCTAGACAAGTTCTTGCGTCTACCGAGGAACCTGGGGCGTCTCTGCCCAGGAACGACACTTGGATGTCTAATGGAACACAAACACCAGCTGAACAAATCTGTCCTCACGAACCTGGATGTCTGATGAACACCAGCTGAAGAAATCTATCCTCACGCAACAGGATCCATCAGACTTTTAACCGGAAACAGCCCTATTTAGCAGACTTTTAACTGACAGCTTATTCATAATTTAATGGTGTATTTGATGGCAACGACAGAAAGGGACGAGACGATCCTATAGAGTTCAGGATCAGATGTTAGAATATAACCATCTCAGTGCCGTCTATAGCTGTCCATCAAAATTAGACGAACAAAAGGAAACGTGGACAAGGAAACGTTAGAATATAACCATCTCAGTGCCGTCTATAGCTGACCATCAGAATTAGACGGACAACAGGAAACGTCGTGGGACGTTCCAGCTATCCCGCAACCAAACACACTCTAAAACATCACAACAGTTACGGATAGAACACCGAGTACAACCGGTCCATTAAACCAAAGGCACTAAGAGTTAAGAGAACCATGTATACTTCAGTTGATGTGATCAAGTTGCTTTCAAAGGAATTATGATCACAGGAACACTAGAGCATCGAGAAAATTTAACCTTGTAGAAAAAACCTAACTACTCCTTTGCTAGAAGACATCCTTTCATAGTAATAACCTGGATCGCTTCAATAGATAATATGGCTGTGCACTATACGACATGATCTTTTGGATTCATCAAGAACTACCCAGAACCCAATAACAAAGCAGCAAAACCAAAAGTCAAACATGTTATGCTGTAAGCCAGAGTCAAAAACTGTGCTTGACAGAACCAAGTTAACATTCAACAAACCAAACACGTTACGCTGTAAGCCATAGTGGAAAACTGAGCCTGACAGAACCAAGTTAACATTCAGCAAGAAACGGTAGAAAGCAAGAACCTGGAGGGGTCCAATGAACACCAGCCAATCAAATTTGATCCCAGGCAGTTATTAGGAGATATAACCAGAAAAAAAACATAATGAGCAGACTTTTAAGTTCAAACATCAAACTTCATAAGGATTCAAGCCATACTGCTGCAGAAGAGTTTTGGGTACAACACACAGAGGACACAACAGGTCCATTAAACCAACGAAGCCACAACCACGATTCATGGCACACAAATCACAGATGTTTATTAGACGACGACATCCATATAGAGGTACACCAGAGGGCACCAGACGACGCAGATACCCAGGTACAGCAGCAGCTTAAATGGCCCATGGCTTACTGACCACCGCGGAGGCGGAGCACCAGGTGGAGAGTGCTCTCCTTCTGGATGTTGTAGTCTGCTAGGGTGCGGCCATCCTCCAGCTGCTTGCCAGCGAAGATCAGACGCTGCTGGTCTGGGGGGATGCCCTCTTTGTCCTGGATCTTCGCCTTCACGTTGTCGATGGTGTCAGAGCTCTCAACCTCCAGGGTTATGGTCTTGCCAGTCAAGGTCTTCACAAAGATCTGCATACCACCTCGCAAGCGGAGCACCAGGTGGAGGGTGCTCTCCTTCTGGATGTTGTAGTCGGCGAGGGTACGGCCATCCTCCAGCTGCTTGCCAGCAAAGATCAGGCGCTGCTGGTCCGGTGGAATGCCCTCCTTGTCCTGGATCTTGGCTTTGACATTATCGATTGTGTCAGACGACTCCACCTCCAAGGTGATGGTCTTTCCAGTCAATGTCTTCACAAAGATCTGCATGCCACCCCTGAGGCGGAGCACCAAGTGGAGGGTGCTCTCCTTCTGGATGTTGTAATCCGCAAGAGTACGACCATCCTCCAGCTGCTTGCCGGCGAAGATCAGGCGCTGTTGGTCCGGTGGGATGCCCTCCTTGTCCTGGATCTTGGCCTTGACGTTGTCGATGGTGTCCGAGGACTCGACCTCAAGGGTGATTGTCTTGCCAGTAAGTGTCTTCACGAAGATCTGCATGCCACCCCTGAGACGCAGCACCAAGTGGAGGGTGCTCTCCTTCTGAATGTTGTAGTCAGCCAGCGTGCGCCCGTCCTCGAGCTGCTTGCCAGCAAAAATGAGCCGCTGCTGGTCCGGAGGGATGCCCTCCTTGTCCTGGATCTTGGCCTTGACATTATCAATGGTATCAGAAGACTCCACCTCAAGGGTGATAGTCTTGCCAGTCAGAGTCTTCACGAAGATCTGCATGCCGCCCCTGAGACGCAGCACCAAGTGGAGGGTGCTCTCCTTCTGAATGTTGTAGTCGGCCAGCGTGCGCCCGTCCTCGAGCTGCTTGCCGGCAAAAATGAGCCGCTGCTGGTCTGGAGGGATGCCCTCCTTGTCCTGGATCTTGGCCTTGACGTTGTCGATGGTGTCAGAAGACTCCACCTCGAGGGTGATAGTCTTTCCAGTGAGGGTCTTGACAAAGATCTGCATGCCTCCCCTGAGGCGGAGAACAAGATGGAGGGTGCTCTCCTTCTGGATGTTGTAGTCGGCAAGTGTGCGCCCGTCCTCGAGCTGCTTGCCAGCGAAGATGAGCCGCTGCTGGTCCGGGGGGATGCCCTCCTTGTCCTGGATCTTGGCCTTGACGTTGTCAATGGTGTCAGAAGACTCCACCTCGAGGGTGATAGTCTTTCCAGTGAGGGTCTTGACGAAGATCTGCATCTGCAGAAGAATCACCAAACTATAGGGTGACTATCAACAAATAAGAACAGTCTCAAAGGAAATAAACAGCATATGAACTATGAAGGCAGGGCCATGCATGCTCATCACACTGAGTATTCAAAATCTACACATAGCTGCTGCATATGCCACCATCCAAGTACAACAAAATCTTAATAATTAAGAGGCATACTGATATATTAGAATATATAGGTATTCACGAATGATTAAACCGTAGCAGCATGCGCATGTTATATGATGTATGTAAACATGTTAGAGCATGTATATACATCTATCTAAGTACCAGTAAAATCAAAATAATTAAAAACATACTGATTTATTAGAATATATACTTATATAGGTACTCAAGAATGATTAAACCGTAGTAGCATGTAACTTCATGTATGTAAGCATGTTCGAGCATGTATATATACATCTATCTAAGTACCAGTAAAATCAAAATAATTTAAAACATACTGATTTATTAGAATATATAGGTACTCAAGAACGATTAAACCGTAGTAGCATGTTACTTCATGTATCTAAGCATGTTCGAGCATGTATACATACATCTATCTAAGTAACAGTAAAATCGAAATAATTTAAAACATACTGATTTATTAGAATATATAGGTACTCAAGAACAATTAAACCATAGTAGCATGTTACTTCATGTATCTAAGCATGTTCGAGCATGTATATATACATATATCTAAGTACCAGTAAAATCAAAATAATTGAAAACATACTGATTTATTAGAATATATAGGTACTCAATAATGATTAAACCGTAGTAGCATGTTACTTCATGTATCTAAGCATGTTCGAGCATGTATACACATCTATCTAAGTACCAGTAAAATCAAAATAATTTAAGACATACTGATTTATTAGAATATATAGGTACTCAAGAACGATTAAACCGTAGTAGCATGTTACTTCATGTATCTAAGCATGTTCGAGCATGTATATATACATCTATCTAAGTACCAGTAAAATCAAAATAATTGAAAACATACTGATTTATTAGAATATATAGGTACTCAATAATGATTAAACCGTAGCAGCATGTTACTTCATGTATCTAAGCATGTTTGAGCATGTATATATACATCTATCCAAGTACCAGTAAAATCAAAATAATTGAAAACATACTGATTTATTAGAATATATAGGCACTCAATAATGATTAAACCGTAGCAGCATGTTACTTCATGTATATATACATCTATCTAAGTACCAGTAAAATCAAAATAATTTAAAACATACTGATTTATTAGAATATATAGGCACTCAATAATGATTAAACCGTAGCAGCATGTTACTTCATGTATATATACATCTATCTAAGTACCAGTAAAATCAAAATAATTTAAAACATACTGATTTATTAGAATATATAGGTACTCAATAATGATTAAACCGTAGCAGCATGTTACTTCATGTATCTAAGCATGTTAGAGCATGTATATACATCTATCTAAGTACCAGTAAAAATAAAAAACATACTGATTTATTAGAATATATAGGTACTCAAGAATGATTAAACCATAGCAGCATGTTACTTCATGTATCTAAGCATGTTAGATCATGTATATGCATCTATCGAAGTACCAGTAAAACCCACAGCAACAAGTATACACATCCTTATCTAAAGGATTGATATTTCCATGCATAATCTTAACTACGAAGATATATGTCACACATACAGATGCATCATCTTAACTACGAAGATATATGTCACACATACAGATCCAAATCTAATAGATCCGCATGTCACACATACAGATGCACCATCTTAACTACGAAGATATATGTCACACATGCAGATCCAAATCTAATAGATCAGCTAGACAGTTTGAAACAGTACTCTACTCCGATCTAGAACGACAGCCCGACCAGACCACATCGCCACAACCAAACCATACAAAAAAAGCATGGTAAAAATGACCCGACAAACAAGCGCACAGAACGTAAGCAGCACGGTCGAACCGTATCAACATCGTACCAGAATATATGTAAATAAAGAAGAACGCGGATCGATCGAACGAAACCCTAGGCAACGAAACAAAAAGAAATAAATAGAGAATCATGAAATCGGCCCCGTCTGCGTGCGGGGCCGGCTACAGCCATCCCAGGATTCCCAGGTACTGGCGAGTTAGCTAGCAATCAGAACGCGTCCATGCACGAATCTAACGCAAACAGGAACATAGTTAGCAGGCCCTAACCATGGATCGGATCGCCGATCTAGAGAAGGCAGAGAGAGGGCGGGGGGGGGGGGGGGGGGATGGTCGCCGTACCTTGGATCGACGAGGGGATCGGAGATCGGAGACCGGGCTGTGTGTGCGTTCCGAGCAAAAGGAGAGAATATGAGGTTGGGGAAAGAAGCTGGGGATGGGGCTGGCTATTTATGACGGCGGGCGAGGAAGGGGAATGGGTTGGGAAGGAGCGGTTGGGAAGGATCGCGCTGGCTGCCGGTGCCGTGACGTTTGAGAGGAGCTGGACGACCCGGCCTCGTCTCCGTCCACTCTGCCACGCAACTTCCGGATGCCGACAGCGGAAAGCGAAACCACCACACTACCGCGGGAAGGTGGGGCCGTGGGGGCGGAACTCTCGAGAGGCAGCCGGAGAGATGCCGCGCCGTGCCGTCTGCTTCACTCGCCGGCGCGGCCGGCGCTGGACCGCTGGTTCCTGGTTGGGGTTGGTGCCCGTTAGATTTCCCAACACCGTTAAACGGGTTCACGTCTCCGCACACACTATAGGGAGAAAAAAAAAATTAATTTTTTAAATACTATATATAAAACACTAGTTTTAAGCGTCGTTCCGCGTCAATACTCCCGTTTAGACTATCCGCAGCGTTTTTTTTTTTCTGTATATCACTTTTTGCATAACACATTAAAAAACTAACATACATATGAACAGTGGAAGAGGACCCGACGCTCTCACGCTACCTGTGGTGGTCTCTTTGTTCACTTCCACCGGCTAGAGGGCCTTGCAGGAGGCCACGCTGCGAGTGCGGAGGCGCTCCGGTAGCCGCCATGTAAGGGGAGGGGGACGACCGCGCGACGAGGGCCGCGGACAGCTTTAGAGCTTGTACGAATGCATCTAGATCTAAGAGGATTAGAACAAAAGAGATTATTTACCCCTTCGATCTAGACACATAATACCTTGATACAAAAATAAAATAAAATTATATATAAATAGGAGTTTTAATATTGATTGTTAGCTCTATGTTCACATCCAACTAACCAATATAGTATACATATTTTTTGCTTTATTACAATAAATTCTAATATATATAAACTATATTAATGTGTGGACAATTAACTAGTTAACGTATAACGTGAGAGCACACGCAAGCAACATTTTCACCGGTCCTTGGCTCCTTGCTCCCCGCCGTGGGGAAGTGGGGTAGTGCGGGGCCCACGTAATTTAAAGCCGTCTGCGTCGAGGTGGCCATCCCATCCACGCGGGCCCATCATGCACCGCGCTCTTGCATCTAACAGCTCCTCCAGTCCAGCCATAGGATATATGCTTATACGAGGACTAGATAGGTGCTCGTGCGTTGTCACGGTTTCTACTACATTGTTAAGCCTAGCGCATAAGGACAGCGGCCACACACAGCGCAGCAGCAACCAAATTAACAAGAGTATAAGCCCAAAACAAACAGAAATGGAGAGATCCTGGAAAAGAAACAATTATCATAAGCTGTGTTGCCATGCCAGGTTGGCTGTCGTTTTGAGCGTCATATGCTAGAAAATTGACAGTCAAAGAATCTGCCAAATCACTGTAAGCAGGAAACACATGTCCAGCCAAAACGGATCACATTACAAACATGACCAGTTCTTCACCAAAAATTGACAGCTTGTTTTTTTGTTGCACACATTACAGTATGGCTAAAAGAATGGGCCAGGCAATTCCTCATGAAGCCAATGTTATCGTAAAGTCAGAAATAGAATCAAACTCATTTGTAAGACATCCCAGTGATGGCATCAGTTCTTAAGTTTCTTCTGAAGGAAGCACACCAGAACAACCCGAGCTTCCACAAAAGCATGGCAAACCCTTGGGCCTAACCCTAGCATCACCGTAATTGAAGGTGGGCTCTTCTCCCTCCATGATATCCCTGCCAGCAAAGCAAAGAAGCAGAGCCTTGGGAGCAACAAACCAGAGCTCCTCACCAGCACTGGATGCAGGTTGCCTCCATCACATGAATGGTTGATAAAGCGAGCCACATTTCCCACTCTGGTTGCATCAATGTTGACTCTTAAGCATGCTTTACCAGAAGGGAGGTGCTCTCTTATGACAATCAGCGCGGGACAGAGCTTGCCACCAGAGGCAAGTTCATCATACACCTTGTGCCATCTCCGCGCTTCTTCAGTTGTCAAAAACTCCCCTACAGTTTAAATACAAAGATTACCACAAAAGAAAGCAACAGTTACTATAGGTTCGCTGACCTGAAACTGTGGGGAACAAAACAAAAATAATGTAATTTTTTAAAAGACAACATGTATTAGTTAAAGTTGATGTCTCAAGGCCAGCAGCAACAGGTTCCTCCATGTCCTCTAGATCACTACTCCTTGATCTGGAATCAGCACTCACGCACGGGCATCAAGTCTGGTATAGAAATCAGTAAATAATTTTCACAAGTAGACAACAAAAAGAAACTGCATAAGCATGTCACTAAGTACTGCATACAAAATCAAGTTTATGTACCTGTTTAATCATATCTATAATCTCATCAACATGATCTGAAACACGGGGCTCCACAGATTGTTGTAAACATTAAAGTTTGGCCATGTCTGACAAGAAGTCATCAGAGAACCTTTTGTTTAAGCTAAAATGATCTTTCACAATCTGATTTGCTCTGGCAATTATGTACAGTGCAACTTAGGTTTGTTGTGCTATAATTAAGATCGGGATACACAAGGGTAAGAACAGTTAATGTCAGCCCCCACAAATACCATAAATATTTGATCATTTTTTATACAACATGCCCCGCCCCCTCTCTGCCAAGATCAAACAAGGCGACTAAAAGAGAATGTTGTCAAGTGACATTCATTATGATAATAGAAGGGTATTACTTACTGATGGCACAATCTCATATGTAAGGAATTCTGTTAAACAATCATCTTATGTAAATTACAATGGGAAATATTTCGTCATGTCTTAGTTTCACAATCAATCATTTTGATAGACAAGCTTGAGATACAAAAAGAATGATCACCTCTAACTGTAGTATCATACTGTACACCAGCATACAGATGATTCACAGTCCTTCGATTCGTTGACAACTGAAAGGGAAATGTGCCCTTGGGCCATTTCTAAGTATTTTGGTGATTTAGTGTCCAACACAAGTGCCTAATTGTAAAAAGGTGGACAAAGTACAAATCAAGGATAAAGGTATGTTTCTCAGACTTAGTACATTGTTTTATGGACTAACGTATTGTGTCTAAGTGCTGGAAACAGAAAAAATTGAGTTGGAGAAGAGATGGCTCGAGCAGCCAAAGTCTGCTCAGTCCGGGTGCACCGGACTGTCCGGTGGTGCACCGGACAGTGTCCGGTGCGCCAGGCTAGCTCGAGGGAAAAGGCTGCTCTCAGGACTTCGACGACGGTGTACGGCTATAATTTACCGGACTGTCCGGTGGTGCACCGGACTGTCCGGTGGCCGTTCACAGGCGAACTCGTCGCTCTCGGGAATCCATCATCGACGTACGGCTATAATTCACCGGACTGTCCGGTGTGCACCGGACTGTCCGGTGTGCACCGGACTGTCCGGTGAGCCAACGGTCGGCAGGGCCAACGGTCGGCCGCGCGATCTGCGCGGGACACGTGGCCGAGTCAACGGCTAGAAGGGGGCACCGGTCTGTCCGGTGTGCACCGGACATGTCCGGTGCGCCAATGGCTCTCAGGCTGCCAACGGTCGACTGTGCCATTTATGGAAGGAAATCGGGCACCGGACAGTGTCCGGTGTGCACCGGACTGTCCGGTGCGCCAGTCGACAGAAGGCAAGATCAGCCTTCCTAGATTGCTCTCAACGGCTCCTAGCTGCCTTGGGGCTATAAAAGGGACCCCTAGGCGCATGGAGGAGAACACCAAGCATTCCTACAACATTCCTAAGCACCAAGACATCGATTCCGCGCCTTTGATTCTTTGCGATAGCAATTAGAGCTCTAGTTGAGTGGTGAACTTATTGAGTTGTGTTGTGAGCTCTCATTGCGACTTGTGTGCGTGTGTTGCTGTGATTTATTGTCTTGAGTGCGTTGCTAATCCCTCCCTTGCTCCGTGCTTCTTTGTGAACTTCAAGTGTAAGGGCGAGAGGCTCCAATTTGTGGAGATTCCTCGCAAACGGGATTGAGTAAAGTAAACAAAACACTGTGGTATTCAAGTGGGTCTTTGGACCGCTTGAGAGGGGTTGATTGCAACCCTCGTTCGTTGGGACGCCACAACGTGGAGTAGGCAAGCGTTGGTCTTGGCCGAACCACGGGATAACTACCGTGCCACCTCTGTGATTGATCTTGTTGGTTATTGTGTTTTGTTGAAGATTCCTCTCTAGCCACTTGGCGGTTATTGAGCTAACACTTAACCAAGTTTTTGTGGCCTAAGTTCTTAAGTGTTACAGGATCACCTATTCACCCCCCTCTAGGTGCTCTCAATTAGTATCGGAGCCGTTCTCTTCACAAAGGGACTAACCGCCCGAAGAGATGGATCCTAAGGGGAAGGGTATCGTGATCAACGACAAAGAGAAGGAATCCTTCGTCAACGAGCCGAAGGACGACAAGCCTACCGACTCCGACAATGAAGGACTCGCCGCCACCGCCTTCAACAAGTCATCCCTCTTCCCCAACGAGCGTCACACATGCCTTATGGCAAGGGAGAAGAAGGTAAGTACTCGAAACTCTACTTATGCTTCTTCAAGTGAGGACGAATCTAGTGATGAGGATGAAATAGATTATTCATGTTTATTTAAGGGCCTAGATAGAACCAAGGTAGATAAAATTAATGAGTTGATTGATGCCTTGAATGATAAGAATAGGCTTTTAGAAAAACAAGAGGACTTGTTGTATGAAGAACATGACAAATTTTTAGAAGCACAAAAATCTCATGCCTTAGAAGTTAAGAGAAACGAAATGCTTTCTTGTGAATTATCTTCTTGCCATGAAACAATTTCTAGCTTAAGGAGCATTAATGATGATTTGAATGCTAAGTTGGAAATAGCTAGTAAATCAACAACTTGTGTAGAAAATGTTGTTATTTGCAATAGATGTAAAGATTTTGATATTGATGCTTGTAGTGAACACATAACTTCTATTGCAAAATTAAATGATGAAATGGCTAGTCTCAATGCCCAACTTAAGGCTAGCAAAAGTTATTTTGATAAACTAAAATTTGCTAGGGATGCCTACACGATTGGTAGACACCTCTCCATTAAGGATGGGCTTGGCTTTAAGAGGGAAGCCAAGAACTTAACAAGCCATAAGGCTCCCATCTCTGCCAAGGAGAAAGGGAAGGCCGCTATGACAAGTAGTACTAAAAAGAACCATGCTTTTATGTACAATGATAGAAGACAGTCTCATAGGAGTTGTAATGCTTTTGATTCACATGCCTATGATTCTTATGCTATGTATGCTTCCAGTTCTTCCTATATGCATTGTAGAGATATGCCTAGGAAAAATATTCATCATGTGCCTAGAAAGAATTTTGTTCATGCTCCTAGGAAAGTTATGAATGGTCCCTCTACAATTTATCATGCTGTGAATGCTTCCTTTGCTATTTGTAGAAAGGATAGGAAGATAGTTGCTAGGAAATTAGGGGAAAAATATAAGGGTGATAAAACTTGCATTTGGGTCCCTAAGGAAATTGTGACTAACCTTGTAGGACCCAACAAGAGTTGGGTACCTAAGACCCAAGCCTAAATTTACCTTGCAGGTTTATGCATCCGGGGGTTCAAACTGGATTATCGACAGCGGATGCACAAACCATATGACGGGGGAGAAGAAGATGTTCACCTCCTACGTCAAGAATAAGGATTCCCAAGATTCAATCATATTCGGTGATGGGAACTAAGGCAAGGTGAAAGGTTTAGGCAAGATTGCAATATCAAATGAGCATTCTATCTCTAATGTGTTTTTAGTTGAGAGTCTTGGATATAATTTACTATCTGTTAGTCAATTATGTAATATGGGATATAATTGTTTGTTTACAAATGTAGATGTGTCTGTCTTTAGAAGATGTGATGGTTCACTAGCTTTTAAGGGTGTACTAGACGACAAACTTTACTTAGTTGATTTTGCAAAAGAAGAGGCCGGTCTAGATGCATGCTTAATGGCTAAGACTTGCATGGGCTGGTTGTGGCATCGCCGCTTAGCACATGTGGGGATGAAGAACCTCCACAAGCTTCTAAAGGGAGAACACGTGATAGGTCTAACCAATGTTCATTTCGAAAAAGATAGACCTTGTGCAGCTTGTCAAGCAGGTAAACAAGTGGGAGGAGCACATCACAACAAGAATGTGATGACCACGTCAAGACCTCTGGAGCTGCTGCATATGGACCTCTTCGGACCCGTCGCCTATCTGAGCATAGGAGGAAGTAAGTATGGTCTAGTTATTGTTGATGACTTTTCCCGCTTCACTTGGGTGTTCTTTTTGCAGGATAAGTCTGAAACCCAAGGGACCCTCAAGCGCTTCCTAAGGAGAGCTCAAAATGAGTTTGAGCTCAAGGTGAAGAAGATAAGGAGCGACAACGGGTCCGAATTCAAGAATCTTCAAGTGGAGGAGTTCCTTGAGGAGGAGGGGATCAAGCACGAGTTCTCCGCTCCCTACACACCTAAGCAAAATGGTGTGGTAGAGAGGAAGAGCAGGACGCTCATCGATATGGCGAGGACTATGCTAGGAGAGTTCAAGACCCCCGAGCGCTTTTGGTCGGAAGTCGTGAACACGACTTGCCACGCCATCAACCGGGTCTACCTTCACCGCCTCCTCAAGAAGACTTCATATGAGCTGCTGACTGGTAACAAACCCAATGTATCGTACTTTCGTGTATTTGGGAGTAAATGCTACATTCTAGTGAAGAAGGGTAGGAATTCCAAATTTGCTCCCAAAGCTGTAGAAGGGTTTTTATTAGGTTATGATTCAAATACAAAGGCGTATAGGGTCTTCAACAAATCATCGGGTTTGGTTGAAGTCTCTAGCGACGTTGTATTTGATGAGTCTAATGGCTCTCCAAAAGAGCAAGTTGTTGATCTTGATGATGTAGATGAAGAAGACGTTCCAACGGCCGCGATTCGCACAATGGCGATTGGAGATGTACGGCCTCAGGAACAATTGGAGCAAGATCAACCGTCTTCCTCAACTATGGTGCATCCCCCAACCCAAGATGACGAACAGGTACCTCAAGTGGAGGCGCATGATCAAGGGGGAGCACAGGATGTTCAAATTGAAGAGGAAGAAGCACCTCAGGCACCTCCAACCCAAGTTCGAGCGACGATTCAAAGGGATCATCCCGTCGACCAGATATTGGGTGATATTAGCAAGGGAGTAACAACTCGTTCAAGATTAGTTAATTTTTGCGAGCATTACTCTTTTGTCTCTTCTATTGAGCCTTTCAGGGTAGAAGAGGCCTTGCTAGATCCGGACTGGGTGTTGGCCATGCAGGAGGAACTCAACAATTTCAAGTGCAATGAAGTTTGGACACTGGTGCCTCGCCCCAAGCAAAATGTTGTGGGAACCAAGTGGGTGTTCCGCAACAAACAGGACGAGCACGGGGTGGTGACGAGGAACAAGGCTCGACTTGTGGCAAAAGGTTATGCCCAAGTCGCAGGTTTGGACTTTGAGGAGACTTTTGCTCCTGTGGCTAGGCTACAATCAATTCGTATCTTGCTAGCATATGCCGCTCACCATTCTTTCAGGTTGTACCAAATGGATGTGAAGAGCGCTTTCCTCAACGGGCCGATCAAGGAGGAGGTGTACGTGGAGCAACCCCCTAGCTTCGAGGATGAACGGTACCCCGACCACGTGTGTAAGCTCTCTAAGGCGCTCTATGGACTTAAGCAAGCCCCAAGAGCATGGTATGAATGCCTTAGAGACTTTTTAATTGCGAATGCTTTCAAGGTTGGGAAAGCCGATCCAACTCTTTTTACTAAGACTTGCGATGGTGATCTTTTTGTGTGCCAAATTTATGTCGATGACATAATATTTGGTTCTACTAATCAAAAGTCTTGTGAAGAGTTTAGCAGGGTTATGACGCAGAAATTCGAGATGTCGATGATGGGCGAGTTGAACTACTTCCTTGGGTTCCAAGTGAAGCAACTCAAGGACGGCACCTTCATCTCCCAAACGAAGTACATGCAGGATTTGCTAAAGCGGTTTGGGATGAAGGACGCCAAGCCCGCCAAGACGCCGATGGGAACCGACGGACACACCGACCTCAACAAAGGTGGTAAGTCCGTTGATCAAAAAGCATACCGGTCCATGATAGGTTCTTTGCTTTATTTATGTGCTAGTAGACCGGATATTATGCTTAGCGTATGCATGTGTGCTAGATTTCAATCCGATCCTAAGGAGTGTCACTTAGTGGCCGTGAAGCGAATTCTTCGATACTTAGTCGCTACGCCTTGCTTCGGGATCTGGTATCCAAAGGGGTCTAACTTTGACTTGATTGGGTACTCAGATTCCGACTATGCTGGATGTAAAGTCGATAGGAAGAGTACATCGGGGACGTGCCAATTCTTAGGAAGGTCCCTGGTGTCATGGAACTCTAAGAAACAAACCTCCGTTGCCCTATCCACCGCTGAGGTCGAGTACGTTGCCGCAGGATAGTGTTGCGCGCAACTACTTTGGATGAGGCAAACCCTCCGAGACTTTGGCTACAATCTGAGCAAAGTCCCACTCCTATGTGATAATGAGAGTGCTATCCGAATAGCGGAAAATCCTGTTGAGCACAGCCGCACAAAGCACATTGACATCCGGCATCACATTTTGAGAGACCACCAGCAAAAGGGGGATATCGAAGTGTTTCATGTTAGCACCGAGAACCAGCTAGCCGATATCTTTACCAAGCCTCTAGATGAGAAGACCTTTTGCAGGCTGCGTAGTGAGCTCAATATCTTAGATTCGTGGAACTTGGATTGAATTATAGCATACATGTGTTTATGCCCTTGATCATGTTCATTCTGCATATTGTTGCTTATTGTGGTGCTCAAGTTGTACAAACACTCCCTGGACCTCACAAGTCCTTTTTGCAAGTGATGCACATATTTAGGGGGAGCTGTGCTACAACTTGACCCTTTGAGTTTGGTTGTTTTAGTCTTCAAGGAGGATTGAAAGGGAAAAGGTGGACTTGGACCATGCAAGACTTCCACTGCACTCCGATGAAAAGAGTAACTTTTCCAAGTTCATCTTTATACTCTTATTGCCATTTGCTCTTATTTGAAGATTTTGGTGAGGCAATGGGGTTTAAGGGCCAAGATTGATCACGTTTTGGTGCTTGATGCCAAAGGGGGAGAAAATAAAGGCCAAAGCGATAAATGGATCAGCTACCACTTGAGAGATTTTGAAAATAGTAGAATAGAGCTTTTGGTTTGTCAAAACTCTTTTGTTGTCTCTCTTGTTGGCTTCTTGTGGGGAGAAGTATTGATTATGGGAAAAGGGGGAGTTTTTGAAATCTTGAATCAATTTCTCTTGGAATGACTCTCTTTTTGTCTTAACATGTGTGTTTGACTTAGAGATAGAAATTTGAGTTTGATTTGCGAAAACAAACCAAGTGGTGGCAAAGAGTGATCCATATATGTCAAATTTGAATCAAAATAATTTGAGTTCTTATTTGAAGTGATTTTGTACTTGTTCTACTTGCTTTATGTTGTGTTGGCATAAATCACCAAAAAGGGGGAGATTGAAAGGGAAATGTGCCCTTGAGCCATTTCTAAGTATTTTGGTGATTTAGTGTCCAACACAAGTGCCTAATTGTAAAAAGGTGGACAAAGTACAAATCAAGGATAAAGGTATGTTTCTCAGACTTAGTACATTGTTTTATGGACTAACGTATTGTGTCTAAGTGCTGGAAACAGAAAAAATTGAGTTGGAGAAGAGATGGCTCGAGCAGCCAAAGTCTGCTCAGTCTGGGTGCACCGGACTGTCCGGTGGTGCACCGGACACTGTCCGGTGCGCCAGGCTGGCTCGAGGGAAAAGGCTGCTCTCGGGACTTCGACGGCGGTGTACGGCTATAATTCACCGGACTGTCCGGTGGTGCACCGGACTGTCCGGTGGGCCGTTCACAGGCGAACTCGTCGCTCTCGGGAATCCATCGTCGACGTACGGCTATAATTCACCGGACTGTCCGGTGTGCACCGGACTGTCCGGTGAGCCAACGGTCGGCAGGGCCAACGGTCGGCCGCGCGATCTGCGCGGGACACGTGACCGAGCCAACGGCTAGAAGGGGGCACCAGACATGTCCGGTGCGCCAACGGCTCTCAGGCTGCCAACGGTCGACTGTGCCATTTATGGAAGGAAATCGGGCACCGGACAGTGTTTGGTGTGCACCGGACTGTCCGGTGCGCTAGTGGACAGAAGGCAAGATCAGCCTTCCTAGATTGCTCTCAACGGCTCCTAGCTGCCTTGGGGCTATAAAAGGGACCCCTAGGCGCATGGAGGAGAACACCAAGTATTCCTACAACATTCCTAAGCACCAAGACATCGATTCCGCGCCTTTGATTCTTTGCGATAGCAATTAGAGCTCTAGTTGAGTGGTGAACTCATTGAGTTGTGTTGTGAGCTCTCATTGCGACTTGTGTGCGTGTGTTGCTGTGATTTCTTGTCTTGAGTGCGTTGCTAATCCCTCCCTTGCTCCGTGCTTCTTTGTGAACTTCAAGTGTAAGTGCGAGAGGCTCCAATTTGTGGAGATTCCTCGCAAACGGGATTGAGTAAAGTAAACAAAACATCGTGGTATTCAAGTGAGTCTTTGGACCGCTTGAGAGGGGTTGATTGCAACCCTCGTCCGTTGGGACGCCACAACGTGGAGTAGGCAAGCGTTGGTCTTGGCCGAACCACGAGATAACTACCGTGCCATCTCTGTGATTGATCTTGTTGGTTATTGTGTTTTGTTGAAGATTCCTCTCTAGCCACTTGGCGGTTATTGCGCTAACACTTAACCAAGTTTTTGTGGCCTAAGTTCTTAAGTGTTACAGGATCACCTATTCACCCCCCCTCTAGGTGCTCTCAACAACCTAGACCTCTTGTACTCAAAACATGTAGTCATGTACAATAATTCAATTTGAATTTCCCAATGTAGAAATGCAGAGCCGTAATCACTATTTGGTACCGCCTGACCTCACTATCCCATATGTTTGGGCCATAAGAAGAGTGTTACTGCTACCTATGTCTTGCATAATATATATATTTTAACTATTGTGTTAAAAAAAGAAAATAAATTCACTATTTGTTTTTTTGTAACAAGGAAGTAATACTGCTACTTGTTGCTCGAGTTACGCCCAGCAAGCTCAGTAAATTTGGAGTATAGGTGCTCATCCCCAATTTCATCTTTCTAGCTAGATACAACTTCCTCCAGATACAAATACTTGAGGCTTTTGCCGAAATATGGTCAAACTATTAAATTTTATGTTGCCAATAGTTTTCAGAATATTTAGTTTGGCAACATAAAAACCATGTGTATTTTTTCTTGAAAGCTATCTTCATAATACCATGCGTATTAGAGTTTATAACTCATACTACTATAAGAAAAAAATAATGGTCAAAGTTAGAACTTGAAGAACACATAAAGTGAATGGTGACAAGTACTTAGACTGGAGGCTGATCAGAATATTTAGTTTGGCAACATAAAAACCATATGTGTATTTTTTCTTGAAAGCTATCTTCATAATACCATGTGTATTAGAGATTATAACTCATACTATTATAAGAAAAAAATAATGGTCAGAGTTAGAATTTGAAGAACACAGAAAGTGAATGGTGACAAGTACTTAGACCGGAGGCTGATCAGAATATTTAGTTTGGCAACATAAAAACCATATGTGTATTTTTTCTTGAAAGCTATCTTCATAATACCATGCGTATCAGAGATTATAACTCATACTATTATAAGAAAAAAATAATGGTTAGAGTTAGAACTTGAAGAACACAGAAAGTGAATGGTGATAAGTACTTAGACCGGAGGGATTACTGTTTTCTAATCAGTGGTTCGAAGCTTTTTTGCCTACAGAGTGACATCTTAAATATAGTATCTATCATCTGAATGATTGATTAAGTTGCACATTTGAAGAGTATGGATACGTCAACCAGATGTTGCACACAAGCATTCATATTATCTCCTCTTATTGACAAATGAATCCATTTTCGAGAGTTGGTTAAAAGGTGGGTTGTATAGGGGAGGGGAGGAGTGTCTGATGAACTTGGTTGCAGAGTTCACAGTGGAGTTGTTGATTTGGTTTTTGGGCTATCATTGGAGAACCGACCAACTGAAATGTTTACCTTGCAGTAGCTCTGCCGCGTATGGAAAAGGGAAGTGAAGACAAGAACCCATCTACTTCGTCTCCCTCTTGGAAATAAAGAAAAGCAGTAGGCGTGGCATCGTCTTCTAAATACTAACGGCAAACACTTAAAAAACATGCTATTTCGGCTGCAGCACCAGAACCTGACAAATGGCACAATAATCTCGGTTCGAAGAGCAACAATAGTTTACTGTAACTAAAACTAAACCATATATATACACCTGTTTACCATCCAAAGCTCGAGCTAGGTCCAGACCAAAAGCATCGTCACCTTCTTGCATTTCATAATGCGGAGCAGACTGCATGGACGACGACTAATAAAAAAGTAATGGTGAGTCTGGGAGCAGGAGCTAAGGTATGCTGTTGGTGACAGAAGTGAGTCTGGGAGCAGGAGCTACCATTGTGAATCATAATTTGGAAGAAAACAATTACACCAATGTATGCATTGTGAATCATAATTTGGAAGAGAACAATTACACCAATGTATGCATTTGTTTGATTATAAACTTTTAAGCGTGTTATTTTATTTTCTATCCCAAAAAATGGATATCAAGACAAAACATTCTTCAAAACCATATTATTCTAGTAAGAAACACACAATTGTAATGGTATTAGACCAACCATCAATAGGACAGCAAGCCTTAGGGATTAGCGTTTTTTGGTTAGTGAAGAAACAGAGGGACGTACCTTTTACAAGATCTTGAGCTCCTTGTAGACTCTTCATGGTAAACACCACACCATCGATCAACCTCAGCTAACCAAGATATGTGCAGTTGCAGAGGAGCCGCAACACCTCCTAGGAGCTGGTGGTGTTGCCATCGCAGAGAAGAATCACCTTGCACCAATCACGCCTATAAATTTGCTAAGCCGTGCACAGTAATGTGGATACCAGGGAGCACCACGAAACACACGACAGCTCAATACTCACTTTCCAGCTGCGTATGCAAGTTCGGGACGCGAGGTCCCAGACCCTAATAATCCTGCTGTGGCCCGCGGCTTCAATGGCGTGGGCTCTTGATATCGGGACGAAGGGGCGAATCGGAGGACGTGGAAAATCTGAGGAGGATGGGCATGGTTTCGAGGATGGCTGGGGAGCGCCATCAATGGCAGGGGATGCTCACAGGGAATGGGAGGCGCGGGAGGAGGTGGCAGACCTTCCATTAACGGTGCTGCCTTCCATCGACGACGTGGGGGTGGACCTTCCATCGATGGTGCGAGGGCCTTCCGAGGACTGCGGACGCGCCGCATGTGGGGCGAGGAGATCTCCCAGATCACAGCATGCGGGGCGAGGAGGCGGTGGCGGACGCACCGCATGTGAGGCGAGGAGGAGATCTCCCCAAATAGCAGCATGCAGGGCGAGGATGAGGTGGCGGACGCGCCACATGTGGGGCGAGGAGGAGATCTCCCCAGATCATAGCATGCGGGGCGAGGAGGAGGTGGCGGACGCGAGGCGAGGAGGAGAGCCATCGACGACGCGGGCGTGGGATGGCCAGGCGGCGATCTGGGTAGGGAGCGGGGATTGCGAGAGAGAGCGGGGATTGCGGGAGAGAGAGGACGCGGACGCTGATGCCGGGCGGGCGGGGGCGTGGTGAGGACTGTGGACACCCTCCGTCCACCCTTAAGGATTAGTAGAGATATCAGAAATCTGTGCAACCTATCTAGATACGTTTGGTCGTCTGGAAGATTTTAGAGAATGAAATTTCATAAACGCACAGGTGTAGAGAAATTCCAGCGCCGCAAAACCGTCGTCTCTATTTATTTAATATAGAGAATGAAATTTAGAAGAAGCTGCTTAAAATGGTGACAATATATAGAGTTGTAACCTTTTAGAATGCATTATAAAAGATGAGAGGTATCAGGTTCCTTAAAACCCGAAGCCTTTTCAAGCTCCCCCCGCGTTTCACGGTCTATCGGCCTCGCGTGCGCGGACGCGTGCCCAGGCCCCGGAGCGGCGGCCTCACGCCCACGTTTCACGCGCCTGGTGTCCCTTCGCTCGCCCTGAACACGCGCATCTCAGCTCCCTAGGGACACCGTCTGTCGCCGCGCGAGGTATGGCCGTCCCTGCCCCTCCGGTGAGGCCGCGCGTCGTAATCCGCGGACAGACCCAGCGTCGCATCCACTGTGACCCATCGTGCTTCATCTGCCGCGCCAGAGCCACCACACCTTTGCCCACCGCACGGGAGACGCTCCATCGCTGCTATGGTGGGCCCTACCATCGAGAGGACCCAGGCACGGTTGCAAGCTTGCAGCAGGCAGACGACACAGTTTGCCGCGTGGCCGTCGTCGTCGTACCCACCACCTGACGGCTGCTCACGGTCTCCAGATCTGAACAGGGAGGCGACCCAACGGCTGCGCACGGTCTCTAGATCTGAACAGGAAGCGGCATGGTCGCCGTTGGCTGCCACTGTTGCCCTGCTTCGACCCAATCATGCTTCGTCCACGGTATGGGAGCCGCAGGGGACCGATCCACCTTCACCTTCTGCATGGGAGTCGGTCTGCCACTGCTATGGTGGCCCCTGGTGCCGTGCGGACCCACGCGCAACTACAGTGAGCAGGGGATGCAGCCCTTTGTGTGATCCTCGTTGGTGAACCCAGCACCCCACGGCTGCGTACGCTTCAGCACTGCAGCGACATAGTCGCCGACGCTGTTGTCCTCTCCACAGAAACTGGGTTAGTACCTTCCTTCAGTTTATTATGTGCCCCCCTACACCTCGTCCCTTCTTGACATTTTAGAGACCTACCTCTACCGTCGTCCTCAGTCCAACTCTTCTTTATTTTGGGGTTATTGCCAGACACCGTTCTCAAGACTCCCGCTTTGCCGCTGATGGCGTTCGTGACCTAGGTGAAAGGGAAATGTGCCCTTGGGCCATTTCTAAGTATTTTGGTGATTGAGTGCCAACACAAGTGCTTTTGTGCTAATCTATGCAAAGTGGTGGACAAAGTGTAAATCTTGTCAAAAGGTATGTTTCTAGACTTAGTACATTGTTTTATGGACTAATGTATTATGTCTAAGTGCTGGAAACAGGAGAAATTGAATTGAAAATGAGATGGCTTTGTTCAGCCAAAGTTTGCTCAGTCTGAGTGCACCGGACTGTCCGGTGGTGCACCGGACAGTGTCCGGTGCGCCAGGCTGGCTCTGGCGAACAGGCTGCTCTCGGGACTTCGACGACGGTGTACGGCTAAAATTCACCGGTCTGTCCGGTGGTGCACCGGACTGTCCGGTGAGCCGTTCACAGACGAACTCGTCGCTCTCAGGAGATGATTAACGGCGTACGACTAAAATTCACCGGTCTGTCCGGTGGTGCACCGGACTGTCCGGTGAGTCAACAGTCAGCCGGGGCAACGGTCGGCCGAGGATTCCGCACGTGACGCGTGGCCGAGCCAACGGTCACATTGGTGCACCGAACTGTCCGGTGCGCCAACGGCTCTCAGACTCCAACGGTCGGCTTCGCCAGATAAGGAAGGATATCTGCACCGGACAGTGTCCGGTGGTGCACCGGACTGTCGGTGCGCCAGTCGACAGAAGGCAAGATCTACCTTCCAGGATTGCTCTCAACGGCTCCTAGATGCCTTGGGGCTATAAAAGGGACCCCTAGGCGCATGGAGGAGTACACCAAGCATTCCTAGAGCACTCTTGATCAGTCATACTCCATTCTTATGCACTTGTTCGACATTCTAGTGATTTAAGCTCCGTTCTAGTGTGCTAGTCTTTTGAGCTTAAGTCTGGGTCTTGTGTGTGTGTATTCGCTGTGATCTTAGTGTCTTGTGTGAGTTGCTAATCCCTCCCTTGCTTCGTGCTTCTTTGTGAACTTCAAGTGTAAGGGCGAGAGGCTCCAAGTTTTGGAGATTCCTCGCAAACGGGATTAAGAAAAGCAAGCAAAACACTGTGGTATTCAAGTGGGTCTTTGGACCGCTTGAGAGGGGTTGATTGCAACCCTCGTCCGTTGGGACGCCACAACGTGGAGTAGGCAAGCATTGGTCTTGGCCGAACCACGGGATAACCACCGTGCCATCTCTGTGATTGATCTCTTGTGGTTATTGTGTTTTGTAGAGACTCCTCTCTAGCCACTTGGCTATTATTATGCTAACACTTAACCAAGTTTTTGTGGCTTAAGTTTCAAGTTCTACAGGATCACCTATTCACCCCCCTCTAGGTGCTCTCAATTGGTATCGGAGTCGTTCTCTTCACAAGGGACTAATCGTCCGAAGAGATGGATCCTAAGGGGAAGGGAATCGTGATCAACGACAAAGAGAAGGAGTCCTTCGTCAACGAGCCTAAGGATGATAAGCCTACCGACTCGGGCTCGGGCCATAGACGCAAAGATAGAAGGAGGAAGAAGACGAGACGCATCAAGGAGATCGTCTACTACGACGACAGTGATGAGTCCACTTCTTCCCATAAGGACAACGACGACCACGACTACGACAAATGAAAGACGGTTAACTCAAACTTTTCTTTCGATTATTCGCGTATTCCTCAAAGTTCAAATTCACATTTACTTTCCATTCCTCTCGGCAAGCCTCCACACTTTGATGGGGAGGACTACGGATTTTGGAGTCACAAAATGCGTAGTCATTTGTTCTCTCTCCATCCAAGCATATGGGAGATTGTTGAGAATGGAATGAAGTTTGATAGCTTGGATAGTCCTATTTTTATTAATGAACAGATTCATAGAAATGCACAAGCTACTACTGTGTTGTTAGCCTCCTTGTGCAGGGACGAATACCATAAGGTGAGCGGCTTGGACAATGCCAGCAAATCTGGGACACCCTCAAGATCTCTCATGAGGGGAATGACGTCACCTTGCTCACCAAGATGGAGTTGGTAGAAGGCGAGCTCGGAAGATTTGCGATGATAAGGGGCGAGGAGCCAACCCAAACATACAACCGGCTCAAGACCCTTATCAACAAAATAAGGAGCTACGGAAGCACGCGATGGACGGACCACGACGTCGTCCGACTATTGCTAAGGTCCTTTACCGTTCTTGATCCTCATTTGGTGAATAATATTCGTGAGAATCCCAGGTACACCAAAATGTCGCCCGAAGAAGTCCTTGGAAAATTCGTAAGCGGGCGAATGATGATCAAGGAGGCGAGGTACGTGGACGACGCACTGAATGGTCCAATCAATGAGCCTCAACCCGTTGCTCTCAAGGCAACGAGAAGCAAGGAGGCGTTACCTAGCAAGGTGGCGCAAGTTGAGGCAGCAGGGCTCAATGATGAAGAGATGGCCCTCATCATCAAGCGCTTCAAGACGGCGCTTAAGGGTCGCAAGGGACAGCCAAGCAAGACCAAAGCCAAGGGGAAGCGCTCATGCTTCAAATGCGGTAAGATTGGTCATTTTATTGCTAACTGTCCCGATAATGAAAGTGACCAGGAACACGAGAGCAAGAGGGAAAAGAAGAAAAATTACAAGAAGGCCAAGGGCGAGGCACATCTAGGAAAGGAGTGAGATTCGGATTGCTCCTCCTCCGACTCCGACAATGAAGGACTCGCCACCACCGCCTTCAACAAGTCATCCCTCTTCCCCAACGAGCGTCACACATGCCTCATGGCAAAGGAGAAGAAGGTATGTACTCGAGACAGTACTACTTATGATTCTTCTAGTGATGATGAGTCTAGCGATGAGGAAATAGATTACTCTAGCTTGTTCAAGGGATTGGATAGAAATAAAATTGATAAAATCAATGAATTGATTGATGCCTTGAATGAGAAGGATAGACTCTTAGAGAAACAAGAGGACCTTTTATATGAAGAGCATGATAAATTTGTTAGTACACAAAATTCACTTGCTTTAGAAGTTAAACGAAATGAAATGCTTTCTAGTGAATTGTCTGCATGTCATGACTCTATCTCAAGCTTAAAGAGAATTAACAATGATTTAAATGCTAAATTAGAAGTAGCAAATAAATCTAACTCTTGTGTAGAACATGTCATGATTTGCACTAGGTGTAAAGATTTTGATATTGATGCTTGTAGTGAACACCTAGTTTCAATTTCCAAATTAAATGATGAATTGGCTAGTCTTAATACCTAACTTAAGACTAGCAAAAGTGAATTTGACAAACTAAAATTTGCAAGGGATGCCTACACAATTGGTAGACACCCCTCAATTAAGGATGGTCTTGGCTTCAAGAGGGAAGTCAAGAACTTAACAAGCCATAAGGCTCCCATCTCCGCCAAGGAGAAAGGGAAGGCCCCTATGGCTAGTAGTGTGCAAAAGAACCATGCCTTTATGTACCATGATAGGAGACAATCTAGAAATACTCATAGGAGTTGTAATGAGTATGATGCTTTTGATTCTCATACCATGTTTGCTTCTAGTTCTTCCTATGTGCATGATAGAAATGTTGGTAGGAGAAATGTTATTCATAATATGCCTAGGAGAAATGTTGTTAATAAGAAAGTTAATGAACCTTCTACAATATATCATGCTTGCAATGCTTCTTTTGCCATTTATAGAAAGAATAAGAAGGTGATTGCTAGGAAATTAGGGGCAAGATGCAAGGGAGATAAAACTTGCATTTGGGTCCCTAAGACAATTGTGACTAACCTTGTAGGACCCAACAAGAGTTGGGTACCTAAGACCCAAGCCTAAATTTGCCTTGCAGGTTTATGCATCCGGGGGTTCAAGTTGGATTATCGACAGTGGATGCACGAACCACATGACGGGGGAAAAGAGGATGTTCTCTTCCTACATCAAGAACAAGGATTCCCAAGATTCAATAATATTCGGTGATGGAACCAAGGCAGGGTAAAAGGGTTAGGTAAAATTGCTATTTCATCTGAGCACTCTATTTCTAATGTGTTTTTAGTTGAGTCGCTTGGATATAATTTGTTATCTGTTAGTCAATTATGCAAAATGGGATATAATTGTCTATTTACAAATGTAGATGTGTCTGTCTTTAGAAGATGTGATGGTTCACTAGCTTTTAAGGGTGTACTAGACGACAAACTTTATTTGGTTGATTTTGCAAAAGAAGAGGCCGGTCTAGATGCATGCTTAATTGCTAAGACTTGCATGGGCTGGCTGTGGCATCGCCGCTTAGCACATGTGGGGATGAAGAACCTCCACAAGCTTCTAAAGGGAGAACACGTGATAGGTCTAACTAATGTACATTTCGAAAAAGATAGACCTTGTGCAGCTTGTCAAGCAGGGAAACAGGTGGGAGGCTCTCATCACACCAAAAATGTGATGACCACATCAAGACCCTTGGAGATGCTTCATATGGACCTCTTCGGACCCGTCGCCTATCTAAGCATAGGAGGAAGTAAGTATGGTCTTGTTATAGTTGATGATTTTTCCCGCTTCACTTGGGTATTCTTTTTGCAGGATAAATCTGAAACCCAAGGGACCCTCAAGCGCTTCCTCAGGAGAGCTCAAAATGAGTTTGAGCTCGAGGTGAAGAAGATAAGGAGCGACAACGGGTCCGAATTCAAGAATCTTCAAGTGGAGGAGTTCCTTGAGGAGGAGGGGATCAAGCACGAGTTCTCCGCTCCCTACACACCTCAGCAAAATGGTGTGGTAGAGAGGAAGAACAGGACTCTCATCGATATGGCGAGGACCATGCTTGGAGAGTTCAAGACCCCCGAGCGCTTTTGGTCGGAAGCCGTGAACACAGCTTGCCACGCCATCAACCGGGTCTATCTTCACCGCCTCCTCAAGAAGACTTCATATGAGCTGCTAACTGGTAACAAACCCAATGTGTCTTACTTTCGTGTATTTGGGAGCAAGTGTTATATTCTTGTGAAGAAAGGTAGAACTTCTAAATTTGCTTCCAAAGCTGTAGAAGGGTTTTTATTAGGTTATGACTCAAATACAAAGGCGTATAGGGTCTTCAACAAATCATCGGGTTTGGTTGAAGTCTCTAGCGACGTTGTATTTGGTGAGACTAATGGCTCTCCAAGAGAGCAAGTTGTTGATCTTGATGATGTAGATGAAGAAGACGTTCCAACGGCCGCGATACGCACCATGGCGATTGGAGATGTGCGGTCTCAGGAACAATTGGAGCAAGATCAACCGTCTTCCTCAACTATGGTGCATCCCCCAACCCAAGATGACGAACAGGTACCTCAAGTGGAGGCGCATGATCAAGGGGAGCACAGGATGATCAAGTTGAAGAGGAAGAAGCACCTCAGGCACCTCCAACCCAAGTTCGAGCGACGATTCAAAGGGATCATCCCGTCGACCAAATATTGGGTGATATTAGCAAGGGAGTAACTACTCGTTCAAGATTAGTTAATTTTTGTGAGCATTACTCCTTTGTCTCTTCTATTGAGCCTTTCAGGGTAGAAGAGGCCTTGCTAGATCCGGACTGGGTGTTGGCCATGCAGGAGGAACTCAACAACTTCAAGCGCAATGAAGTTTGGACACTGGTGCCTCGTCCCAAGCAAAATGTTGTGGGAACCAAGTGGGTGTTCCGCAACAAACAGGACAAGCACGGGGTGGTGATGAGGAACAAGGCTCGACTTGTGGCAAAAGGTTATGCCCAAGTTGCAGGTTTGGACTTTGAGGAGACGTTTGCTCCTGTGGCTAGGCTAGAATCAATTCGTATTTTGCTAGCATATGCCGCTCACCATTCTTTCAGGTTGTACCAAATGGATGTGAAGAGCGCTTTCCTCAACGGGCCGATCAAGGAGGAGGTGTACGTGGAGCAACCCCTGGCTTCGAGGATGAACAGTGCCCCGACCACGTGTGTAAGCTCTCTAAGGCGCTCTATGGACTTAAGCAAGCCCCAAGAGCATGGTATGAATGCCTTAGAGACTTTTTAATTGCTAATGCTTTCAAGGTTGGGAAAGCCGATCCAACTCTTTTCACTAAGACTTGCGATGGTAATCTTTTTGTGTGCCAAATTTATGTCGATGACATAATATTTGGTTCTACTAACCAAAAGTCTTGTGAAGAGTTTAGCAGGGTGATGACGCAGAAATTCGAGATGTCGATGATGGGCGAGTTGAACTACTTCCTTGGGTTCCAAGTGAAGTAACTCAAGGACGGCACTTTCATCTCCCAAACGAAGTACACGCAAGACTTGCTAAAGCGGTTTGGGATTAAGGATGCCAAGCCCGCAAAGACGCCGATGGGAACTGACGGACACACCGACCTCAACAAAGGAGGTAAGTCCGTTGATCAAAAAGCATACCGGTCCATGATAGGTTCTTTGCTTTATTTATGTGCTAGTAGACCGGATATTATGCTTAGCGTATGCATGTGTGCTAGATTTCAATCCGATCCTAAGGATTGTCACTTAGTGGCTGTAAAGCGAATTCTTCGATATTTAGTCGCTACGCCTTGCTTCTGGATCTGGTATCCAAAGGGGTCTAACTTTGACTTGATTGGATACTCAGATTCCGACTATGCTGGATGTAAGGTCGATAGGAAGAGTACATCGGGGACGTGCCAATTCTTAGGAAGGTCCCTGGTGTCATGGAACTCTAAGAAACAAACTTCCGTTGCCCTATCCACCGCTGAGGCCGAGTGCGTTGCCGCAGGACAGTGTTGTGCGCAACTACTTTGGATGAGGCAAACCCTCCGAGACTTTGGCTACAATCTGAGCAAAGTCCCACTCCTATGTGACAATGAGAGTGCTATCCGAATAGCGGAAAATCCTGTTGAGCACAGCCGCACAAAGCACATTGACATCCGACATCACTTTTTTGAGAGACCACCAGCAAAAGGGGGATATCGAAGTATTTCATGTTAGCACCGAGAACCAGCTAGCCGATATCTTCACTAAGCCTTTAGATGAAAAGACCTTTTGCAGGCTGCGTAGTGAGCTAAATGTCCTAGATTCGCGGAACTTGGATTGATTTAAAGCATACATGTATTTATGCCTTTGATCATGTTCCTTATGCATTTTGTTGCTTACTTGTGGTGCTCAAGTTGTACAAACACTCCCTGGACCTCACAAGTCCTTTTTTGCAAGTGATGCACATATTTAGGGGGAGTTGTGCTACAACTTGACCCTTTGAGACTAACCGTTTGCTTGAGTTTGCTTGATTTAGTCTCAAAGGAGGTTTGAAAGGGAAAAGGTGGACTTGGACCATGAAAGACTTCCACTGCACTCCGATGAGAGGGTAACTTATTCCAAGTTCATCTCATGTACTCTTATTGCCTTTGTATTCTTATTTGAAGATTTTGGTGAGGCAATGGGGTTCTTGGGCCAAGATTGATCCCGTTTTGGTGCTTGATGCCAAAGGGGGAGAAAATAAAGGCCAAAGCAATAAATGGATCAGCTACCACTTGAGAAATTTTGAAAATAGTAGATTAGAGCTTTTGGTTTGTCAAAACTCTTTTATTGTCTCTTATGTCAAAAGTTGGCCTCTTGTGGGGAGAAGTGTTGATTATGGGAAAAATGGGGAGTTTTTAAAATCCTTGATCAATTTCTTTTGGAATACCTCTCTCTATGTCTCAACAAGTGGATTTGACTTAGAGATAGGAAATTGAGTTTGATTTGCAAAAACAAACCAAGTGGTGGCAAAGAGTGATCCATATATGTCAAATTTGATTCAAAACAACTTTGAGTTTTCATTTGCATTGATATTACACTTGTTCTAGTTGCTTTATGTTGTGTTGGCATAAATCACCAAAAAGGGGGAGATTGAAAGGGAAATGTGCTCTTGGGCCATTTCTAAGTATTTTGGTGATTGAGTGCAAACACAAGTGCTTTTGTGCTAATCTATGCAAAGTGGTGGACAAAGTGTAAATCTTGTCAAAAGGTATGTTTCTAGACTTAGTACATTGTTTTATAGACTAATGCATTGTGTCTAAGTGCTGGAAACAGGAGAAATTGAATTGAAAATGAGATGGCTTTGTTCAGCCAAAGTTTGCTCAGTCTGAGTGCACCGGACTGTCCGGTGGTGCACCGGACAGTGTCCGGTGCGCCAGGCTGGCTCTGGCGAACAGGCTGCTCTCGGGACTTCGACGGTGGTGTACGGCTAAAATTCACCGGTCTGTCCGGTGGTGCACCGGACTGTCCGGTGAGTCAACAGTCAGCCGGGGCAACGGTCGGCCGAGGATTCCGCGCGTGACGCGTGGCCGAGCCAACGGTCACATTGGTGCACTGGACTGTCCGGTGTGCACCGGACAGTGTCTGGTGCGCCAACGGCTCTCAGACTCCAACGGTCGGCTTCGCCAGATAAGGAAGGATATCTGCACCGGACAGTGTCCGGTGGTGCACCGGACTGTCCGGTGCGCCAGTCGACAGAAGGCAAGATCTGCCTTCTAGGATTGCTCTCAACGGCTCCTAGCTGCCTTGGGGCTATAAAAGGGACCCCTAGGCGCATGGAGGAGTACACCAAGCATTCCTAGAGCACTCTTGATCACTCATACTCCATTCTTACGCACTTGTTCGACATTCTAGTGATTTAAGCTCCGTTCTAGTGTGCTAGTCTTTTGAGCTTAAGTCTGGGTCTTGTGTGTGTGTATTCGTTGTGATCTTAGTGTCTTGTGTGAGTTGCTAATCCCTCCCTTGCTCCGTGCTTCTTTGTGAACTTCAAGTGTAAGGGCGAGAGGCTCCAAGTTGTGGAGATTCCTCGCAAACGGGATTAAGAAAAGCAAGCAAAACACCGTGGTATTCAAGTGGGTCTTTGGACCGCTTGAGAGGGGTTGATTGCAACCCTCGTCCGTTGGGACGCCACAACGTGGAGTAGGCAAGCGTTGGTCTTGGCCAAACCACGGGATAACCACCGTGCCATCTCTGTGATTGATCTCTTGTGGTTATTGTGTTTTGTAGAGACTCCTCTCTAGCCACTTGGCTATTATTGTGCTAACACTTAACCAAGTTTTTGTGGCTTAAGTTTCAAGTTCTACAGGATCACCTATTCACCCCCCTCTAGGTGCTCTCACTAGGTGCTGTGAAACCTTCGTGTATCCAGGTTAGTCCGCCTATTGATCTCTGCTTGTTCATCTCGTTGATCTGGTTGTTGGGAACCTTGTTGTAATCCAGATTTTTCTTATTTGCATGTCTGCAATCAGGTTCACACTCTTCACCTATGCAAATGTGCATACTGGTGTTCTGCATATTCTAATCTCGATATTTAGGTCCAGCGCTTGTTAGTTGCACATTGTGGTTTTATGTCTTTCATATTTCACGCTTGCACTGTACCTGCTGTTGATTAGAATCTATATACACTATGATTAGTCCTCCGTAATTTCCTCAAGGCACTAACAAAGCATTTTTACTGATATCTTCTAGGGAGGGAAAGGAATAACAAATCTAAGACCTAATATTCAGGTATGTTTTGTCCAGACTGAGTTAAATTCCACTTATGCATTTTCTTATTTTTTTTCTTCAAGAACTGTCTTACTAATATTTAATCTGTAATGGCTGTACTGTTATTTTTATGTTCCATGTCATAAGCCATGGACTCAATATTGTTCTTCTGTTTACCCTTGTTTTGATGAACTGAGATTCGAACACTGTGCAAGACTAAATGATTACAAAATAGAAGTGAAATTGTTCTCTGATATGAGGGACCGAAATTTCTTTTCCAGTGAGGTCTTTGTATCTTGTGAAGATGGATCTTTATCCTGACCTTTTTTGGCTGAAAAAACAAATACTCCAGCCTATAATCTGATTAAGGAAAAATTAAAGATATATCAGATTCTTAATGTAGAAGTGTAACCAGTTATAATGCGTGCAAATAATAAGTAATTATGAGTTTATGACACCAAATGTTGCAAAAATATGACATTCATTTGATATATATGACATTCATTTGCTCCATATAGACAGGACTAGAAGAAAAAAGAAACTATCACAAGCACTTAATAAAGGAAAAGCACAGGTAGACACAGTCAATCAGGCTATTGTAGAATTTGTATGAAAAAGAATATGATGGCCAATGGCATCAAAAATAACAATATTTAACTTAACACAACATTAAATATGCATATGATAGTAGATGTCATTCAATCAACCATACCTAAATGAACACATCATTGATTAGATAATCACAACAACCAAGTCTATGTGCTGACATTGCTTGTGTACAGCTTGGATTTTATTTTAGAAAATTATCGATATTTCACATTGAAAGACAGAAAATGATTACAACAGCGGACAGGAAGATTATAAAACATGTGTACATGTGATGAAACTATAATGATAAGATATGTGGAATTTAATAGATCCAGTATTCCAATTGCTTGACTGAAAAGCATTTGAAACCTCAACAATTACATATAAAGGGAAATTGGAAAAGAACAAGGAAAAGGAAGAAATAAGACTGGTGTGTGAGTAAAACAGAATGAAGTATCATGTGTTGAGCAAGAACCTTGAATCTTCCATAAATTTTATAAAGAAAGGTGGCATAAAGCCCCCTTAGTAGTTGAGTGGTCCCAGAAACAACTCAATTTGAATACTGCTCTTATTACTATTATTTTCAAAGCAAAATTTACAAAAATGATTAAAAGAAGAATATAGAAAACTCAAGTGACCTGACCTACAGTTGGTTGCTTCTAAGAGAGATATCAGAATTCAAAAGCAAGTTCTTCTTACCTTTTTCCTGGTCTCAGCCTCGTCCTTCTCTACTTCTAAAGCTTTATGTTTCTCCTCTAATTTTGTGTAGAACTGGGTAATAACAACACTGTCACTACCAGACCCTGATAAGTTGTCGCACATGAGTTTCAATAAGCAACTGGAACAACAAAATAATAGCTTTAGCATTCTATTAGTTCTTGCCTCTAGATCCAGTTTACTTAACTTGGAACAGCCAGCAAGTACATCTGGTACTCTGGATATGTTGCTGTTTGATGCCTGTACACAATGAAAACATTATTTTGTGTGTGTCTAAACCAGAAAGTAAACAGGGAAGTGATAAATTGGAAAGCCATCAAGTACAAGGACCAAGAAACTAGATAACTATATGTCAAAAAAAGATAAGAATGAGCTTTCGGAGGTCCACTCTTCGGGCAGAGTGTTCATTTAATTGAAAGACATGTCCTGTGATTTTAGCAATGGGAGACTGCAAGAAATAAGATTAACAAAAACACGATGGCATTATATTAATTAATGGTGCATATTTATTAATGAGATTTGTCAACAGATAGGAGATGCATACTCCCCGATAACTGCTGGAAGGGAAGATATCTTGTTGTGACTTATATTTAGAACAACAAGCGAAGACAGGTGTTGGGGGCTTGTTCTCAAATGCTAAGAGTTAAGAACAAGGCAACACAGAAAATGTTAAATATTAAGGTCCTTCGTCCTCCACTTCATTATATCCCTTCGGGACATAAGGAACTTCGGACGAAGGTTACGAAGGACGCACCTTCGTAAACATAATAACGAAGGGTGAAGCATTCATATAAATCATGAGGTATAAAATGGACATTCAAATGTTAACATAGAGTCATTTCCATTTCTATTAATACGAATGAATATAAATGACAAATGTACCTTCGGTCCTGAGGAAGGCAGGAATACAAGTGTGATGCGAAGGCAAATGACAGGTTCGCGTGAATAGTACAGAGGTACTGTTCATCTATTTATAGGCACAGGTCGCAGCCTGTGACAAATTACAATTATGCCCCTTACAAAAGTTTACAACATTGACTCAGACCTCTTATGGATAAAAAGGTCATTCTATTTCTATGTCGGTTTGTAACGCCGAAGCTCCATAAAAAGGAACCTTCGGCCATCTTTTGGAGACGACTTCAGCCGAAGTTGCTTCTTCGTGTGGGACCTTCGGCGCACCGAAGCACGACCCCAACAGTAGCCCCTTTCGCGGTGCTAGATCGTTTTTCGTAACGAGCTTGACCCGTGAAAAAAGCCTCTTCAGCTTCGGGAAGCCGAAGGTCCAAAAAACACCTTCCCTGAGCTCGTTGCGGAGAAACGATCCGGCTCCCGAGCGCGTGCCAGGCCCACCTTGCAGAGTTACTGTTTGATCCTTGCGGTCCACTGTACAGCGAGTACGAGTGACCGCCCGTCTGGTGTAAAAATCTTGCCGCTTTGCCTTCTTACCTGCAGCACTATATAAACAAACGGGTAGGTGTGAAGTTACCACAGCATTCATTGCTATTTGCACTGTTTTGCTGCCAAAATTTTCCACCATAGCCGAAGCTTGACTCCCAGAATCGAACGAAGGTCAGTCTCGACGTCTGCTTCGTCAGAAAGGAGAGCTTCGGAGAAAAGAAAAAAGAAAAAAGTTTCTGACTTCCCCAAACTCAGAATTAAATGGCGAGAGTGCGATCTACTGCCAAAGTTGTTCGTGAGGGAGATGAAGCCGAAGGTTCGGACACTGTGCCCATCTCCGAAGCGATGCAGCGCTCCGGTCTAGTGACTGCGGAAGAAAGGCCTGCTGCCGAAGCAAACCCGACAACAGCCGAAGAAGAAGAAGAAAACATTGAAGGGACTGACCCCGAGGATGACTACCACATTGCCATGCCCAGCAAGCCCAGTCACCTGGATTTTGGGAAATCAACTGTTTCAAAAGCTGATCTTTCGAAGATGGTGAAAGCAGGTTATTTCAATGAAGATCAGAAGAAGCTACTCCGCTTCGGGGGAGAAGAGACCACCCCGAAGCCAGGAAAGGATGAGATTGTTATCTTCAAGAGCTTTTTAAAGGCTGGGCTTAGATTCCCTCTTCATAATATTATTGCAGAGATATTGAGGAGGTTTGGTATCTACTTTCATCAATTGACTCCTAACGCCATCGTTAGGCTCAATGTTTATATCTGGGCCCTTCGAAGCCAGGCCGTGGAACCATTTGCTGACAGCTTCTGCCGAGTTCACGAATTACACTACCAAACAAAGGCCAGAAAAGATGGGCTACATGATAATTTCGGTTGCTATAATTTTGCCTACCGGAAGACAACAAAGTGTCCTGTCATCAGCTACCGAAGCAAATGGCCAGCAGGCTGGAAATCTGAGTGGTTTTATGTAAAAGTTGACGAAGACAAAGAAAAATTGGTACAAAGCCCTCTGGAATTAATCTTCGGAGAGACGAGGCCACGATGCCGCATCGGCGATCTAAAAGGTCCCACCTGGGCTGCTCTGGGTGAATTTGAAATCATTTCAGAACATATTGGCACCAGGGATCTAGTTCAGGAGTTCTTGGCATTCAGAGTTTTCCCCACTCTAAAAGAGTGGGAAATGCCGAAGCTGGAGGGAGAGAAGAAAAAGGGGGAGCTTGTCCGTCTGCCCTACCATTTCAAGTTTAAGAAGTACTTTAAAAAACCCTGCAAAGAATGGCTAGACACAGTTGAGGTGATGTGCAACGAAATCCTGGGGAATTATTCCAAAAAAGAGGATCAACTAATGACAGTGGCCTTCGGCGCCCGACCGAAGCGAAGGCTGAACCGAGTGCTTGATGCCCTGGGCTTCGAGTACCCAGATTATGAGCAATTGAACAAGGGTGCCGAGGGCCACAAAAGAAAAAGAGTGGCCGAAACTCTGATCAAAGATGAAGAAAGACCAGCAAAGGAAAAGAGAATTCCAAAGAAAAGAAAAATATCTACTCCGAAGCGCAAATCACCCGAAGAAGAAGGGACCCCCACCCCGCCTTCTGCCAGCGACGTGGAGGAAATTTTAAAGGTAATGACTGAACCCATGCCCACGAAGCTAAGTCCATTAGGGCTCCATCTGACGAAGCTTTTTCAAAAGGTGGACGAGCCGGATCAGACGAAGATAAGCAAACCCAAGCGGCAAAGAATTATTGCGGTAACTGAAGTTATCGACAAGACGCCGCCTAGGGCGTCAACTCAGAAAACGGCAGCTGCCGAAGGCACAACAATCGTCGAAGGCGCACCTTCGGAGATCGCGGCTACCGAAGCCGCTACAGCCGAAGATACAAACTTGGAAACTACTATTGAGGACATTAACAAGATTTTGGAAGATATAGCTGCAGAAGAAGCTGGTGCTACTACTGAAAAAACCATGGCCACAGTGCCTGAGAAAGGAAAAGAAATAGCCGAAGACACTTCGGACGACGAAGCCTACTCTTTCCAGAATTTAGTTGGGCAAAAACTGACGAAAGACGAAATAGAAGAGCTCAAGGACTATGCCAAATCTTGTGGCTACAAGCCAGGAGCCCTTCTATTTGGAGGCATTGACGACGAAAAATTGGGCTGCATTCGAGACCAGACTGGAGCTAAGGTAATCGGTACTCTATCAAAGAGTATCGGTTTTCCGAAGCTAGAGACAGACATCAGCCGCTACCGACGACAACACATCGTCGGCAGCTTATTTTACTCCAACTTCAAGGTAAACAACCTTTTCTCTGGTTTTCATTGCTGTTAATAATGAAAATGTTACCAATGTAAATTTCTCTGTGCAGAGCATGCTACTGAGCAAAGCTCTGAAGATGCAACAAGATCTGGAAGACAGAAAACACGAAGCTATAATTGAAAACTTAGAAAACAAGATAAAAGAACAATCTGCCATCATTGAAAAGAAAGACTTCGAGCTCCAATCGACCGAAGGCTTGCTGACTGAGACTGAGGCTAAAGTAGCAGAGTTGAATTCAAAGCTTATCAATCAATCAAAACAATTCGATCAGGAGAAGCTAGAGCTTAATTCGAAGCTTGAAGCCGAAGTCCAGACCAGCTCAGAGTTGAAGAAATCTTTAGCAAGTCTTCAAGACAAATGCTTAAAATTTAGCAACAATTGTATTGGTCGATTAAAAAAGATATTTTACTCTGTTGGAGCCAGCAGCGGGAAATTTAACCCCTCAGCGGAAAATTTACCACAGGCCTTCGATCATATTGAAGCCGAAATTGAAGAACTTGACGAAGTTATAGCCGGGCACGGCGACTTCTGTGCCTGGGTAGCTTCTCGGGGTACCGCTGCTGCATTCTTGAAGGCCGGCTGCGAGCATGGAAAGATTGTCAACAGGCCCAACTTCACCCTATCTCCATCAATCCTGGATGATATACCTGATCTCGCCCGAAGCATCTCAAATAGATTTGTAAAAATGATATGGACAAAAGGCGGGCGGGAGAAGGCTGGAGACGAAGCACGAAGTCATCTTGAACCAGTAAGAAATGATACTTCGTACTTACCTTTTCCTTTGCACTTGATTTTTACTCACGACTCCTTGATTTATGTAGGATGACGAAGGTGAAGATGATGCCTAAGTTATGTCGCCGAAGCTGTCGCCGAAGCTGAAGCTTAATGAAGATTAGTAGAAGTATACTATAGAAAAACTCAGTATATTTTTGTAACAATTCTTGTAAATACAATTAAACTGTTCTCAAGGAACTTTGTACATACCTTGTAATATATTCTTACCCTTCGATTGAGGCGCTTTGATGTGGACGAAATCAGTATTTTGAGCCGAAGGCGAAAAAACACCTTCCCTTCTTTTCGTACACAACGAAGCATAAAAGTAATTCTTCCTTTTGCCGAGCAACAAAGCTTTTCTCTTTTGTATACAACAAAGCATAAGATACCAATTCTTCTTTTTATCGAAGCTTCTCTTTTTTGTACACAACATAGCATAACGAATCATAAAAAACCACTTCTCCGAAACTTTTCTTTTACACAACGATTCACAAAAAGCCAATTCTCCCTTCTGCCGAAGCAACCACTTTGGTACACAGATGCTATGAATGAATGCTTATGCATGCAAATGTTATGATGTAATGTAATGCGCGAATGAATGTCCGAAGCATATGTCCGAAGCCACATTGTCAGCCATTACTTAGAAACAACCACACATTAGCTCTGCATTCCCTTAGGAACGACTTTGGAGCCTCTTCGCCTTTTACTTAGGCAGTATCAGCGTTGACTTTTCGCTGTAAGCTCTGCATCCCCTTAGGAACGTCTTTGGAGCTTCTTCGCCTTTTACTTTCGGCGGAATCAGCGTTGACTTTTCGCTGTGAGCTCTGCATCCCCTTAGGGACGTCTTCGGAGCTTTTTCTCTTTTTTGTTTCGGCACTCGATGGTGCGCTCTCAGCTTTTACATTTACATTCTTTGGGGGATTTTGCTCTTATAAAACTAAAAAGGAAAATTACATATGATGGCCCCATTAAAAACCTTTCTCCCCCTTTAGAAAGGAAAAGGGTGCCATGAAAAAGAAAAGAAAAAACATACAAAATTACATCGAGTTATACATAAAACCGCCGAAGCTCATCCGCATTCCAAGATCTTGGAATTTCATTGCCATCCATGTCCTTCAGCCTGTACGAACCAGGCCTTGACGAAGATGCTACTAAGAAAGGCCCTTCCCATTTCAATTGTAACTTGCCCACTGTGTCTGGGTTGGCCACTCTTCGAAGCACCAAGTGTCCCGGCTCAATAATTTTTAGCCGGACCTTTCTATCTCGCCATTTGATTGTTTCAGCTTGGTATTTATTGATATTCTCCACGGCCTGAAGCCTGATCCCTTCTAAGGCATCTTTTTCCACAAGACAAGTATCTTCGGCACCTGGTTCTGCCGAAGCTACCACTCTTATTGATCCAGCTTTGGCTTCTTCCGGGGTTATTGCTTCGTCACCAAATAGCAACTTAAATGGGGTAAAGCCTGTAGACCTTGATGTTGTTGTATTGTGGCTCCACACCACTTTGGTCAACTGATCTGGCCACTTTCCCCTTGGTTGATTAAAGATTAGCTTCATTATTCCTGTCATTATGATGCCGTTGGCCCTTTCAACAAGCCCATTCGACTCCGGATGCCTGACTGATGCAAAGTGGATCTTCGTGCCAATTTGATCACAGAAATTTCTGAAATCTTCGGAGTTGAACTGCGTTCCATTATCTACAGTGATGGCCTTCGGTACTCCGAAGCGACAGACAATGTTCTGCCAGAAAAACTTTTGGACAGTGGCCGAAGTTATTGTGGCCAATGGTTTCGCCTCAATCCACTTGGAAAAATACTCCACAGCCACTATAACATATTTCAGATTGCCTTGAGCCGGTGGCAATGGACCCAGCAGGTCGAGGCCCCACCTTTGCAATGGCCAGATGGGCTGTATCAGCTGTGTCAAAGACGAAGGTTGCTTTTGATCTCTTGCACACTTCTGACAACCTTCGCACTTTTGAACCAACTCTGCTGCATCCGAAGCTGCCTTCGGCCAATAAAACCCTTGGCGAAAAACTTTTCCAAGTAACGGCCTGGATCCGATGTGGGATCCACATAGGCCTGCATGTATCTCTTTCATCAAGTCTATACCTTCGGCTCTAGATAAGCACTTGAGCAGCGGTGCACAAACTCCATACTTGTATAATTCCCCTTCTATCATGACATAGGGACGAGCTCTTGCCTCTATTCTTTTATTATAAGCTTCGTCATCTGATAGAAAGTTTCCCTGAAGGTAAGAGATTATTTCAGTTCTCCAATCTTCACTGTAGACAGGAGAAATGTTAAGGACTGCTCTTTCAAGTAGCTCCACTGAAGGTGCCTTTATTGTTTCGAAAAACACATCCGAAGGTAGCGGCAGCCCCTGTGCCGCAGACTTGGCCAACAAATCAGCATGCTCATTTTGTCCTCGAGGGATATTCTTAACAGAAAATCCTTCGAAGGAAGCTTCGATCCTACGGACCGTGTCTAGGTACTTTTCAAGCTTCGGGTCTTTAGCCTTGCAACTTTTGTCAATATGACCCGAAACAACCTGGGAATCAGTTTTAAGAATCGCCCTTCTGATTCCCATTGCCTTTAGTTTCCGAAGACCCAGGAGCAAGGCTTCGTACTCAGCGATATTATTTGTGCAGCTGAAGTCAAGTCTTGCTGCATAGCAAGTTTTAACCTTGGACGGGGAGACCAACACAGCAGCTGCACCTGCTCCGAAGGTTCCCCAAGAGCCATCACAAAACACTGTCCATGCTTCGGCATCTTTATTCGCTTCTTCGTCCTGAGCCCCTGGCGTCCAGTCGGCAATGAAATCTGCCAATGCTTGAGACTGAATTGAGGATCTATGCACATAATCAATGTAAAATTCATTGAGTTCCGCAGCCCATTTTCCAATACGCCCAGTAGCTTCTCTATTCCTCATGATGTCCTTCAACGGCTGCGAAGAAGGAACAATAATGTTGTATGCCTGAAAGTAATGCCGAAGCTTCCTGGATGCCATTAAAACGGCATACAACACCTTCTCCAGCTCTGTATAATTTTTCTTTGAGACACTGAGGACCTCAGACACAAAATATACTGGGACCTGCTTCTTGACTTGTCCATCAAACTTCTCCTGAACAAGTGCCGCACTTACTGCTGAGTGCGAAGCTGCCACATACAACAACAGAGGAGCCCCTGGCGTTGGTGGAGTTAATGTTGTGAGATCTATTAAGTATTGCTTCAGCTCTTCGAAGGCTTTTTGTTGACTTGGGCCCCATTGAAAGACTTCAGCTGACTTCAGCACCTCGAAGAATGGTAAGTTTCTTTCTGCTGATCTGGATATAAATCTGTTGAGAGATGCCAGCCTTCCTGTCAATCTTTGGGCCCCCTTTCTTGTGGTTGGTGGCTCCATTCGAAGTATAGCTTCGATTTTATTTGGGTTAGCTTCGATTCCCTTCGTTGAAACCAAACATCCAAGAAATTTACCCTTCTTCACTCCGAAGACACATTTCTCTGGATTCAGCTTCAGCCCAGCTTGTCTGAAGCTGGCGAAGGTCTCCTGCAAATCAGCAATATGATTTTCTTGCTTCGTGCTCTTTACGATGATGTCATCGACATAAGTCAACACATTTCTGCCTATCTGAGATTGGAGAACCTTCGCCGTCATTCTGCTGAAACTCCCTCCAGCATTCTTGAGCCCCTCGGGCATCCGAAGATAGCAATATGTACCACTTGGGGTGATGAAACTAGTCTTCGGCTCATCTTCCTTCTTCATCCATATTTGATGATAGCCTGAGTAGCAGTCCAGGAGACTCATGAGCTCCGAAGAAGCTGCTGCATCAACTAAAGAATCTATCCTTGGCAGCGGGAATTCATCCTTCGGACAAGCCTTGTTGAGATCTGTGAAATCAATACACATTCTCCACTTGCCATTGGCCTTCTTCACCATAACAGTGTTAGCTAGCCACTCTGGATACTTCACTTCTCTGATAACTCCTGCACTGAGGAGTCTTTTCACTTCATTGCGAGCCCCTTCGGCCTTGTCATCAGACATTTTCCGAAGCCTCTGCTTTCGGGGTCTGAAGGATGGGTCAACATTGAGCGAATGTTCAATAACATCCCGATTTACTCCACAGAGATCATTAGCTGACCATGCAAAGACATCTTTGTTGTTGAATAAAAACCTTATCAAGGTTTTCTCCTGGTCTTCAGATAATTGCGAGCCCAACAACACCTTCTGCTCTGCTACATCTTCACACAATAACATAGGCTTCGGCTGATCCGCTGAAGCTGCCTTCTCCCTCCTGAATTTGTACTGTTCACAAGCTTCAGCTCCATCTATATTATGGATTGCCTTGGAGTCAGTCTAGCTTCCTTCGGCCCTTCTAGCAGCTTCCTGGCTTCCATGAATAGCAATAGGTCCTTGGTCCGAAGGTATCTTCATGCAGAGATAAGCTGGGTGAAGAATTGCTTCAAAGGCATTAAGAGTGCCACGGCCGATGATAGCATTGTAAGGATACTCCATGTCAACAATATCAAACACAATTTGCTCAGTCCTTGTGTTGTTGACAAATCCGAAGGTTACCGGCATGGTAATCTTCCCAAGTGCCACAATCTGCCGCCCTCCGAAGCCACAAAGAGGGTGCGTAGCATCATGAATCTTGTCTTCGGGCTCTTGCATTTGTCTGAAGGCTTTAGCAAATATAATGTCAGCTGCACTGCCTGTGTCAACTAGGACATTGTGGACCAGAAATCCTTTGATCACGCAAGAGATAACCATGGCATCATTGTGGGGATAATCCTTAAGCTGAAGGTCTTCCTGAGAGAAGGTAATTGGAATATGGGACCATTTTGACTTGATGAAGGGTCCCTGCACTCCAACATGCTGCACCCTTCTCTGAGCCTCCTTCTTCTGCTTCTTGTTAGCCGGCTCTGAGCAAGAACCGCCTGTTATCGGGAGCACCAGCTTCGAAGCCGAAGCAGCTCCAGCTTGGTTGTTGAACGAAGCCATCAGCTCAGAAAAGTGGAAGTGAGTTCACCGGAGGTGGGCGCCAATGTTGGGGGCTTGTTCTCAAATGCTAAGAGTTAAGAACAAGGCAACACAGAAAATGTTAAATATTAAGGTCCTTCGTCCTCCACTTCATTATATCCCTTCGGGACATAAGGAACTTCGGACGAAGGTTACGAAGGACGCACCTTCGTAAACATAATAACGAAGGGTGAAGCATTCATATAAATCATGAGGTATAAAATGGACATTCAAATGTTAACATAGAGTCATTTCCATTTCTATTAATACGAATGAATATAAATGACAAATGTACCTTCGGTCCTGAGGAAGGCAGGAATACAAGTGTGATGCGAAGGCAAATGACAGGTTCGCGTGAACAGTACAGAGGTACTGTTCATCTATTTATAGGCACAGGTCGCAGCCTGTGACAAATTACAATTATGCCCCTTACAAAAGTTTACAACATTGACTCAGACCTCTTATGGATAAAAAGGTCATTCTATTTCTATGTCGGTTTGTAACGCCGAAGCTCCATAAAAAGGAACCTTCGGCCATCTTTTGGAGACGACTTCAGCCGAAGTTGCTTCTTCGTGTGGGACCTTCGGCGCACCGAAGCACGACCCCAACAACAGGTTCCTAAGGTCTTCTATTAACACCTCCAGATTATTGTGAGTACCAGACCCTGATAGGGTAATAACAACACTGTCACTACCAGACCCTGATAAGTTGTCGCACATGAGTTTCAATAAGCAACTGGAACAACAAAATAATAGCTTTAGCATTCCATTAGTTCTTGCCTCTAGATCCAATTTACTTAACTTGGAACAGCCAGCAAGTACATCTGGTACTCTGGATATGTTGTTGTTTGATGCCTGTACACAATGAAAACATTATTTTGTGTGTGTCTAAACCAGAAAGTAAACAGGGAAGTGATAAATTGGAAAGCCATCAAGTACAAGGACCAAGAAAATAGATAACTATATGTCAAAAAAAAGATAAGAATGAGCTTTCGGAGGTCCACTCTTTGGGCAGAGTGTTTATTTAATTGAAAGACATGTCCTGTGATTTTAGCAACGGGAGACTGCAAGAAATAGGATTAACAAAAACACGATGTCATTATATTAATTAATGGTGCATATTTATTAATGAGATTCGTCAACAGATAGGAGATGCATACTCTCTGATAACTGCTGGAAGAGAAGATATCTTGTTGTGACTTATATTTAGAACAACAAGCGAAGACAGGTTCCTAAGGTCTTCTCTTAACACCTCCAGATTATTGTGAGCCAGAATGAGCTTTCGAAAGTCCACTCCCTAAAAATGCACACACAGTCTGATTACTTGACATCACCTGTAGGCGTGTGTATATTACCTCGTAGTGGTGGGAAATGAGTATGTTACCTCCCACCATTTCTCATCCTGGCTGCCAGTGTCCAAGTTGTTGTACACATCAGTTACTTTTAGAAGTTGAATGAACCTATATGCTGCGACAAATATGAACTAAAAAGAATCAGCTAATTGCTTATGGAACACTAAATCTTATTCGTTGCATGCAGTGTTATACCATCTAATTAATTTGATGCCTTCGTTCCTTCCTACGCAGATAGCTTTTGACAGAGTTCGCAGAAGGCTGCTCGTCGTTGATTCCTTTTGGGTGGTTAGTTCCTTGCCGTGCTTTTGCACTTCTCCCTCGTGGTTTGTAGACGATTGTGACTTCTCTTGCTACACACACTACGCTCAGATTATGTCAGTGATATACTTGTTTTCAGTGGCATAATATTTTGTTTATGTTGTTCTACACGCTGCACATACGGTGTGTTGGTGTTGTGCTTCTATCGTTCCGGTGCATTATTGTGTTTTTCCTTGAAATGGTGGAGTCCAAACTGTGAAGTGTATTGAACTCAAATCCCATGTGTGGCTTCATTTGGGTACCTTCACATAACTATTTTTAATTAAGTGAACTCCTTTATCCACATGTTGATCACATTTCCTTGGCTTCCTACTCGGATATGTATATGATACAATTAACCATTGATTCAGTTTCCTTACATTTGTTTGAAAGGCGTATGGTACATCTTTTTTATGTGGGGGGCTCTCTATTACAGTTCACGTGCGCGCTATTCATGTTCTACAAGTGCTAGGTGTGTGTGTCACGTGGTACATGCGCGGTGTGCCCATGGCTGATGCTCCGTATGCACGTGTTGCCCGTTCGTATGAAACAAGGCGACGTAGGCGCCTTGCAGGCGCACGCGGTATGTCGTCTTAATTGTGTTACATTATTTAGTCGACTTGTCGGCACACGCTGACTGAAATTGTGTTGCTGCTTTCAAATATATATATTTGCAATAATACCCATCCCAAAGCAGGCGACAAATCCATAATGGACTTCCCTTCATCGTTGGCCACATCGAATAGACACCGCCTCCGCAGTAGGCTGCACTACAGGCGCTCTGCGCAACACACACATATCACAATTCCTCTCGAAAAAACATACATTGATGCCCTAAGAGGTCTATGCTTCCCTTCCTTGCCTGTATGTTTCTTGTGTTTCACTGCCTAATATCCATCATTCTTACCTGTTCTTCGTTTTGTAGACGCCTACCCGAATAGATCGTACTATGGTGGCCCTGAGCACACCTGCCAATACTGTGGCGCGGTTTTTTGGTTCCAGGAGCGTGTAAAAAGCGATTCATCTATAGCGCAACGAAGACTTGCATACAATCTCTGTTGCAAGGGGGAAGATCAATTTGGAGCCTTACAAAAGGCCGCCATCTGTACTTGCTGATCTCTTGTCGTTTGATGGCGATGCGCGCTCAAAAAGATTTTTGAGGCTTATTCGCGCGTACAATTCACTCTTTGCCTTCACCTCCTTTGGTGCCACTATAGACAAACCGATAAACAATGGTATTGCGCCTTATGTTTTCAAGATAAATGGAATAGTACATCATCGTATCGGCACCTTGCTTCCACGCCGTGGAGCGATGCCTAAATTTGCCCAATTATATATTCATGATACAAACCACGAGACACAGAACAGGCTAAACATGTTCCAGGTCGATGATGGTGTCGCTGAACAACCTGAACGTGAAATAACTATGTCTTTGTTGGCCATGTTAAATGACAATAACAAACTTGTCAAAGCGTTTCGATATGCAAGGGAGCGATTGGAACAAGCGGGTAACTAGAGGATAACACTCAGGCTGTTAGGCTGTGATGCTAGACAAGATGTCCAATACAATCTTCCCTCCAGCGGCGAAGTCGCTGCCATCATTGTCGGCGACTACACCGCCGATGAATACACATATGATGTCCTTGTGCATGATAGAAATTGCGGGCTACGACGTGTCTCATGCTTGCATCCTTCCTACATGGCTTTGCAGTACCCTCTGTTGTTTCCGTATGGTGAAAATGGTCACCATCTTGGCATTCGGTACTGCGATGATGAAGACAGTGTTGGGACCAAACGAAAATACGTAACAATGCTTGAATTTGTAAGAAGACATTTACATTACAGATTACACGAGTCAAACCCGTACACGTGTTATGGTAGGTTAAGTGCTCAGGTCATTGTCGACGCATATTCAACTATCGAGGGCTCCAGGTTACAGTTCATAGCCGACCATCAAAAAGACATGCGGTCTGAATCAGTGCAGGGGATAGCTGATGCCGTTGACACAGGGCTAATTAGTGCGGACGCTGTTGGCGGTAAAGTGATCGTGCCTGCGAGTTTCACTGGCAGTAGGTGATACCATGTTATGAATTACCAAGACGCGATGGCTATTTGCAGAGTGTACAGCCCACCAGATCTTTTTTTGACTTTCACATGCAACCCCAAATGGAGGGAAATTGCGGATGCGTTGCGCTTCGAACCGGGTCAACAACCATGCGATCATTCAGACTTAGTTGTACGAGTCTTCCATATGAAAGTCGATGAGTTCATAGCTGATATAAGGCAGGGCATGACATTTGGACCAGTTCTCGCGGTCTTGTATACTGTTGAGTTCCAAAAACGAGGCTTGCCACATATACATTGCCTTGTGTGGTTGGCTACTGGCGCAAAGGAGTTCGATGCTTCTATTGTCGACAATTTTATATGCGCTGAGATTCCGGATGTGAACACTGACTCGCTTGGTTATGCTTTAGTCGACGAATTCATGATACACGGGCCATGTGGTGAAAGCAACAAGAATTGCCCATGTATGAAAAACAACAAATGCTCAAAAAATTTTCCAAAAGATTTTCAAGATGAGACCACCATAGACGACTTTGGTTTTGAGCTCTACATGCGTAGAGACGATGACAAACATGTCGTCAAACGTGGCGTTCGACTAGACAATAGAAGTGTTGTACCGTACAACATGCATCTTCTAAAAAAATACAATGCACACATAAACGTTGAATGGTGCAACAAGTCTAACATGATCAAGTATCTATTCAAATATGTTACAAAAGGAATTGATAGAGCAAAGGTATATTTTGAGTCCACTGCACAAACACAAAACCATTCGTCCGGTTCTCATCTTGCCCCACCAAATGAGATCCAAGAATACATTTATGCAAGATACCTATCTACGTGTGAGGCTCTATGGCGTGCATTTGAGTACGACATTCACTTTAGAGTGCCTTCTGTTGAACGATTGGCTGTACACCTTTCGGGCCTAAACCATGTGCGCTATGAACCTGGAACAAATTTAGAGGACCTAATATCCAGCCCTTTAGTGAAAAGTACGATGTTAACTGAATGGTTCGAGGCTAATTCGAGACATCAAGAGGCCAGACACCTCACATACTGCGATTTCCCCAAGGAGTGGACATGGGATGCCTCAAACCGATTATGGAGGAAAAGGTCACGTTGCGCTAAGATTGGTCGTATGTACTACGTGCACCCTGCATCGGGAGAACTGTATTACCTGCGCATGCTCCTGATGATTGTCAAGGGGGCCACAAACTATGCCGACGTCAGGACATTTAACAGACATGTGTATTGTACGTTTCGTGCTGCATGTGAGGCTCGTGGTTTACTTGAAGGTGATAATGAATGGATCCTTTTGTTTGACGAGGCAATTGTGTCCGCATCTGCGTACCAACTTAGACAGTTGTTTGTCACTGTGGTTTTGTATTGTTCAGTTGGAAACGTACGTGCACTGTTCGACAAATACTGGCATTACTTTACGGATGACATGTGCCGTAGATTTAGAGACGCGACTGGAAACCCCAACTACAAAGTCCCTGAAGAACAACTCATGTCCTTACTTATACAAAACCTTACGGACATTTTCGCGAACAGTGGTGGGAACATAAATGATTACGACCTACCAAGATTTGCTAATCATTGCCATTATATGGGTGAAAACAGATTGATTAACGACGAGATGGATCCTGACCCTTTGATGTTGTCCATGCATGCTTCATCTTTAGTTGCACAATTGAATGATGACCAACACAAAGTGTACGACACTATCATTGGACGTGTTCATAGTGGATCACCTAGTTTCTTCTTTGTTTGCGGCCATGGTGGCACAGGCAAAACATTCCTATGGACCACTTTAATTGCGAGTTTACGTTCCGAGAAGAAAATAGTCCTAGTTGTCGCATCGTCAGGCATTGCATCTCTTCTACTACCTAAAGGACACACTGCACATTCAAGGTTTAAAATACCGTTTGACATAAACAATGCTAGCACATGTAACGTGAACCGGGGGACCATGCTTGTTGAGCTTATACAGATTGCCACTCTGATTATATGGGATGAAGCGCCAATGACACATCATCGTTGCTTCGAGGCTCTAGATAGAACTATGCAAGATATTCTTTCTGAGCAAACACCTTCAAATGCTATCCTCCCATTTGGTGGCAAGATTGTTGTTCTTGGTGGCGATTTCCGTCAGATTTTACCTGTCGTACGAAAGGGATCACGGTCTTCCATAGTTAATGCATCAATTACGAATTCGAAGTTGTGGCAGCACGTTGTCCTCCTTAAATTATGCACGAACATGCGCCTTCTTGGCCCCTCCTTGGAAGAAAACGATCGTAACGACCTCATATCTTTTGGTAAATGGGTTCTATCTATAGGTGATGGTACACTTCCTGCCAAAAAAAGGACTGGTGATCGTGAACCCACATGGATCACAATTCCCGATGATTTGCTTGTCCAAACTAACAATGATAAAATAGCCGCGATTGTATCTGAAGTATACCCAGATTTCTTCATGAATTACGATAAACCAACATATCTAGCCTCGCGTGCCATTATATGCCCAAACATTGCTACAGTCGATGATATTAATAACTACATTGTTTCGCTTGTGCCTGGGGAAACCATGCGCTACCTTAGTTGTGACACTATATCAAAATCATCAGAAAGAATACCAGATTTCGATGTGCTCTATCCTACTGAATTCTTAAATTCGATTAATGCAAACAATTTCCCATCTCACGAGCTTATGTTGAAAAAGGGTGTCATAATTATGTTGTTGAGAAACCTTAATCAAAGCATGGGCCTCTGCAATGGTACACGACTACTCGTTACCGAGCCTGGACAACGTATATTGAGATGCATTGCTCTCACAGGCTCTAATGTGGGTGCTACGGTTTTAATACCAAGAATAACCCTCAATACTACTGATGTAAAATGGCCGTTCACACTCCAGAGAAGGTAATTCCCAGTACGAGTATGCTACGCAATGACAATTAATAAGAGCCAAGGACAAACCCTATCCAGGGTTGGGCTTTACCTCAAGAAACCGATCTTCACTCATGGACAACTTTATGTGGCCGTATCTAGGACTACATCCAGAGGTGGCCTTAGAATCCTGATTGAGAATGAGGACTGTTTGTGCGGGGTACAGACTCGAAATGTGGTGTACCACGAAGTCCTCGCTGTCGCTGAAGCGGCTGCCATACTATCCACCTAATTTTTCATCCATCTTTTGTGTTGTACATAGCAATGATATGTAAATACTCTAGCGCTGCTGCTACTCAGACGATTGTGTCTCTTTTCATGCTTGTTATCTTCGTTTTTTCTTGCTGCGTGTACAATATCTTTTGCTTTGAGGTAAAATTGTTCTACTGATGTGCAATACGTATACTAGCCTTATCTATTTCCCTGCTGCTGTATTCTCTAATGTTTATGCCATTTTTTGGGTGAATGCTGCAGATGGGAGACGTGTTGATTCCAAGCCTGCAGTGTGGGAACCTGTCTGTGACGATATGCGTCCGTGTTTCTCGGTTTTGGGACTTTTCTGATCCTCAGGATGCTGCAAGGCTGCTACACTGTGATATGGTGTTGCTCGATGAAGAGGTAAAGTAGCAACAACCTCTACCAGCTTGTTGTTGCATCTCACCAGTTTGCTTCAGTGGTTTTTTCCCCTTGATATGACAATAGAGAGCCTAATGTGCCTTCTTTTTACTAGCTGAATTGTTTCTACTCTTACTAAAGTTGAATCTACATCCTCACCAGTTTGCTTCAGCGGTGTTTTTCCCCTTAATATGATAATAGAGAGCCTAATGTGTCTTCTTTTTACTAGCTGAATTGTTTCTACTCTTACTAAAGTTGAATCTACATCTTTTTATATCCAAGGAAATAGCATACATGCTACGATATACCCACCCTTCATAGAGAAATTCAGGCCACTCATAAAAGAAGGCAGCGTGTACAACATGACATACTTTCGAGTTCGAGCGTCGAACAACTTGTACAAGCCAGTTCCAAATGATATCATGATTACCTTCATGAATTGGACAAAGTTAGAGCAGGTTATTGAGATTTCTCCTGCATTTCCTACACTTACCTACTCCCTCACTCACATAGAGCAGATCCATTCGTGCATCGACCATAAAGACTACTATACAGGTAAACGTTGTTACCTATATACTTACGACGCCTGTTTTTCTTTGCTAATATTGTATATATTGCTCGTTTGAAAGCAGATGCCATTGGGATAGTTAATTCAGTCTCGGATGTTTCGCCACATCGCTCCAAAGGACAACAAGCTTCCAGCTTGAAGAGGAACATTTCCATATGCAGTGCAAGGTTTGGACTACATGGTTGTTCTTACCTTGTGTTCTGCTAGATGTATGGTATGTATTTTGTCGTTGTCTTACATATATATTGTTTGTGACTCATGTTCCATACTCAAACTGGAAACAACAGAGGTGCTTCGGTCAATGTCGTGTTGCGGGGTGCCCAAGCCACCCTATTCCCAGGAGAGCGCATATACGAAGATGGGCAGAATTCCCCATAGATTGTGCTATTTGTTGGCACACTCGTCCAAAAATATGCAGGTATATTCACGTAACACTTAGTCTTTTTCTAACTCCCATACATTTATACCTTCTGCCCTTTTTTAGATGGGCTTTGTATGACTGGAAGCTCACCATGTAAGTGGTACATCAATCCATCCATTCCTGAGGCAGAAACCCTCATGTCCAGGTAATGATATCCTCTTGTTATCAAATATATGCACATGTTGCCTGCTCTTGCCTTTTTCTAAAGCAACGCTTCTACAAATACATTGCAAACCAGCGCACGTGGTGATCATAAACCAGTGAAGTGGAATGCAACTGTTACTTCGAGCCAGCTTATATCTCCTGTTGCTGAGGAGCAAAAGGTGTCGCACATCAAGTATCTCCATCCCTTTTGTTGGGACCACGCTTCGTCGCCGAAGGTCCTGCAGAAAGAAATAGCTTCGGCTGAAGCCGCTTGTACGTGACGCCGAAGGCATCATTCATGAAGCTTCGGTATTATAACATATCCGAAGATGAAGGGTCGAACCGACTTAAAGATGGAATGACCTTTTAGCTCATAGGGGTCTGGGTCATTGTTGTAAACTTTTATGAGGGGCATGATTGTAATTCTTCACAGGCTGTGTCCTGTGCCTATAAATAGTGAACAGTATTCCTTTACTGTTCACACATTCCTGTAATTGCCGACACATCACACTGGAATTATTGTTTTCCGTCAAGGAAAAGGTATAAACGTACCCAAATATCATGTTTTAATATTCAGATCCATATAATGAAATATACGAATAATGTTATCTGTTTCTGGCATATGTTTTACATGTTATACTTCATTTTACATTATTATATAAGTTTAATCATGAAGGTATGACCTTCATGATATTTTGCTCGCGACCTTCGTCCGGAGTTCATTAAATCCTTGGGGAGATAATGCTTCAGCGGACGAAGGGTATTAACATTTAACATTTTTATGTTGCCTTGTTCTTAATTCATAGCATTTGAGAACAAGCCCCCAACATTGGCGCCCACCTCCGGTCAACACACTTCCACTTTTTTGAGCTGATGGCGATCAAGCTGGAGCTGCTTCGGCCCCGAAGCTGGTACTCCTGATAACAGGCGGTTCATGCTCAGAAGCAGAAGAAGGAAGCACAGAGAAGGGTACAGCACGTCGGGGTGCAAGGACCCTTCATCAAGTCAAGATGGTCTCACATTCCAATTACCTTCTCCCAAGAGGATCTTCAACTCAAGGATTACCCACACAATGATGCTATGGTTATCTCTTGTGTGATCAAAGGATTTCTGGTCCATAATGTTTTGGTTGATACAGGCAGCGCAGCTGATATCATATTTGCTAAAGCTTTCAGACAAATGCAAGAGCCCGAAGACAAGATCCATGATGCTACGCACCCCCTTTGTGGCTTCGGAGGACGACAAATTGTAGCACTTGGGAAGATCACCATGCCAGTAACCTTCGGGTTTGTTAACAATACAAGGACTGAGCAAATTGTGTTTGACATTGTTGACATGGAGTATCCTTACAATGCTATCATTGGTCGTGGTACTCTCAATGCCTTCGAAGCAATTCTTCATCCAGCTTACCTTTGCATGAAGATACCTTCAGACCAAGAGCCCATCGCTATTCATGGAAGTCAGGAAGCTGCCAGAAGGGCCGAAGGAAATTGGACAGATTCAAAAGCGATCCATAACATAGATGGAGCTGAAGCTTGTGAGCAGTACAAGTTCAGAAGGGAAAAAGCTGCTTCGGCTAATCAGCCGAAACCCATGCTCTTATGTGAGGACATAGCAGAGCAGAAGGTGCTATTGGGATCTCAATTGTCCGAAGAACAGGAGAAAACCTTGATACAGTTTTTGTTCAACAATAAAGATGTTTTTGCTTGGTCAGCTAATGATCTTTGCGGAGTTAACAGGGATGTTATTGAGCACTCGCTCAATGTTGACCCATCTTTTAGACCCAGAAAGCAGAGACTTCGGAAGATGTCTGATGATAAGGCCGAAGGTACTCGGAATGAAGTGAAAAGACTCCTCAGTGCTGGAGTTATTAGAGAGGTAAAATACCCAGAATGGTTGGCTAACACTGTTATGGTGAAGAAGGCCAATGGTAAATGGAGAATGTGTATCGATTTTACTGATCTCAATAAGGCCTGTCCGAAGGACGAGTTTCCATTGCCAAGGATAGATTCTTTGGTCGATGCAGCAGCTTCTTCAGAGCTTATGAGTCTGTTAGATTGTTATTCAGGCTATCATCAAATCTGGATGAAGAAGGAGGATGAACCGAAGACCAGCTTCATAACCCCTAGTGGAACATATTGTTACCTTCGGATGCCTGAGGCGCTTAAGAATGTTGGAGGAAGCTTCAGCAGAATGACAGCGAAGGTTCTCCATTCTCAGATAGGCAGGAATGTGCTAACTTATGTTGATGATATCATTGTAAAAAGCACGAAGCAAGATAATCACATTGCTGATCTGCAAGAGACCTTCGCTAATTTTAGACAGACTGGTTTAAAGCTAAACCCAGAAAAATGTGTCTTCGGAGTGAAAAAGGGGAAATTTCTTGGTTGCCTAGTTTCAACAAAAGGAATTGAGGCTAATCCAAACAAAATCGAAGCTATCCTTCGAATGGAACCACCAAGTACGAAGAAGGGGGCTCAAAGATTGATAGGAAGACTGACATCTCTCAACAGATTCATATCCAGATCAGCAGAGAGAAATTTGCCATTTTTCGAAGTGCTGAAGTCAGCTGAAGTTTTTCAGTGGGGACCAGTCCAGCAGAAAGCCTTCGAGGAGCTGAAGCAATATTTAATAGATCTAACAACATTAACTCCACCAACGCTAGGGGCTCCTTTGTTATTATATGTAGCAGCTTCGCACTCATCGGTAAGTGCAGCACTTGTTCAAGAGAAGCTTGAAGGCCAAGTCAAAAAGCAGGCCCCAATATACTTTGTGTCCGAAGTTCTTAGTTTATCAAAGAAAAATTATACAGAATTGGAGAAGGTACTGTATGCTGTTTTGATGGCCTCCAGGAAGCTTCGACATTATTTTCAAGCTTACAACATAATTGTTCCTTCTTCACAACCCTTGAAGGATATTATAAGAAACCGAGAAGCTACAGGAAGGATTGGAAAATGGGCTGCAGAGCTCAATGAATTTTGTATTGATTATGTCCATAGATCTTCGATTCAGTCCCAAGCGTTGGCAGACTTCATTGCTGACTGGACGCCAGGAGCTCAGGAAGAAGAAATGAATAAAGATGCCGAAGCATGGACAGTGTTCTGCGATGGGTCTTGGGGGACCTTCGAAGCAGGAGCAGCTGCTATGTTGGTTTCACCTTCCAAAGTTAGAACTTGTTATGCGGCAAGACTTGATTTCAGTTGCACAAATAATATTGCTGAGTACGAAGCTCTGCTCTTGGGTCTTCGGAAATTAAAGGCAATGGGGATCAGAAGGGCTATTCTTAAAACTGACTCCCAAGTTATTTCTGGTCATATTGACAAGAGCTATAAAGCAAGAGATCCGAAGCTTGAAAAATATCTAGATACAGTCCGAAGGATCGAGGCTTCCTTTGAAGGATTCTCTGTCAAAAATATTCCTCGCGGAGAAAATGAATATGCTGATCTGTTAGCCAAGTCAGCGGCACATGGGCTGCCTTTACCTTCGGATGTATTTTTTGAAACAATAAAAGCACCTTCGGTTGAGCTTCTTGAAAGAGCGGTCCTCAACATATCCCCTGTCTATAGTGAAGATTGGAGAACTGAAATCATCTCTTTCCTTCAGGGTAATTTTCTTTCGGATGACGAAGCTTATAACAGAAGGATAGAAGCAAGAGCTCGGCCATATGTTATTATAGAAGGGGAATTATATAAGCGTGGGGTCTATTCCCCGTTGCTCAAGTGTTTGTCCAGAGCCGAAGGTATAGAATTGATGAAGGAAATACATGCAGGCCTGTGTGGATCTCATATCGGATCTAGGCCTTTGTTGGGAAAAGTTTTTCGCCAAGGATTTTATTGGCCAAAAGCAGCTTCGGATGCAGCGGAACTAGTGCAAAAGTGCGAAGGTTGTCAGAAATGTGCAAGAGATCTAAAACAACCTACGTCTCTAACTCAGTTAATACAACCCACTTGGCCGTTACAAAGGTGGGGCCTTGATTTGTTAGGTCCGCTACCACCAGCACAAGGAAATTTAAGATATGTTGTAGTGGCAGTGGAATATTTTTCTAAGTGGATTGAGGCAAAGCCTTTAGCCACAATAACTTCGGTCACCGTCCAAAAGTTTTTCTGGCAAAACATTGTTTGTCGCTTCGGAGTGCCGAAGGCCATTACTGTGGACAATGGAACGCAGTTTGACTCCACAGTTTTCAAAGAGTTTTGTGACCAAATTGGCACGAAGATCCATTTTGCGTCAGTTCGGCATCCAGAATCAAATGGACTAGTCGAAAGAGCCAATGGGATCATAATGACAGGAATAATGAAGTCAATCTTCAATCAGCCCAGGGGAAAGTGGCCAGAAGAATTAATCAAAGTGGTGTGGAGCCATAACACAACAGCGTCAAGATCAACAGGCTTTACGCCATTTAAACTATTGTTCGGCGACGAAGCAATAACACCGGAAGAAGCCAAAGCAGGATCTATAAGAACAATAGCTTCGACAGAAGGCGAAGATGAAGCTGATTGCTCTATGGAAATGGATGCTATAGAAGGGATCAGGCTTCAGGCTGTGGAAAACATCAATAAATACCAAGCCGAAATAATAAAATGGCGTGACAGAAAGGTTCGGTTGAAGAACATCAAGCCAGGACATTTGGTGCTTCGGAGAGTGGCCAACCCAGACACGGTAGGCAAACTACAGCTGAAGTGGGAAGGCCCTTTCTTGGTAGTATCTTCGTCAAGACCCGGTTCCTACAGATTAAAGGATATGGACGGCAACGACATTCCTAGATCGTGGAACGCGGATGAGCTTCGGCGATATTATGTTTAGCTTGATGTAATTTTTTCTATTCCTTTTTTCTGGCACCCTTTTCCTTTCCAAAGGGGGAGAAAGGTTTTTAATGGGGCCACAACATGTAATTTTCCTTATTTCAATTCTATAAGAATGATATCCCCCAAAGATGTAAATGTAAATGCAAAGGAAAAAGAAAAGAAATCAGGGAAAAGCTCAAAAGTCGTTCCTAAGGGAATGCAGAGCTTACAGCGAAAAGTCAACGCTGATTCCGCTGAAAGTAAAAGGCGAAGAAGCTCCCAAGGGAGGCTTACAGCGAAAAGTCAATGCTGATACACCGAAAAGTAAACGGTGAAGACGAAAAGTAAACGGTAAAAAGATTCGAATCGTTCCTAACGGGATGAAAGGGCTGTGATCATGATTTTTGAACATGTGTCTCAATATTCATTTGCACAATACATTCCATCATGTCATTTGCATTCATAAACATTCATTTAGACATATATAGAATCATCATCATACCACACGAAAAATACAGGTGCTTCGGCAATGAGAAAAGACTTCGAAGGAAAAATTTTTATGCTTCGTTGTGTACGAAAAGAAGGGAAGGTGTTTTTCGCCTTCGGCTCAAAAGAGGAGTTTCGTCCACAGCAAAGCAGATTGGATGAAGACAACGGAAACAAAATATATTACAAGGTATGTACAAATTTACATGAGTTATTCCATAATTATATTACAAAAGTCTCTCCAGAATTTTTGCAGGAAAGTATGGTGAAGCAACTATCAAGCTTCAGGCTAGATTTCGTCAAAACTTCAGCTTCGTCATACTTTAGCTTCGTCATCCTGCGGATATCAAGGATCAGAGTAAGACAGGTGCAAATTTCAAGGAGAAGGTAAAAGTAACAAATATAAGTTTCTTACCGGCTTAAGATGACTTCGAGCTTCGTCACCTGCCATTTTTTGCCCCCCATTTACCCAGATCTGGGTCATGAATCTATTTCCAATGCTTCGGGCCAGGCTTGGGATATCTATTAGATCTGACGCTGATAAGCTGAAGTTCGGTCTATTTATAATATTTCCATGCGTACAACCGACCTTCAAAAAAGCGGCAGCTGTGCCCCGAGAAGCTACCATGGCGCAGAAGTCGGCGTGCCCACCAATAACTTCGTCAAGAGCATCAACCTCGCCTTCAATATATTCTAATGTGCTGGGCAGGTTCACAGCCGAAGGTGTAAATTTTTCAGAGCTGGCTCCGATAGAATGAAACACATCCTTCAGCCGCCGCACGCATCGGCTGCCGAAGCTTAAGCATTTCTCTTGGAGTTCTTTCAAGGATGTTTGCAGATTTGAATTTTTATCCATCTCAGTTTTAAGACTTGTTTCAAGGTGTTTCTTTTCCTGCTCAAATTTTTCTGATTGTTTAAGCAATTCATTCTTTAAGCTATCATTCTCGGCTTGGACTTCAGCCAAGGAGCCTTCCATAGACTGAATAACAAAGTCCTTCTTTTCCAATGCACCTTCGTGCTCTTTAGCCATGATTTCAAATTCTTGGATGGCGAAGTCCTTCTCTTTCAGAATAGCTTCGTAATTTTCAACTTTTTCTTCCAAATCTTTGATGATAACCTTGTTCTTCTCCTCTTCGAGATCTTGTTGCATTTTTAGAACCTTACTTAGTAGTATACTCTGTCAAAACAGTCTTCATTAGAAAATGACCTAAAAAATTAATAATAATAATAATAAAATGGTAACAATATTTTTTACCTTAAAATTAGCATAAAGCAAGCTTCCAGCGATATGGTGTCGCTGGTAGCGGCAGAGGTCCGCTTCTAGTTTCGGCAGGCCAATGCTTTTCGAGAGGGTTCTAATAATTTTAGCCTCGCTGCGGTTTCGAAGACATCTCAGTTTCCCTTCGTTAACTCCACCAAATAGCATAGCCCCAGGCTTATATCCACAGGATACGGCATATCTTTTAAGCTCTTCTTTTTCAGCATCTGTTAATTCTTGTCCAAGTAAATCTTGAAATTTAAAATCTCCTTCCAAAACGTCTTCAACTTGTTTTTTTCTCTTTTTCAGTAGCTACGCTTGCCGCGACCACAACAGCTTCTTCTTCAGCCATTTTCAGGAGTATATTATCAATAACTTCAAGTGTCTCTTCCAGGTTCGGATCTTCTGTGGCCCCGGCTTCGGCCCCGGCAGTTTCGGCTCCGCCGGTTTCAGCTTCGGGGGTTTCCACTCTGGTGGCTTCGGCTGCGGCATCTTTGGCGGTTTCGGCGGTCTTGGCAACAACAATTTTTGATACCGATGTCGGTGATGGTGTCCCATGGATCACATCTGTCACTTGAATGATTCTTCGTTTTTTCGGCTTCGCAGGACTTTCTACTGCCGAAGTCTCTTTGTCCTTCTGAAAAAACTTTGTCAGTTCCGGTGCCAGCGGACTTAGCTTGATAGGCAAAGATTCAGTCATTACCTTCAAAATTTCTTCCACTTCGGCAGCAGAAGGTACCACAGACACTTCTTCATCTCGGGCCAATGTTTCTGGTTCTGGAGATGCTGGCTTCGGAGATGCTGGCTTCGGTGATGCAGGCTTCGGAGACGCAACTTTTCTCTTTCTTGGGGCAATTGCTTTCGGCTCAAGTTTTTCTTTCTTCTTTTCTGGTTGATCTTCGTCGTCTTTAGTTAAAACGCTGGCCACTCGTTTTCTTTTTTGCCCTTCGGCACCCTTGTCTAGCCGCTCGTAGTCAGGGTATTCAAAACCTATAGCATCAAGCACTCTATTTAGCCTTCGTTTCGGCCGGGTGCCGAAGGCTGCTGTCATCAATTGATCTTCTTTTTTAGAATAATTTCCAAGAATTTCAGTACTCATTACTTCAATTGTTTCGAACCATTTTTGGCAGGGTTCTTTAAAATATTTCTTGAACTTGTAATGGTAGGGCAGGCGGACAAGTTCTCCTTCTTTCTTCTCTTTCTTGAGCTTCGGCATAGCCCATTCCTTCATAGTTGGAAATATTTTGAACGACAAAAATTCCTGCACAAGATCTCTAGTGCCAATGTGCTCAGCAATAATCCTGAATTCAGCCAACGCGATTTGAGTTGGACCTTCTGGTGTCATATTGCAGTGGGGTCTGGTCTCTCCGAATATCAATTCAAGCGGGCTCTGTACTAGCTTCTCCTTGTCATCGTCAACTTTGACGTAGAACCATTCTGACTTCCAGCCCGCCGGCCACTTGCTTCGATAGCTGATTACAGGAAACTTCGTAGTCTTCCGATAGGCAAAATTATAACAACCAAAATTTTCATGTAACCCATCTTTTCTGGCCTTAGTTTGATAATGTAGCTCGTGTACCCGGCAGAAACCTTCGGCAAATGGCTCCACCCCCTGGCTTCGGAGAGCCCAAATATAAACACTAAGCCTAACAATAGCATTAGGAGTTAATTGATGAAAATAGATACCAAACTTTTTTAGCACATCGGCAATCATCCTATTCAAAGGAAATCTCAAACCAGCTTTGAGGAAACTCTTGAAAATCACTATTTCATCCTTCTCTGGCTTCGGGGTAGTTTCCTCTCCTTCGAAGCGAATCAGCTTCTTCTCATCTTCGCTAAAGTAGCCCGATTTTACCATCTTCGGGAAATCAGCCTTGGAGATTGTTGACTTTCCGAAGTCCAGGTGGCTAGGCTTGCTTGGTATTGCAATAGTGTGATCATCTTCAGAATCAGTTTCTTCAATATCTGCTTGTTCTGCTTCAGCAGCAGGGTGATCTCCGATGTCACCAATCCACTTTGCCTCATCGCTTCCGAGATAGGGACAGTTTCCGCAGCTTCGGCTTCGTCTCCTTCACGCTCAACCCTAGCAATAGAGCGCACTCTGGCCATTTGATTTTGAGTATCTTGAAAATTGCTTAGAAATCAATAACCTCTTTCTCGAAGCCCTTCTTCTGACGAAGCAGACGCCAAACTAGAGCTTCGTTCGAATGCGAAAGTCAAGCTTCGGCTATGGTTAAAAATTTTGGCAGCAAAACAGTGCAGTAGCAATGAATGCTGTGGTAACTTCACACCTACCCGTCTGTTTATATAGTGTTGCAGGAAGGAAGGTGAATCGTCAGGATTTTTACACCAAGCAAACGATTGCTCGCACCCGCTGAACGGTGGACCGCAAAAACCAGAATAGTGAACGCGCATGGTGGAATCACTACGTGCTTGAAAATTGTATCATTTCTCGACAACGAGCTCAGGGAAGGTGTTTTTTGGACCTTCGGCTTCCTGAAGCCTAAGAGACTTTTTTCACGGATCAAGCTCGTTACGAAAAACGATCTAGCACCGTGAAGGGGCTACTGTTGGGACCACGCTTCGTCGCCGAAGGTCTTGCAGAAAGAAATAGCTTCGGCTGAAGCCGCTTGTACGTGACGCCGAAGGCATCATTCATGAAGCTTCGGTATTATAACATATCCGAAGATGAAGGGTCGAACCGACTTAAAGATGGAATGACCTTTTAGCTCATAGGGGTCTGGGTCATTGTTGTAAACTTTTATGAGGGGCATGATTGTAATTCTTCACAGGCTGTGTCCTGTGCCTATAAATAGTGAACAGTATTCCTTTACTGTTCACGCATTCCTGTAATTGCCGACGCATCACACTGGAATTATTGTTTTCCGTCAAGGAAAAGGTATAAACGTACCCAAATATCATGTTTTAATATTCAGATCCATATAATGAAATATACGAATAATGTTATCTGTTTCTGGCATATGTTTTACATGTTATACTTCATTTTACATTATTATATAAGTTTAATCACGAAGGTATGACCTTCGTGATATTTTGCTCGCGACCTTCGTCCGGAGTTCATTAAATCCTTGGGGAGATAATGCTTCAGCGGACGAAGGGTATTAACATTTAACATTTTTATATTGCCTTGTTCTTAATTCATAGCATTTGAGAACAAGCCCCCAACACCTTTGAAAACAAGGTACACGACATACCCAGTACCTATTCTATTCTGCTGTCGATAGCTTCCAAATATACACATAATGCATAAGATTACTTCATACTTGGTGCTCCAGATTTCCAGTCAATATAAATTAGTTGTCTGGATAATGTTTTACTACTGCTCTTTATTTTATTTCTATGACCTACGACACTGAGTATCATTGGGTGGCATGTGTTCGCAACTTAACTAGACCTCTTGAACAAGAAGTTCCTCCAGCTGTGCATTTTCAGACTTATACTCTTGGAGGCAGGATGAAAGTCCAGCACAAACCTATTCGTAAGTTGAAAACAGATGGGCAAAAAAACATGTTGGTAAGTTGAAAACAAACGAACAAAAAAAACAGAGCTAACCAACATAGATCAAGGGTGAGTTGTGAGGCAATTGAGCTTATGCTTATCCTTACCCAAGCTAACCTAGCTTCTTTTGACTGGCCAGTCTTGACATCACTTTTTAACGATCCCTGAGCCTATAAAAGATCAACAAAACAATGGGAAATGAACAAGACAACATATTCAAATATCAATCAGAACAATTTGGTTTCCAATTTTCTGCAACATCTTCCTTAATGAAATGAGGTGCAGCTCTCCTACATAAAAAAAGGTCTGTGGCTTACCTCCTCAAGTTGGTCTTGTTCTTTCACAGAAATTTTATCAGTTTTTTGTTTGCGTCGATCTTATATGATTTCTAATGAATCTGAAACACTCGCTTTCTTTGATTCCTACAGTTTGCCAGTAACCTCTGTATTTGGCAATTCAGACGCATTTGTGTCCTGGATAACAACCACAATAGTCTCTCTCCTCCAAATTAATCACTAAACCAATCTCGGGAGTCTGGTTACTGCTGCTCGACTCACTTTTTGCATCCAGAACTGAAAAATAGCTTTCAACGGCAATCTCTGAATTGGCATGTGTAACACCATCCAGAGTGGCATTGTCAGAGTTTTTCTCCATCAATTGAACTTCAACCATGGTATTAACAATCCCAGACCCATCAGTCTTAAGGCCATCAGTAGCTTTCTCTTCTTTCTCCAATGTACCCTCATTGCCCACTTCCTTAACATCGATCTGAGTGACTTCTGGTTCACTATCACTGGTATCAACACTTGATGAATCTGCAGGCGGCGAAGGCCTGATCTTCTCAATCTTCATACGCTCTTGCGGCCGTTGCCTACTCCTCCTTTCCTTCTGAGCAGATATCTAATAAATCTAAAGCATGAGGGATTGACGTCATACGATCAATTAACGACTGACATCTCCAGTCACCAACTAAAAAACAATGGTCTAGTGCAATTTATGTGTCGTACAAAAGAAGTTGGTCACGAGCAATAATCATGTCCGTCCTACGACACTTAGATGGAAAAAGGCAGCAATGCACCAACTCTTCAATTGCTTATAACCCAAGAATTTTCAATTTAAGTAAGGCAACTCTAACTTACAATTCAAGCAGCTATGCAAATTATTTGCCCACTTGGATTCTTACCGCTACAAACATTTATCTCCCCAAAAATGCCATTGAACCCACAGTTTTCTATTAGAGGAAGACTAGAGTTACAGCCATTTAGGTTTCAGCATAACACATTTATTTGAGATTGCCTCTTTTTCTTATTTTCCATGCAGGGAAAGGAATTCTTGGTTACAGTCACTATAAGGAAAATTGACAGCAAGTGGTGGTATAACTCGTGCAGAAAATGCGCCTGCACAGCTGTCACTCATGGAGACTCTTACAAATGCACAAACCCTAACATTGCTATGCCCGTCCAAAGGTTAGATGACGTGTCCTCGGGTTGAGCAGCACTCTTCCCTTCCTCAACTCAATGTACCGGTTTTGTGTGCATCAAACATGACATGAATCTATACAACAAGTTCACATACTAGATTCTCTATCACCCCTCAGCTCCCCAACAACACAAAAACGTTCTACCTTCTTTATGTCAATGTTTTCCTGTTTACATAGAGATTCCTTTGGGACTTACAAGCCTACTATGTTAACCACACTAAGTCATTGACACCTCTTATTTCAGGTATAAAATACTTGTCACTGCAGGAGACGAGACAGCTGATACAGACTTCATTCTCTTTGGGCGCATGGCTCAAAGAATTGTCAAAAGGCCTTGCGATATGCTCATAGCGAACGCTCCATCAGGCTTTATTCCAGACGCAATCACAAAGCTGCTTGAAAGGACGTTCATTTGGAACGTTAGCTTCTCTGGGCACACAATTAACTCTGGAAACGTCTGCTTCCAGGTCAATTCTACTGTAAAGGAACTAGGCAATCAAAATGTTGACATTTCAACATCAACCACAGGGACACACCAGTCTTCGCTTATGTTCTCACAAGGTGCAAGCAGCAGCATGGAAGACACTCCTCACAAGATAGACACCTTGCCTTCACCTCTGACACCTTTGATGCCCCAGGGTAGCATCGCCACTACAAAGTATTTGGTACGTGTTCCAAACGCCTACATAAATGGTATGTTGCAGCATGTGTGGTTTATTCTCTACCTTGATGCAGGAAACCGTTGACACTAGAGATGCTGAGCGTGTGACTACTCAGTCCTCGACAACTAGGAAGAGGCGAGTCTCAATAGCAAAAGTTGTGCTTCCTTCTTGCGCATATTGTGTGTTACTACAGCTTTGATTGAATCCACTAAAACTTGTAGATCATGCTCTTCGCCTGGCAAATCAATAGCGAAAAAACTATTCGTTGCTGACGATGAGGAAGGAAGCATCAGTCAGTCCAGTGGAGGTGGTGTTGGTGGATCCAGGTCAGGTTGTTTGAGCTCTGATTATTGCAACTCATGAGTTTCCATGAGCTTCGTTACATTTTGTTTGAAATTCATGAGCTTTCAGCTAGGCTAAAATAGCCTCTAAAAATATAGTGCTGATAGCTACTACAGACAGTTGTAGTTCTTCCTCAGGATCATACATATATAAAGAAACGCATGACACTTGTTGTCTTTTCCTTCTTTATATCCAAGTACCAGCAAGGTTTTTCATCATTGATAACTGGGATTCAAAATATTTCCTAGTAATGCAAAAACCTGGGCAATCATTTGTTTAAGTGAACTGAATACTGAAACATAATCTCTATGTGGAGCAGCTATGTTATTGGAACTAACAGACTGCTCTGATATGTAGTCTTCAGATATGCGCAGTCAATAAACAAGACAAAACACTCAGTAGTCAAGACAATTGTTCCATATGAAAAGTGTCTCAAATTAGCCTTCATTCTTTGCCAACAGTCTCTTCTAACAATTCAATATGCATCTGATGGTCCATGTGGGCATTTTGATGAGCTAATTCAAATAAATATGAAAATTTTGAATCTGACAAAACAATAGGCCATACAAGTATGCTGGTTGTATAGGAAAGGCGGATATCCATATGCCTATATGAATTTGAGATGTCAACTAACAAAAAATGGACATCTTTAAGTGAGATATAATAATAATAATAAATTTGGAAAAGAGAGCACTAATGTAAAGTTACATGTCAGTACTCATCTGGACATGTTATTTACCTTAGATTAAGCTTAGAAGGCACTTTTGGACTGTGCATAAACTATTTCTAGCCGTAGCTAATGGCACTGAATTCGTCTTGTATATACTTTACATGTTGGGGCTTGAGGTTTTCCATTTTTTATAATTTGATATATCAAACATATATGCATGTTGTTATTTGACTACAATTGTGTCTGCTCTCTTTTCAGTGATGACAAAGATAATTAGGTGCTGGTGTAGGAACGTGGAACTTTTGCCTTCACAGTTGCAGCCATGTGTAATTCAGGGTTATCATCTATTTCTACTTTTCTCAAGTTATTGTATATGTTAGTTGGATGGGGGAGATGTGATACATACTTTTGTCCGCGATGTCGCTAACGGTTTGCCTACACAAACCTACCAAGGTACATGTCTTTTATCTTATATCAAAACAATTATGGACTGTGACCTATGATGCCCACTACTATTTCGCTCTCTTTTTTTACAAAAAATGTTGTTTCAAAATAGTCCTTCACAATTGTGCATGTTCAGTGAGTTATTAATTTTTTGGTTCGATGTTGGCTTCTTCCTAATCACAGTATTAAGATGGATTAGAGTGCAGGCAGCCGAATACAGACTTAAGTGGATAGAGAAAACATACGTGTGTATTTGTTTACAAAACCCAGTAGTGCTGATACTTGGTTTTGAGGGCAGCAAGGCCATACTGATCCTGGCCGTCTCGACGGCTCATCATGCATGCCGCGCCCAAAGTCACTATGTGACAGCAGGCACAACCGCACGGCACGAGCGATGAAAAGAGCTTTAGTTTTGCCTGCCTTTATCTTTTGCTCGGAGCTTTGTTTTTTTCACCAATGAAAAGAGCTTTAGGATTGTACATTTGAAAGGGAAATGTGCCCTTGGGCCATTTCTAAGTATTTTGGTGATTGAGTGCCAACACAAGTGCTTTTGTGTTAATCTATGCAAAGTGGTGGACAAAGTGCAAATCAAGTCAAAAGGTATGTTTCTAGACTTAGTACATTGTTTTATGGACTAATGTATTGTGTCTAAGTGCTGGAAACAGGAGAAATCGAATTGGAAAAGGGATGGCTTTGTTCAGCCAAAGTCTGCGCAGTCTGGGTGCACCGGACTGTCCGGTGGTGCACCGGACAGTGTCCGGTGCGCCAGGCTGGCTCTGGCGAACTTGATGCTCTCGGGACTTCGAAGGCGGTGTACGGTATAAATCACCGGACTGTCCGGTGGTGCACCGGACTGTCCGGTGAGCCGTTCACAGGCGAAGTCGTCGGTCTCGGGAAGTCATCAACGGCGTACGGCTATAATTCACTGGACTGTCCGGTGAGGCACCGGACTGTCCGGTGAGCCAACGGTCAGCCGGGGCAACGGTCGGCCGAGGATTCCGTGCGTGATGCGTGGCCGAGCCAACGGTCACAAGGGGGCACCGGACTGTCCGGTGTGCACCGGACAGTGTCCGGTGCGCCAACGGCTCTGGATCTGCAACGGTCGGCTTCGCCAAATAAGGAAAGAAATCTGCACCGGACAGTGTCCGGTGGTGCACCGGACTGTCCGGTGTGCCAGTCGACAGAAGGCAAGAATTGCCTTCCTACAATGCTCTCAACGGCTCCTAGCTGCCTTGGGGCTATAAAAGGGACCCCTTGGCGCATGGAGAAGACATCCAAGCATTCTTTGAGCATAGTTGATCACTCACACTTCGTTCTTGCGCACTTGTTCGACATTCTTAGTGATTTGAGCTCCGTTCTAGTGAGAAACTCGTGATAGTCTCTTGAGCTCAAGTCTGGGTCTTGTGTGTGCGTATTTGCTGTGATCTTTGTGTCTTGTGTGAGTTGCTTATCCCTCCCTTACTCCGTGCTTCTTTGTGAACATCTTTGTAAGGGCGAGAGACTCCAAGTTGTGGAGATTCCTCGCAAGCGGGATAAAGTAAAGCAAAGCAAAACACTGTGGTATTCAAGTAGGTCTTTGGACCGCTTGAGAGGGGTTGATTGCAACCCTCGTTCATTGGGACGCCACAACGTGGAGTAGGCAAGCGTTGGACTTGGCCGAACCACGGGATAAATCACTGTGTCTATCTGTGTTGATCTTCTTGTGGTTATTGTGTTTTGCTAAGACTCCTCTCTAGCCACTTGGCATTACTGTGCTAACTCCTAATCAAGATTCTGTGGCTATAAGTTTTTAAGTTTTACAGGATCACCTATTCACCCCCTCTAGGTGCTCTCAATTGGTATCGGAGCCATTCTCTTCACGAAGGGACTAATCGCCCGAAGAGATGGATCCTAAGGGAAAGGGGATCGTGATCAATGATAAGGAGAAATAGTCCTTCGTCAACGAGCCGAAAGATGACAAGCCTGCCGACTCGGGCTCGGGCTACAAACGAAAAGATGGGAAGAAGAAGAAGACGAGGCGCATCAAGGAGATTGTCTACTACGATGACAGCGATGAGTCCTCTTCTTCCCAAAAGGACGACTACGACTACGAGAAACGGAAAACGGTCAATTCGAACTTTTCTTTCGATTACTCTCGTATTCCGCAAAGTACAAATGCTCATTTGCTCTCCATTCCACTTGGCAAACCTCCTCACTTTGATGGAGAGGACTATGGATTTTGGAGTCACAAAATGCGTAGTCACTTGTTCTCTCTCCATCCGAGCATATGGGAGATAGTAGAGAGTGGAATGAAATTTGATAGTACTGATAGTCCCATGTTCATTAACGAGCAAATCCACAAAAATGCACCAGCGACTACTGTTCTTCTAGCTTCATTGTGCATGGACGAATACCATAAGGTGAGCGGCTTGGACAATGCCAAGCAGATCTGGGACACCCTCAAGATCTCTCATGAGGGGAACGACGTCACCATGCTCACCAAAATGGAGTTGGTGGAAGGCGAACTTGGGAGATTCGCGATAATAAGGGGTGAGGAGCCAACCCAAACGTACAACCAGCTCAAGACCCTTGTCAACAAAATAAGGAGCTACGGAAGCACACGATGGACGGACCACGACGTTGTCCGCCTAATGCTAAGGTCCTTTACTGTCCTTGATCCACATCTTGTGAACAATATTCGTGAGAATCCTAGGTACACGAAGATGATGCCCGAGGAAATCCTTGGAAAGTTTGTAAGCGGGCGGATGATGATCAAGGAGGCAAGATACGTCGACGATGCTTTAAATGGCCCAATCCAAGAGCCTCAAACTATTGCTCTCAAGGCAACAAGGAGCAAGGAGGCGCTACCTAGCAAGGTGGCGCAAGTAGAGGCGGCCGGGCTTAATGATGAAGAGATGGCGCTCATCATTAAGCGCTTCAAGACGGCGCTAAAGGGACGCAAGGAGCATCCCAAAAAGACCAAGACGAAGGGGAAGCGCTCATGCTTCAAATGTGGTAAGATTGGTCACTTTATCGCTAACTGTCCCGATAATGATAGTGACCAGGAACAAGGGAACAAAAGGGAAAAGAAGAAGAATTACAAGAAGGCTAAGGGCGAGGCACATCTTGGAAAGGAGTGGGATTTGGATTGCTCCTCTTCCGACTCTGACAATGAAGGACTCGCCGCCACCGCCTTCAACAAGTCATCCCTCTTCCCCAACGAGCATCACACATGCCTCATGGTGAAGGAGAAGAAGGTATGTACTCGGGATACCACTTATGCTTCTTCAAGTGATGATGAGTCTAGTGATGACGATGAAATAGACTATTCTAGTTTATTTAAAGGTTTAGATAGAAATAAAATTGATAAAATCAATGAATTGATTGATGCTTTAAATGATAAGAATAGGTTATTAGAAAAGCAAGAGGATCTTTTGTACGAAGAACATGATAAGTTTGTAGAGGCTCAAAAATCCCTTGCTTTAGAAATTAAAAGGAATGAAATGCTTTCTGGTGAATTGTCTACATGCCATGACTCTATTTCTAACTTAAAGAGAATAAATGATGACTTGAATGCTAAGTTAGAAATAGCTAGTAAATCAACATCTCGTGTAGAAAATGTTGTAATGTGCAATAGGTGTAAAGATTTTAATACTGATGCTTCAATTTCTAAATTAAATGATGAAGTGGCTAGTCTTAATGCCCAACTTGAGACTAGCTAAAGTGAATTTGATAAGTTAAAATTTGCAAGGGATGCCTACACGATTGGTAGACACCCCTCAATTAAGGATGGACTTGGCTTCAAGAGGGAAGCCAAGAACTTAACAAGCCATAAGGCTCCCATCTCGGCCAAGGAGAAAGGGAAGGCCCCTATGGCTAGTAGTGCTAAAAAGAACCATGCTTTCATGTATCATGATAGGAGACATTCTAGGAATGCCTATAGAAGTTATGATGCATTTGATTCTCATGCCATGTTTGCTTCTAGTTCTTCCTATATGCATGGTAGAGATATGTCTAGGAGAAATGTTGTTCATCATATGCCTAGGAGAAATGTTGTTAATGTTCCTAGGAAAATTAATGAACCTTCGACAATATATCATGCTTGCAATGCTTCATTTGCCATTTGTAGAAAGGATAAGAAGGTAATTGCTAGGAAATTAGGGCAAGATGCAAGGGAGATAAAACTTGCATTTGGGTCCCTAAGACCATTGTGACTAACCTTGTAGGACCCAACAAGAGTTGGGTACCTAAGACCCAAGCCTAAATTTGCCTTGCAGGTTTATGCATCCGGGGGTTCAAGCTGGATTATCGACAGCGGATGCACAAACCACATGACGGGGGAGAAGAAGATGTTCACCTCCTACGTCAAGAACAAGGATTCCCAAGATTCAATCATATTCGGTGATGGAACCAAGGCAAGGTAAAAGGGTTAGGGAAGATTGCTATTTCATCCGAGCACTCTATTTCTAATGTGTTTTTAGTTGAGTCGCTTGGATATAATCTGTTATCCGTTAGTCAACTTTGTAAAATGGGATATAATTCTTTATTCACAAATGTAGATGTGTCTGTCTTTAGAAGGTGTGATGGTTCACTAGCTTTTAAGGGTGTACTAGACGGCAAACTTTATTTAGTTGATTTTGCAAAAGAGGAGGCCGGTCTAGATGCATGCTTAATTGCTAAGACTTGCATGGGCTGGCTGTGGCATCGCCGTTTAGCACATGTGGGGATGAAGAACCTTCACAAGCTTCTAAAGGGAGAACACGTGATCGGTCTAACTAATGTGCATTTCGAAAAGATAGACCTTGTGCAGCTTATCAAGCAGGCAAACAGGTGGGAAGCTCTCATCACACCAAAAATGTGATGACCACATCAAGACCTTTGGAGATGCTTCATATGGACCTCTTCGGACCCGTCGCCTATTGTTGGGGACTTGTTCTCAAATGCTTCGGATTAAGAACAAGGCAACATAAAAAGTGTTAAATGATAAAGCCCTTCGTCCTTTGAAACATTATTTCCCTTCGGGATATAATGTGCTCCGGACGAAGGTCACAAACAACATATCTTCGTAAGCACAATAAACTATGACGAAGGACTTACATGCAACATAAAAAGTAATATAAACATTTAAATATTATCACAACGTCATTTCTATTTTATTATCATATAAAAATAGAAATGACTTCAAATTACAAGTGTACCTTCGGATTGCAGGAAGGTAAAAGTACAAGGATGACGGAAAGCAAATGCCAAGTCAGCGTGAACAGTACGGGAGTACTGTTCATCTATTTATAGGCGTGGGACGCAGCCCATGTAAAATTACATTCATGCCCATTACATTCGCTAATGACTTATGGGAGTCTATCAAGGCCTAAGTAGTCTTTTCATCTTTAGGTCGGTTCCCCGTTCTGCTATCGCGACGAAGCTTTCCTGCGCATAGCTTCGGCTGCGCACCATCCTTCGTACAGCATGGCAATCAGCCCGTCCTTCATCTCAATCCCCCTTCGTCTGGCTTAGCTTCGTCCTGACCGTACTCCATGTTCATAATCTGAGTCCGAAAATACCTGTTCATATAATTCACTTGGAAAACATTGTCAAATCTTGTTTTTGAGGACCTTCGGAGGACGAAGGCCCCCAACAGTAGCCCCTCGCAATATTAATTTGTTAGTGATAAATTCAGATTGCGATATGGACGAAGGCCTTAAGCCGAAGGTCCGAAAAAACACCTTCCCTTTGCTAGAATAGCAACATTCACTGACAAGCGGGGTCTTTCAATTTTCAACGCACTGGGCGTATAAATAAGATCATACCACAAACTCATTTGGTACGCTCTCTTGCCATCTGCTCCCGCTCACTGAATTTTTTGCTCTTGCGCACTAAGATTTGCTGATCTTTTAGTTTTGAAGCTTCGGCCTTGAAAACAGTTTTTTAGTGTCTCCGAAGATGTCTGAAGATAAGAAGGCTGCTGCTGAGATGAAACTGAGTCTCGACGAAGAGAAGAACTTGGGGTTTCTTATAGCGATGGCGAAGACCAACACGGAAAAAATCACTAAGGAGATTCTGGAAGGTTTGTCTGAAGATACTGGTGACAGCGACAGTTATGATGTGGACAGTGGTGGTGAAGACTCCGAAGATCGCCCCTGGCGACCGAGCCATTCAGTTTTTGGCAAGTCAGGTATCAAAGAAAATCATCTTGTCAACATGAGGGGAAGATACTTCCGGGATTTATCCATTGTGAGGGTCGACGAAGGAGAAAAAACTTGCCCGACCCCTGAAGAAAATGAAGTTGTAGTGTTCCGAAGCTTTTTGAAGGCTGGACTGCGATTTCCCCTGAGCAGCTTCGTCGTAGAAGTGCTGAAAATGTTTGAAATCTATCTTCATCAACTTACCCCCGAAGCAATTATAAGGCTGAATATCTTCGTGTGGGCCGTAAGAAGCCAAGGTCTGGAACCTGATGCGAAAAGTTTCTGCAACATACACGAGTTATCATACGAGACAAAACCCTGGGGTAAGGAACAGTATCACAATAATTTTGGCTGCTACAGTTTCGTTTCTCGGTCTGGGTCAAGCTGTCCCGTGCCAACATTTCGAAAGAGATGGCCCGGCGACTGGATGACAGAATGGTTCTATGTGAAAAATGACCTGACAGCACGGGAAGATATTAAAGGTATAATTATGCGCCCTATTTGGCAAAGTTTCGGCCTGCGAAAGCCGAAGGTTGAGATGAATGAAGCTGCCGAAGAATGTCAGAGAGCCTTCGGAGTTATTTGTTCTTTTATTGGAACGAGAGATCTGGTCCAAGAGCATATTGCCTTCAGAGTATGGCCACTCGCGGAAAAATGGGAAATGCCGCGAGAGACCATAAAGGAGGCTGACGAAGGTGGACTTATCAGATTGAAGTATACTTTCAAATTCGGAGATAAATTCGTCGAGCCAGATGATGACTGGCCGAAAAGCATTGAAAATTTAAGTGATGAACTACTTGGGGCTTACTCGAAGGCCGAAGATACTGCATTGTCAGCAGCCTTCGGAGGCCGAAAAAAGAAAAGACTGAACCGAGTGTTTGACGCAATCGGGTTCGTCTACCCTGATTATCGTTATCCCATTCGAGGGCAGAAAAGAAGAAACACGACCTCTGCGAAAGAAGAAGCTGCAACTGCTCCTAGCAAGCCAGAACCGAAAAGAAAGAGAATAAAGGTCCTCACCCATCGGCCACGCTATATTGAACCAGCTTCGGTTCCTGAGTTCACCGGAGAAACTTCTTCGGCCACCGAAGCTGAAAAGCCAACCAAACCAACCTTGCTGCCAGAAGTGGCAGAAATGGCCGAAGCGCCAACAAAGATGAGATTGGAAGAACCGAAGATTTTGTTATCAGAAACCAAAGAGATGGCCGAAGTGCCATCCACAGAAAAAATGGAAGAAGCGAAAAAGCCAACTGAGGAAAAAACATCAGAAGTTTTGAGTCCTGCAGCAAATGTTGAGACAGTAAAAAATCAAAAGGTGTCAGCAGTGACTCCGAAAAGAAAGAGAATGGCCAATGTGCTAGATGTTCTGGAAACAATTAAGTCCTCAAGCTGTAAGACCCAAAATTAGTAGGAAAAAAAAATATAAACAAAGTATCATAATGCTTTGGAAATTAGGAATAAGAAAAAGATGGGAAAAGAATTTTTCTTTTAAAGGAAACCATTTATACATCTCATGAAATAAATAACAAGGAGAATAAAACTTAAACTAGTAATATTAAAATAGTATGGTTTATATTCACCTTTGGGTTTCAATTGATACATTTGAAAAATCTGAAAACTAAAATAGAAGTATAAATTTGAATTTGGAATAGAAAATAGAAATTAGAAAAGTAAGGGAAATAAATATTATGTAGAGAAGAATAAGTAAACAAGGATATATGATTCCTACACTAGGGTTTGAATTGGTATAATTTACTCAAAGGTGAAGCTCATAACAAAACTTTGAATTTAAATTTGAATTCAAACTGAATTTGGGAATAAGGAAAAATAAGAAAATAAAAAGAAAAAGAAAACAAAAATGGGAAAACACTCCTGGGCCGAAACCATCTCTGCTCGGCCCACTTACCACCGCGCCGGCCCAACTCGCGCGGGCCTGCTGGCATCACGGCGCCGACAGGCGGGACCGCCGTGTCAGCCTCGCCTTGGCCTCTCGCGCGCGCTCGCCTGCCTTTCCCCTTTCGCTGACCGCGGGGCCCGCATGTCAGGCCCGTCTTCAACAACGTTGCCGAACGCGACGGGCGGACCGCGCGAACTCACCGCCGGAGATCTCGCTCCTACCGCCGTCACCCCTCGGACTTACCGCCTGGCTATAAAGCACGGACCGCGCCCCCTCCTCCTCATCCCATCCGAGACGGAAGCACCATCGCCGGCGTGAGTTGAAGAACCGAGAAAGAGAGTGAGAAAGGAGGGTGCCGCCGCGGGGGAAAATTCTCTGCGGAACCGACGTCCGCGACTCGTGTGGTGTGCGCGACGTTCACCGGGCCCAGGGGAGAGTCCCTCCGTAGCGTCGCGGGCGGAATTAACCTCTGCAACACCGGGAATTGCTCACCGTCGTCGTGACTTCCGCCGTGCGCCGTGGGCGAGCCTCCTGGAGACCTAATCCCCGGTATGTATCCCCGGACTTGGTTCGCCACCTGCATCTCATAGCGTAGCAACCAGCGCGGCGAGGAATCCTACACCAGGGGCGGAAGTCAAGCGCTCTCCGGCGATGGTCCGCCGCGAACGCGGGCGGCGCTGTCGTTCCTGGGATCGGGTTGATGAAGATGGATCGGTCGCCGTTGGATTCCCTTCGGACGGCTCAGATTAGAGGACGTGTACCGCTTCGGCCAGGGCTCGTCACGGCCGTTGATCCGTGCATGTGCGGCTGGGATTAGTTAGCGCATACCCATTCGATGCATTAAATCCAAGACGTCAACTAGTGATCGGACGGTTTTGGAGTCACGCGATGCTCTGACCATGGATCCCAGATCCAAGGGCTGATAGCACATACCGGTTCAAGGAAAGTAGCATCTAATCTGGGCGGTTGGCGCGCGATCGGACGGCCCAGATCGCAACATACCCCTTCGGCTTGCACGTTTTGCTAAAGAGACCCCGACTAAAATTGAAATTAACCCGCCGTCCTCGGCGTCTGTTGCCAGAGTCTTAGGAATTTTATCCCCGAGCCCCCTGCGCTTCTGTTTAATTGAGGCGCAGTCCAGTGGATAGGAAAATCATAGAAAATGATTTAGAAAATGATTTTTAGTGTTAAAATAAATCAGAAACTTATTTAATTCATAACTAATTCATTTTAGCTCCTTTTTGACCCATTCCAGTTGCAATAATTTTGTTTTAATATTATTTACCACCTAGAGCCTCTGTTTTGTCATGAAAACAATTAGAAATTTAATCTCTCATTTAATCCATTTTAAACACATAAAACCTTTGAAAATTCATAACTTAAAATCTATAACTCCAAAATTAATAACCCCTATTCTTGTGATCTTATTTTAATATGTAGATGATTAATATGTATTTTGCATATATGTTTGGTGTAATGTTAAATTTTGCCTATACAATGTTTGTTTGTATTGCTACGATTAGCAGTGAGGTCACGAGGATCTGAAGAATCATCCTGGTACCTGGATTCTCAAGGCCCAGGCAAGTTGTGCCCTTGATCACTTCTTTTTACCCACTCATGTTCTAATTAATCATAATGATCTGCATAGGTTAATTTTGATGGGACCCAATAGGTTACCCTAGTTTGTCTATCCTTATACCTTGTTTACCACTGAACTTTTTGGGTAGTACTTGCTAGTGCTTTATGTGGTTTTGGGTATGAAGATACATTATTCATGTTCACACTTTTATTATCTGTTTATTATTATTGTTCATGTTAAGATCATTATGTTAATTGGAACATGGAGAACCACCCGGGAAAACAGTGCTACCACAAGGGAGGAATGGGACCCCTTGGCTGAATAATTAGGAAAGCTAGTGGAAGACTACCTTACCCGAAAGGGGCAAGGGCAGTAGGGGAGTGGTCAGTGTAGGGAGGCCCTCGGGAGGATTTTGCTGCGATGGCGGTCCTGCAAGGGATTCCTGCATTGGAACTTCCTATAAACTGTAGCGGGTTTTCGGAAGCTAGTGGAACTTTGTAAAGGCCTCGTAGTGGATCCCTAGCCATTCACCTCGGAAGTGTCTAAGGGCCTTGCAAACCCTGGCGACATGGGATACACGACTTGTGGGTAAAGATGCGCAACCTCTGCAGAGTGTAAAACTGGTATACTAGCCGTGCTCACGGTCATGAGCAGCTCGGACACTCACATGATTAAATTATGGAACTTAAACTCAATTTGTCATATGCATTGCATCGCAGGTGAAGTTGTTACTTTTGTTCTACTATTTAACTGGGTTGGTATTTACTTATACTTAGTAACTGCTAATAAAATTTTGACCAACTTTAAAAGCAATGCTCAGCTCTAACCATCTTCTTTGGTAAGCCTTACACTTCACGTGAGCTCCCACCTTTGGCGAGTTCATGCACATTATTTCCCACAACTTGTTGAGCGATGAACGTATGTGAGCTCACTCTTGCTGTCTCACACACACCACAGGTCAAGATCAGGTACCACAGGATGAAGCGCTTGGAGGATGCTGAGACGAGTTTGCGAGAGGTCTAGGTCGTCGTCTCCCAGTCAACTTTGGGTTGCTGGACCGTTGTCTCCTTATAATGTAACTATTTATTTTGTATAGAACTCCTGTTATATATAAAGATGTGACATTCGATCCTGTGCCATGATTCATCATATGTGTGAGACTTGGTCCCAGCACACCTGGTGATTATGATTGCGCCCGGGTTTTGGACCCCTAAAATCCGGGTGTGACAGAAGTGGTATCAGAGGAATGTTGACTGTAGGACGAAACCTAGATAGAACTGGACAACCAATACTTACTTACCTTTGCTACTCTGATTCTTTTCTAAACTTATCTTAATCTTTTCTCATCTATTTCTGCTTTACTCTGATTATTCTTACCTTTATCTTTCTAGAGACAAATGTGGATTTCACACTTTGAAATCCTGTACCTAAAGTGACTTTAGGAATAGGAGACCTAATCTTAGGGACAAAAAAACAAAACTATTTTTATAAGTATTTATGTACTTGAATGTTTGTTCTTATGATACATGTCTGATTTGGATCTTTGATTGAGTGTGATGAGTTGTGGAGTAATGTCCACAATTGCATCTGCATATATAGGTATAAAAATATATTTATAAAATAACTAGACAAACCAAATTATCCTTCAATAAAGTAACTAGCCTAACAATACCCATCTTATCTTAAAAAATTCTCCCTTATCTTAATAGATTCATCTTATCTTAAAGGATTCATCTTATCCTAACCACTTTACTTATCCCATCTTAATAGATCTAACTGACCTTAAAAGATTCTACCTTATCCTTATGGATTCATCTTGCCCTAATTAGCATATTGATCCCACTCTAGAATAACAACCATGAGATAATCCAAAATTTACTTAGATCATAATCGGTCTAATCCAACCTAAATCTAGATTCTATCTAATCTATTATGATCTAATCTAGAGTAAGTTACTTAATGCTGGTATAAGAGATAAGTCCATACCCCTCATGCACTTAAAAATAAACTAGTGCCTTAAACCCACTCAGCCACATGCATGAGATCTGATCTAACCAATAGAGCCATGATGAATGGTATAACCTTTCTATTCCCACCTAATAACAAACAAACTTTTAACCTACATCTTGTAGTCTATCTCACCCATATATATCTCTCATCTTGACAGATTCCATCTTACCCTTGGATATTCACCTTATACAACTGGTTACCCCAATCTGGACATAAAACAAAGATTAAGCCCTACCAAAAGAATCTTTAGATTATAACCAGCTACTAGCTTATTCATTCCGCTTAGTGAATAATTTCCTTTGCAAAACTATTACCATATGCTTCTAACTTTCATGGTCAATACCAGGAAAGGAAAGATTATCACGCAACAGCAAACAGAAATGAATTCTCCAAATCCTCCACCTATTGAAACCGAACAAGTGGTTGCTGCCCAAAGACTGGTAATACAACAATTAACAGACCTGGTGACCGAGATGCAAAACCAGATAAGACAACAACGCGAGGAAATACGTCAGGTCCGCCAAGAAATAAGGCAAGCACGGTTGGAGAGACAACAACAACAACAACCTCCACTACCACCACCAGCTCCACCAAGCTACATAGATATAAATTATGATGATTTGTAAGATCTAGATGTTACTTTAGTTAGTAGATGATATGATATTATTTTAGAAGGAACAATAAGGTCTATTGACCCTATGTTTTGTTAAAGAATTATACCTCATGCTGAGATTTCTTTGTTTGTGCATATGTTCCGAGAACAATATGAAAATACATCCCTTTTCTTACAAATCTCGAGGATGAGATTTTTGTTAAGGGGGGTAGGATTTGTAAGACCCAAAATTAGTAGGAAAAAAAAATATAAACAAAGTATCATAATGCTTTGGAAATTAGGAATAAGAAAAAGATGGGAAAAGAATTTTTCTTTTAAAGGAAACCATTTATACATCTCATGAAATAAATAACAAGGAGAATAAAACTTAAACTAGTAATATTAAAATAGTATGGTTTATATTCACCTTTGGGTTTCAATTGATACATTTGAAAAATCTGAAAACTAAAATAGAAGTATAAATTTGAATTTGGAATAGAAAATAGAAATTAGAAAAGTAAGGGAAATAAATATTATGTAGAGAAGAATAAGTAAACAAGGATATATGATTCCTACACTAGGGTTTGAATTGGTATAATTTATTCAAAGGTGAAGCTCATAACAAAACTTTGAATTTAAATTTGAATTCAAACTGAATTTGGGAATAAGGAAAAATAAGAAAATAAAAAGAAAAAGAAAATAAAAATGGGAAAACACTCCTGGGCCGAAACCATCTCTGCTCGGCCCACTTACCACCGCGCCGGCCCAACTCGCGCGGGCCTGCTGGCATCACGGCGCCGACAGGCGGGACCGCCGTGTCAGCCTCGCCTTGGCCTCTCGCGCGCGCTCGCCTGCCTTTCCCCTTTCGCTGACCGTGGGGCCCGCATGTCAGGCCCGTCTTCAACAACGTTGCCGAACGCGACGGGCGGACCGCGCGAACTCACCGCCGGAGATCTCGCTCCTACCGCCGTCACCCCTCGGACTTACCGCCTGGCTATAAAGCACGGACCGCGCCCCCTCCTCCTCATCCCATCCGAGACGGAAGCACCATCGCCGGCGCGAGTTGAAGAACCGAGAAAGAGAGTGAGAAAGGAGGGTGCCGCCGCGGGGGAAAATTCTCTGCGGAACCGACGTCCGCGACTCGTGTGGTGTGCGCGACGTTCACCGGGCCCAGGGAGAGTCCCTCCGTAGCGTCGCGGGCGGAATTAACCTCTGCAACACCGGGAATTGCTCACCGTCGTCGTGACTTCCGCCGTGCGCCGTGGGCGAGCCTCCTGGAGACCTAATCCCCGGTATGTATCCCCGGACTTGGTTCGCCACCTGCATCTCATAGCGTAGCAACCAGCGCGGCGAGGAATCCTACACCAGGGGCGGAAGTCAAGCGCTCTCCGGTGATGGTCCGCCGCGAACGCGGGCGGCGCTGTCGTTCCTGGGATCGGGTTGATGAAGATGGATCGGTCGCCGTTGGATTCCCTTCGGACGGCTCAGATTAGAGGACGTGTACCGCTTCGGCCAGGGCTCGTCACGGCCGTTGATCCGTGCATGTGCGGCTGGGATTAGTTAGCGCATACCCATTCGATGCATTAAATCCAAGACGTCAACTAGTGATCGGACGGTTTTGGAGTCACGCGATGCTCTGACCATGGATCCCAGATCCAAGGGCTGATAGCACATACCGGTTCAAGGAAAGTAGCATCTAATCTGGGCGGTTGGCGCGCGATCGGACGGCCCAGATCGCAACATACCCCTTCGGCTTGCACGTTTTGCTAAAGAGACCCCGACTAAAATTGAAATTAACCCGCCGTCCTCGGCGTCTGTTGCCAGAGTCTTAGGAATTTTATCCCCGAGCCCCCTGCGCTTCTGTTTAATTGAGGCGCAGTCCAGTGGATAGGAAAATCATAGAAAATGATTTAGAAAATGATTTTTAGTGTTAAAATAAATCAGAAACTTATTTAATTCATAACTAATTCATTTTAGCTCCTTTTTGACCCATTCCAGTTGCAATAATTTTGTTTTAATATTATTTACCACCTAGAGCCTCTGTTTTGTCATGAAAACAATTAGAAATTTAATCTCTCATTTAATCCATTTTAAACACATAAAACCTTTGAAAATTCATAACTTAAAATCTATAACTCCAAAATTAATAACCCCTATTCTTGTGATCTTATTTTAATATGTAGATGATTAATATGTATTTTGCATATATGTTTGGTGTAATGTTAAATTTTGCCTATACAATGTTTGTTTGTATTGCTACGATTAGCAGTGAGGTCACGAGGATCTGAAGAATCATCCTGGTACCTGGATTCTCAAGGCCCAGGCAAGTTGTGCCCTTGATCACTTCTTTTTACCCACTCATGTTCTAATTAATCATAATGATCTGCATAGGTTAATTTTGATGGGACCCAATAGGTTACCCTAGTTTGTCTATCCTTATACCTTGTTTACCACTGAACTTTTTGGGTAGTACTTGCTAGTGCTTTATGTGGTTTTGGGTATGAAGATACATTATTCATGTTCACACTTTTATTATCTGTTTATTATTATTGTTCATGTTAAGATCATTATGTTAATTGGAACATGGAGAACCACCCGGGAAAACAGTGCTACCACAAGGGAGGAATGGGACCCCTTGGCTGAATAATTAGGAAAGCTAGTGGAAGACTACCTTACCCGAAAGGGGCAAGGGCAGTAGGGGAGTGGTCAGTGTAGGGAGGCCCTCGGGAGGATTTTGCTGCGATGGCGGTCCTGCAAGGGATTCCTGCATTGGAACTTCCTATAAACTGTAGCGGGTTTTCGGAAGCTAGTGGAACTTTGTAAAGGCCTCGTAGTGGATCCCTAGCCATTCACCTCGGAAGTGTCTAAGGGCCTTGCAAACCCTGGCGACATGGGATACACGACTTGTGGGTAAAGATGCGCAACCTCTGCAGAGTGTAAAACTGGTATACTAGCCGTGCTCACGGTCATGAGCAGCTCGGACACTCACATGATTAAATTATGGAACTTAAACTCAATTTGTCATATGCATTGCATCGCAGGTGAAGTTGTTACTTTTGTTCTACTATTTAACTGGGTTGGTATTTACTTATACTTAGTAACTGCTAATAAAATTTTGACCAACTTTAAAAGCAATGCTCAGCTCTAACCATCTTCTTTGGTAAGCCTTACACTTCACGTGAGCTCCCACCTTTGGCGAGTTCATGCACATTATTTCCCACAACTTGTTGAGCGATGAACGTATGTGAGCTCACTCTTGCTGTCTCACACACACCACAGGTCAAGATCAGGTACCACAGGATGAAGCGCTTGGAGGATGCTGAGACGAGTTCGCGAGAGGTCTAGGTCGTCGTCTCCCAGTCAACTTTGGGTTGCTGGACCGTTGTCTCCTTATAATGTAACTATTTATTTTGTATAGAACTCCTGTTATATATAAAGATGTGACATTCGATCCTGTGCCATGATTCATCATATGTGTGAGACTTGGTCCCAGCACACCTGGTGATTATGATTGCGCCCGGGTTTTGGACCCCTAAAATCCGGGTGTGACAGAAGTGGTATCAGAGGAATGTTGACTGTAGGACGAAACCTAGATAGAACTGGACAACCAATACTTACTTACCTTTGCTACTCTGATTCTTTTCTAAACTTATCTTAATCTTTTCTCATCTATTTCTGCTTTACTCTGATTATTCTTACCTTTATCTTTCTAGAGACAAATGTGGATTTCACACTTTGAAATCCTGTACCTAAAGTGACTTTAGGAATAGGAGACCTAATCTTAGGGACAAAAAAACAAAACTATTTTTATAAGTATTTATGTACTTGAATGTTTGTTCTTATGATACATGTCTGATTTGGATCTTTGATTGAGTGTGATGAGTTGTGGAGTAATGTCCACAATTGCATCTGCATATATAGGTATAAAAATATATTTATAAAATAACTAGACAAACCAAATTATCCTTCAATAAAGTAACTAGCCTAACAATACCCATCTTATCTTAAAAAATTCTCCCTTATCTTAATAGATTCATCTTATCTTAAAGGATTCATCTTATCCTAACCACTTTACTTATCCCATCTTAATAGATCTAACTGACCTTAAAAGATTCTACCTTATCCTTATGGATTCATCTTGCCCTAATTAGCATATTGATCCCACTCTAGAATAACAACCATGAGATAATCCAAAATTTACTTAGATCATAATCGGTCTAATCCAACCTAAATCTAGATTCTATCTAATCTATTATGATCTAATCTAGAGTAAGTTACTTAATGCTGGTATAAGAGATAAGTCCATACCCCTCATGCACTTAAAAATAAACTAGTGCCTTAAACCCACTCAGCCACATGCATGAGATCTGATCTAACCAATAGAACCATGATGAATGGTATAACCTTTCTATTCCCACCTAATAACAAACAAACTTTTAACCTACATCTTGTAGTCTATCTCACCCATATATATCTCTCATCTTGACAGATTCCATCTTACCCTTGGATATTCACCTTATACAACTGGTTACCCCAATCTGGACATAAAACAAAGATTAAGCCCTACCAAAAGAATCTTTAGATTATAACCAGCTACTAGCTTATTCATTCCGCTTAGTGAATAATTTCCTTTGCAAAACTATTACCATATGCTTCTAACTTTCATGGTCAATACCAGGAAAGGAAAGATTATCACGCAACAGCAAACAGAAATGAATTCTCCAAATCCTCCACCTATTGAAACCGAACAAGTGGTTGCTGCCCAAAGACTGGTAATACAACAATTAACAGACCTGGTGACCGAGATGCAAAACCAGATAAGACAACAACGCGAGGAAATACGTCAGGTCCGCCAAGAAATAAGGCAAGCACGGTTGGAGAGACAACAACAACAACAACCTCCACTACCACCACCAGCTCCACCAAGCTACATAGATATAAATTATGATGATTTGTAAGATCTAGATGTTACTTTAGTTAGTAGATGATATGATATTATTTTAGAAGGAACAATAAGGTCTATTGACCCTATGTTTTGTTAAAGAATTATACCTCATGCTGAGATTTCTTTGTTTGTGCATATGTTCCGAGAACAATATGAAAATACATCCCTTTTCTTACAAATCTCGAGGACGAGATTTTTGTTAAGGGGGTAGGATTTGTAAGACCCAAAATTAGTAGGAAAAAAAAATATAAACAAAGTATCATAATGCTTTGGAAATTAGGAATAAGAAAAAGATGGGAAAAGAATTTTTCTTTTAAAGGAAACCATTTATACATCTCATGAAATAAATAACAAGGAGAATAAAACTTAAACTAGTAATATTAAAATAGTATGGTTTATATTCACCTTTGGGTTTCAATTGATACATTTGAAAAATCTGAAAACTAAAATAGAAGTATAAATTTGAATTTGGAATAGAAAATAGAAATTAGAAAAGTAAGGGAAATAAATATTATGTAGAGAAGAATAAGTAAACAAGGATATATGATTCCTACACTAGGGTTTGAATTGGTATAATTTACTCAAAGGTGAAGCTCATAACAAAACTTTGAATTTAAATTTGAATTCAAACTGAATTTGGGAATAAGGAAAAATAAGAAAATAAAAAGAAAAAGAAAACAAAAATGGGAAAACACTCCTGGGCCGAAACCATCTCTGCTCGGCCCACTTACCACCGCGCCGGCCCAACTCGCGCGGGCCTGCTGGCATCACGGCGCCGACAGGCGGGACCGCCGTGTCAGCCTCGCCTTGGCCTCTCGCGCGCGCTCGCCTGCCTTTCCCCTTTCGCTGACCGCGGGGCCCACATGTCAGGCCCGTCTTCAACAACGTTGCCGAACGCGACGGGCGGACCGCACGAACTCACCGCCGGAGATCTCGCTCCTACCGCCGTCACCCCTCGGACTTACCGCCTGGCTATAAAGCACGGACCGCGCCCCCTCCTCCTCATCCCATCCGAGACGGAAGCACCATCGCCGGCGCGAGTTGAAGAACCGAGAAAGAGAGTGAGAAAGGAGGGTGCCGCCGCGGGGGAAAATTCTCTGCGGAACCGACGTCCGCGACTCGTGTGGTGTGCGCGACGTTCACCGGGCCCAGGGGAGAGTCCCTCCGTAGCGTCGCGGGCGGAATTAACCTCTGCAACACCGGGAATTGCTCACCGTCGTCGTGACTTCCGCCGTGCGCCGTGGGCGAGCCTCCTGGAGACCTAATCCCCGGTATGTATCCCCGGACTTGGTTCGCCACCTGCATCTCATAGCGTAGCAACCAGCGCGGCGAGGAATCCTACACCAGGGGCGGAAGTCAAGCGCTCTCCGGCGATGGTCCGCCGCGAACGCGGGCGGCGCTGTCGTTCCTGGGATCGGGTTGATGAAGATGGATCGGTCGCCGTTGGATTCCCTTCGGACGGCTCAGATTAAAGGACGTGTACCGCTTCGGCCAGGGCTCGTCACGGCCGTTGATCCGTGCATGTGCGGCTGGGATTAGTTAGCGCATACCCATTCGATGCATTAAATCCAAGACGTCAACTAGTGATCGGACGGTTTTGGAGTCACGCGATGCTCTGACCATGGATCCCAGATCCAAGGGCTGATAGCACATACCGGTTCAAGGAAAGTAGCATCTAATCTGGGCGGTTGGCGCGCGATCGGACGGCCCAGATCGCAACATACCCCTTCGGCTTGCACGTTTTGCTAAAGAGACCCCGACTAAAATTGAAATTAACCCGCCGTCCTCGGCGTCTGTTGCCAGAGTCTTAGGAATTTTATCCCCGAGCCCCCTGCGCTTCTGTTTAATTGAGGCGCAGTCCAGTGGATAGGAAAATCATAGAAAATGATTTAGAAAATGATTTTTAGTGTTAAAATAAATCAGAAACTTATTTAATTCATAACTAATTCATTTTAGCTCCTTTTTGACCCATTCCAGTTGCAATAATTTTGTTTTAATATTATTTACCACCTAGAGCCTCTGTTTTGTCATGAAAACAATTAGAAATTTAATCTCTCATTTAATCCATTTTAAACACATAAAACCTTTGAAAATTCATAACTTAAAATCTATAACTCCAAAATTAATAACCCCTATTCTTGTGATCTTATTTTAATATGTAGATGATTAATATGTATTTTGCATATATGTTTGGTGTAATGTTAAATTTTGCCTATACAATGTTTGTTTGTATTGCTACGATTAGCAGTGAGGTCACGAGGATCTGAAGAATCATCCTGGTACCTGGATTCTCAAGGCCCAGGCAAGTTGTGCCCTTGATCACTTCTTTTTACCCACTCATGTTCTAATTAATCATAATGATCTGCATAGGTTAATTTTGATGGGACCCAATAGGTTACCCTAGTTTGTCTATCCTTATACCTTGTTTACCACTGAACTTTTTGGGTAGTACTTGCTAGTGCTTTATGTGGTTTTGGGTATGAAGATACATTATTCATGTTCACACTTTTATTATCTGTTTATTATTATTGTTCATGTTAAGATCATTATGTTAATTGGAACATGGAGAACCACCCGGGAAAACAGTGCTACCACAAGGGAGGAATGGGACCCCTTGGCTGAATAATTAGGAAAGCTAGTGGAAGACTACCTTACCCGAAAGGGGCAAGGGCAGTAGGGGAGTGGTCAGTGTAGGGAGGCCCTCGGGAGGATTTTGCTGCGATGGCGGTCCTGCAAGGGATTCCTGCATTGGAACTTCCTATAAACTGTAGCGGGTTTTCGGAAGCTAGTGGAACTTTGTAAAGGCCTCGTAGTGGATCCCTAGCCATTCACCTCGGAAGTGTCTAAGGGCCTTGCAAACCCTGGCGACATGGGATACACGACTTGTGGGTAAAGATGCGCAACCTCTGCAGAGTGTAAAACTGGTATACTAGCCGTGCTCACGGTCATGAGCAGCTCGGACACTCACATGATTAAATTATGGAACTTAAACTCAATTTGTCATATGCATTGCATCGCAGGTGAAGTTGTTACTTTTGTTCTACTATTTAACTGGGTTGGTATTTACTTATACTTAGTAACTGCTAATAAAATTTTGACCAACTTTAAAAGCAATGCTCAGCTCTAACCATCTTCTTTGGTAAGCCTTACACTTCACGTGAGCTCCCACCTTTGGCGAGTTCATGCACATTATTTCCCACAACTTGTTGAGCGATGAACGTATGTGAGCTCACTCTTGCTGTCTCACACACACCACAGGTCAAGATCAGGTACCACAGGATGAAGCGCTTGGAGGATGCTGAGACGAGTTCGCGAGAGGTCTAGGTCGTCGTCTCCCAGTCAACTTTGGGTTGCTGGACCGTTGTCTCCTTATAATGTAACTATTTATTTTGTATAGAACTCCTGTTATATATAAAGATGTGACATTCGATCCTGTGCCATGATTCATCATATGTGTGAGACTTGGTCCCAGCACACCTGGTGATTATGATTGCGCCCGGGTTTTGGACCCCTAAAATCCGGGTGTGACACAAGCACAACTCCGAGGAAAACTATTGAAACCTCCGAAGCGAAAACTGAGATCTTTGATACTAAAGCTCCAGAGCAGGAAACTGAAGCTGAAGCTGGGCCTTCGGAACCCACGAAGGTAAAATCCTTGGAAACCGAAAAAGAAAAAATGACAGAGCCAATTCTTGTTGAAGAAATTAGCGCTGTTGCCCCCGAAGCATCCCCCAAAGTCCTTGATTATATTGTCCGACATGCTTCGGGGAAAAAGTTATCAGAAGAAGAAATTTTTGAAGGTAATCATTATGCTAAAGAATTAAAATATCCGAAGGGGGCACTAGTGTTTAATGGTACAAATGAAGAAGATTTCCTATACTGCCTCTCGGATAACAAAGAGCTACTTGTCTGCCGGGAAATGGCCCGAAGCATGGGGTTTCCGAAGCTGGAGGCTGGCCTCTGCGCGATGACAAAGGACGATCTTGTGGACAGCCTTGCGTATAATAGCCTGAAGGTACGAGATCTGCGCATTTGGAAACTTTATGATTTGACATCTATTGTTTTATTCTTATACTAACTTTTTTTTTACATATAGGGTTTAATACTAAGCAACGCGCTGAGAGCGCAAAAGAATGCCGAAGACGAGAGCTATGAAATTGCTTTCAACAACCTTCGAACAGAGGTTATCAAACTAAGGAACGAAGCCCTGGAAAAGGACAAAATTCTAGTTACATTGGTGGATAAAGTAAAGGAGAACGAAGCTGCGTCCAAAGCCCAAATTGCAGCTCAAAAGCACGAGATTGACGATCTTCGGAAGCAATTGGCCCGGGCGAAAGAAGAACGCATACTTGAAGAAACGAGGCGGGAATGTAGCGACCAATGGGCTAATCATTTAGAAGGAACTGTCGAAGAGCTTCGTTCGTCCAAGAAAAGATGGTATAACAAATCTATAGAGTGTGTTAAGAAAATGAAAACTAGCTTCGCCAGCGTTGGCGCATTTTCGAGTGAAGAAAACTTTACGAGAGGCAACCCCGAAGGCCCCATTGAATGGATTAGCCACGAAGCTGAGGCCTTCGAAGAAATTTTAAATAGCCGCGGAGATATATGTGCTTTTTCGGGTGCCAGGGGAATTGCCACCATTTTGGAGAAAAAAGGCTGCGAGCATGTAAAGATTTTAGCGCAATCCGAAGCCACCTTGCCCTTCGAAGATATTAAAGACCCCTCGGCCGAAGCTAGCCAGGCTGGTGGAAAATTTTTCACCGACGTCTGGGACAATGGTGGCCGGGAAATGGCCCGAGAAATTATTCAGAAGAGTGAGAAGGGCATTCACGACGCTAAAGAAGTAGCTAAGGCCGCTGACGAAAGCGTGGAGCCCGAAGGGCAAATAGGTATTAACTAGTGGTTTTTATTGTGTTGTAATTTTTAATTTTAAACTTCGTTCGCAATTTGTAATAGCAATGTAGCTGCATCCTGTCCTCTCTCAGATCCTACTAAAGCGTCTCCGGGTCCTCCCCCGAAAGATGATGATGAAATTAAAAAGATGGCCGAAGCTATCATGGATCAAGTTGTCAATCAACTCCTGAACGAAGCTGCAGAAGTTGTTTTGAGAGAAGATTAAGCCCTATTGTAAAAACTTCTGAAATGAAATATGTGTAACATTTTGTAACCCTGAATGTAATATATTTGCTTTTAATGATTCGATTCTTTACGATGCATGAAACTTTACATACGTACCGTTTTTGAGCCTTCGGCGAAAAAACACCTTCCCTTCTTTTCATGCTTCGTGAAGATAGAAAAATTTTTATGCATCACAACAATGTCCATAGTGCTCTAATGAAGAATATCCAAGCTTCGTGAAAACATTCTCCGAAGCTATATTCCGAAGATCAATATTGTATCCCCTGGTGACATCACGATTTTCACTTTCTCAAAGCATTCTTCCGAAGGTCGATACTGTGTCCCCTTCTTTTGCCATATGCAACATGATGTATGATGCTTATGCTATGCAAAATGATGTGATGATGTTATGTTATGTAGATGACATTTGTTCCGAAGATACACACACACATCCCCGTGAAAACACACAATCTTTTTGTATCAGCGCTGACTTTTCGCTGTAAGCTCTGCATTCCCTTAGGAACGACTTTGGAGCTTCTTCGCCTTTTACTTTCGGCGGTATCAGCGTTGACTTTTCGCTGTAAGCTCTGCATTCCCTTAGGAACGTCTTTGGAGCTTCTTCGCCTTTTACTTTCGGCGGTATCAGCGTTGACTTTTCGCTGTATGCTCTGCATTCCCTTGGGAACGACTTTGGAGCAGAAAACTTACACTGCGCTCCCTTTGGAACGACTTTTTGTGACTTCAGCAAACTTACTCTGCGTTCCTTAGAATGACTTTTTGTTGCTTCGAAGGATTTTTGATAATTCGAAGGTCCTCCTTGTTATCGCAAATCTTTAAGCTTCAGCAACTTAAGCCTGTGGAGAAAATACATTTTCCTTGTGGCAAACAACGAAACTGTTACATGAAAACTGAAAAATGTCCTTTATTACACAGAAAATAAAACTGAATGAAAAAGACTGCTATCAAGGTAGGATATTTGTCAATAGATGTGCTTCGACTCTGGCACAGTGCTATTGACTGTGCGAGCTTCGGACTGTTCTCTGAAGTCCCTTTGATGTGGAGCATATTGGCCCCCTTCTGGCTATTGACCTTTTTGCAGCGGTGGTGGAGGCGGAGGCTGTTGCCAGGAAGCTTGGGGTTGACTCGCCGAAGCAACAGAAACTGCAGGGTGATTGCCTACGTATTCTGGGATGTAAGGCGGATGGTACGAAGCAGTATGCATGACCTGCTTCGGCTGGGCTTGTTGTGCTGCAGCTTCGGCTATCTCCTTTTGCTTCTGGATGGTAACATGGCACATCCTAGTGGTATGGCCCTTGTTTTCACCACAGAACAAGCAAAATATTCTCCTTGGTTGATCTCCAAATCTTCCGCCGAAACCCCTGGCGCCTCTGCCTCTTGGAGCTGGTGGCCGGAAGAAGCTTTGCTGTTGACCCGAAGCCTGTGAGGAGCACTGCGGCCTGTGCTGTTGACTCCCCTTATCATCATTTTGAGTAGAGTTGTGAATTGACCTGACGTGCCTCGGATAAAATCTTCCTCTGAAGCCCCTGGTCATTTCAGAAAACCTGAAAGCCTCCTCCCTTCTTTGGCGAAAATCATTGTCGGCACGAATATACTCGTCCATCTTCTGAAGCAGCTTCTCCAAAGTTTGAGGAGGCTTCCTAGCAAAGTACTGAGCTGAAGGTCCAGGCCGAAGTCCCTTGATCATGGCCTCAATGACAATTTCGTTGGGCACCGTTGGTGCCTGCGCCCTCAAACGCAAGAACCTCCTGACATACGCCTGAAGGTATTCTTCGTGATCCTGTGTGCACTGGAACAGGGCCTGAGCAGTGACCGGCTTCGTCTGAAACCCTTGAAAGCTGGTTAACAACATGTCCTTCAGTTTTTGCCATGAAGTAATCGTTCCTGGTCGAAGGGAGGAATACCAGGTTTGAGCAACACTCCTGACAGCCATAACAAAAGATTTTGCCATGACTGCAGCATTGCCACCATACGAAGATACTGTTGCTTCGTAGCTCATCAAAAACTGCTTCGGGTCTGAATGACCATCGAATATGGGAAGCTGGGGCGGCTTGTAGGACGGAGGCCAAGGTGTAGCCTGCAGCTCAGCGGACAGAGGAGAAGCATCATCAAAAACAAAATTTCCATGATGGAAATTGTCATACCAGTCATCTTCGTTGAAGAAACCCTCCTGATGAAGGTCTTTTTGTTGAGGCCTTCGGTTCTGCTCATCGTGAGTAAGATGGCGAACTTCTTCAGAAGCTTCGTCTATCTGCCTTTGCAGTTCAGCTAGCCTGGCCATCTTTTCCTTCTTCCTCTGCACCTGTTGATGAAGCATCTCCATATCTCTGATCTCTTGGTCTAGCTCATCCTCTTGAGGCGTCGGGCTGACAGCCTTCCTCTTCTGGCTTCGGGCCTCCCGAAGAGAGAGAGTCTCCTGATTGGGGTCCAGCGGTTGCAGAGCTGCAGCCCCAGTTGCTGAAGCTTTCTTCGGCGCCATAGCGAAGGTTTATGGCTTCCGAAGATGTTCAAAAACTCAAAGAGTGGAAGTGAGTTCACCGGAGGTGGGCGCCAATGTTGGGGACTTGTTCTCAAATGCTTCGGATTAAGAACAAGGCAACATAAAAAGTGTTAAATGATAAAGCCCTTCGTCCTTTGAAACATTATTTCCCTTGGGATATAATGTGCTCCGGACGAAGGTCACAAACAACATATCTTCGTAAGCACAATAAACTATGACGAAGGACTTACATGCAACATAAAAAGTAATATAAACATTTAAATATTATCACAACGTCATTTCTATTTTATTATCATATAAAAATAGAAATGACTTCAAATTACAAGTGTACCTTCGGATTGCAGGAAGGTAAAAGTACAAGGATGACGGAAAGCAAATGCCAAGTCAGCGTGAACAGTACGGGAGTACTGTTCATCTATTTATAGGCGTGGGACGCAGCCCATGTAAAATTACATTCATGCCCATTACATTCGCTAATGACTTATGGGAGTCTATCAAGGCCTAAGTAGTCTTTTCATCTTTAGGTCGGTTCCCCGTTCTGCTATCGCGACGAAGCTTTCCTGCGCATAGCTTTGGCTGCGCACCATCCTTCGTACAGCATGGCAATCAGCCCGTCCTTCATCTCAATCCCCCTTCGTCTGGCTTAGGCTTCGTCCTGACCGTACTCCATGTTCATAATCTGAGTCCGAAAATACCTGTTCATATAATTCACTTGGAAAACATTGTCAAATCTTGTTTTTGAGGACCTTCGGAGGACGAAGGCCCCCAACACCTATCTAAGTATAGGAGGAAGTAAGTATGGTCTTGTTATAGTTGATGATTTTTCCCGCTTCACTTAGGTATTCTTTTTGCAGGATAAATCTGAAACCCAAGGGACCCTCAAGCGCTTCCTAAGGAGAGCTCAAAATGAGTTTGAGCTCAAGGTGAAAAAGATAAGGAGCGACAACGGGTCTGAGTTCAAGAACCTTCAAGTAGAGGAGTACCTTGAGGAGGAAGGGATCAAGCACGAGTTCTCCGCTCCCTACACACCACAACAAAATGGTGTGGTAGAGAGGAAGAACAGGTCGCTCATCGATATGGCGAGGACGATGCTTGGAGAGTTCAAGACCCCCGAGCGCTTTTGGTCGGAAGCCGTGAACACGGCTTGCCACGCCATCAACCGGGTCTACCTTCACCGCCTCCTCAAGAAGACTTCGTATGAGCTTCTAACTGGTAACAAACCCAATGTGTCTTACTTTCGTGTATTTGGGAGCAAGTGTTATATTCTTGTGAAGATAGGTAGAACGTCTAAATTTGCTCCCAAAGCTGTAGAAGGGTTTTTATTAGGTTATGACTCAAATACAAAGGCGTATAGGGTCTTCAACAAATCATCGGGTTTGGTTGAAGTCTCTAGCGACGTTGTATTTGATGAGACTAATGGCTCTCCAAGAGAGCAAGTTGTTGATCTTGATGATGTAGATGAAGAAGACGTTCCAACGGCCGCAATGCGCACCATGGCGATTGGCGATGTGCGACCACAGGAACAATTGGAGCAAGATCAACCTTCTTCCTCAACAATGGTGCATCCCCCAACTCAAGACGATGAACAGGTTCATCAGGAGGAGGCGTATGATCAAGGGGGAGCACAAGATGATCATGTGAGGGAGGAAGAAGCACAACCGGCACCTCCAACCCAAGTTCGAGCGACGATTCAATGGAATCATCCCGTCGACCAAAATTTGGGTGATATTAGGAAGGGAGTAACTACTCGCTCTAGATTGGTGAATTTTTGTGAGCATTACTCTTTTGTCTCTTCTATTGAGCCTTTCAGGGTAGAAGAGGCCTTGCTAGATCCGGACTGGGTGTTGGCCATGCAGGAAGAGCTCAATAATTTCAAGAGGAATGAAGTTTGGACACCGGTGCCTCGTACCAAGCAAAACGTTGTGGGAACCAAGTGGGTGTTCCGCAACAAACAGGACGAGCACGGGGTGGTGACGAGGAACAAGGCTCGACTTGTGGCAAAAGGTTATGCCCAAGTCGCAGGTTTGGACTTTGAGGAGACTTTCGCTCCTGTGGCTAGGTTAGAATCAATTCGTATTTTGCTAGCATATGCCGCTCACCATTCTTTCAGGTTGTTCCAAATGGATGTGAAGAGCGCTTTCCTCAATAGGCCGATCAAGGAGGAAGTGTACGTGGAGCAACCCCTGGCTTCGAGGATGAACGGTACTGAGAGCACCTAGAGGGGGGGTGGATAGGTTTCAAAAACTTAAGCCACAAAACTTGGTTACTTGTTAGCACAGTAGTTTGCCAAGTGGCTAGAGAAGGATCTCAACACAACACAATAACCGAGAGATATCAATCACAGAGATGGCACAGTGGTTGTCCCGTGGTTCGGCCAAGACCAACGCTTGCCTACTCCACGTTGTGGCGTCCCAACGGACGAGGGTTGCAATCAACCCCTCTCAAGCGGTCCAAAGACCAACTTGAATACCACGGTGTTGCTTTGCTTCTCTTAATCCCGTTTGCGAGGAATCTCCACAGCTTGGAGCCTCTCGCCCTTACACAAGATGTTCACGAAGAATCACAGAGCAAGGGAGGGATTAGCAACTCACACACGACACAAAGATCACAGCGAATATGCACACGCAAAACCCAGACTTGAGCTCAAGAGACTAGCACACTAGAACGGAGCTCAAATCACTAAAATGTCGAACAAGTGCGCAAGAATGAAGTGTGAGTGATCAATGATGCTCAAAGGATGCTTGGTGTCCTCCTCCATGCGCCTAGGGGTCCCTTTTATAGCCCCAAGGCAGCTAGGAGCCGTTGAGCACAAATTTGGAAAGCCATTCTTGCCTTCTCTCATCGGGGGCACCGGACAGTCCGGTGCACACCGGACACTGTCCGGTGCCCGATTTCCTTCCTTAAATAGCGAAGCCGACCGTTGGCAGCCTGAGAGCCGTTGGCGCACCGGACATGTCCGGTGCACACCGAACAGTCCGGTGCCGTCCTCTAGCCGTTGGCTCGGCCACGTGTCCCGCGCAGATTGCGCGGCTGACCGTTGGCCCGGCCGACCGTTGGCTCACCGGACAGTCCGGTGCACACCGGACAGTCCGGTGAATTTTAGCCGTACGTCGCCGGTGAATTCCCGAGAGCAGCCACTTCGCTCGAGCCAGCCTGGCGCACCGGACACTGTCCGATGCACCACCGGACAGTCCGGTGCTTGCAGACTCAGCAGATTCTTGGCTGCTCGAGCCAAGACATTTCCAATTGGATTTTTCCTGTTTCCAGCACTTAGACACAATACATTAGTCCATAAAACAATGTACTAAGTCTGAGAAACATACCTTAATTCTTGATTTGTACTTTGTCCACCTTTTTACACTTAGGCACTTGTGTTGGACACTAAATCACCAAAATACTTAGAAATGGCCCAAGGGCACATTTCCCTTTCAATCTCCCCCTTTTTGGTGATTTATGCCAACACAACATAAAGCAAGTAGAACAAGTACAAAATCAAATCAAATAAGAACTCAAAATTGTTTTGATTCAATTTTGACATATATGGATCACTCTATGCCACCACTTGGTTTGTTTTTGCAAATCAAACTCAAATTTCTATCTCTAAGTCAAACACACATGTTAAGACATAAAGAGAGTCATTCTAAGAGAAATTGATTTAAGATTTCAAAAACTCCCCCTTTTTCCCATAATCAATACTTCTCCCCACAAGAAGCCAACTTTTGACAAGAGAGACAACAAAAGAGTTTTGACAAACCAAAAGCTCTATTCTACTATTTTCAAAATCTCTCAAGTGGTAGCTGATCCATTTATCGCTTTGGCCTTTATTTTCTCCCCCTTTGGCATCAAGCACCAAAACGGGATCAATCTTGGCCCTTTAACCCCATTGCCTCACCAAAATCTTCAACTAAGAGCAAATAGGCAATAAGAGTATAACGATGAACTTGGAAGAGTTACTCTTTTCATCGGAGTGCAGTGGAAGTCTCGCATGGTCCAAGTCCACCTTTTCCCTTTCAATTTTCCTTGGAGACTAAAACAACCAAACTCAAGTACATGGTTAGCCACAAAGGGTCAAGTTGTAGCACAGCTCCCCCTAAATATGTGCATCACTTGCAAACAGGACTTGTGAGGTCCAGGGAGTGTTTGTACAACTTGAGCACCACAATAAGCAACAATATGCAGAATAAACATAATCAAAAGCATAAACACATGTATGCTACATTTCAATCCAAGTTCCACGAATCTAAGATATTGAGCTCACTACGCAGCCTGCAAAAGGTCTTCTCATCTAGAGGCTTGGTAAAGATATCGGCTAGCTGGTTCTCGGTGCTAACATGAAACACTTCGATATCCCCCTTTTGCTGGTGGTCTCTCAAAAAGTGATGCCGGATGTCAATGTGCTTTGTGCAGCAGTGCTCAACAGGATTTTCCGCTATTCGAATAGCACTCTCATTATCACATAGGAGTGGGACTTTGCTCAGATTGTAGCCAAAGTCCCTGAGGGTTTGCCTCATCCAAAGTAGTTGCGTGCAACACTGTCCTGTGGCAACGTACTCGGCCTCAGCGGTGGATAGGGCAACGGAGGTTTGTTTCTTAGAGTTCCATGACACCAGGGACCTTCCTAAGAATCGGCACGTCCCCGATGTACTCTTCCTATCGACCTTACATCCAGCATAGTCGGAATCTGAGTACCCAATCAAGTCAAAGTTAGACCCCTTTGGATACCAGATCCCGAAGCAAGGCGTAGCGACTAAATATCGAAGAATTCGCTTCACAGCCACTAAGTGACACTCCTTCGGATCAGATTGAAATCTAGCACACATGCATACGCTAAGCATAATATCCGGTCTACTAGCACATAAATAAAGCAAAGAACCTATCATGGACCGGTATGCTTTTTGATCAACGGACTTACCTCCTTTGTTGAGGTCGGTGTGTCCGTCGGTTCCCATCGGCGTCTTTGCGGGCTTGGCGTCCTTCATCCCAAACCTCTTTAGCAAATCTTGTGTGTACTTCGTTTGGGAGATGAAGGTGCCGTCCTTGAGTTGCTTCACTTGGAACCCAAGGAAGTAGGTCAACTCGCTCATCATCGACATCTCGAATTTCTGCGTCATCACCCTGCTAAACTCTTCACAAGACTTTTGGTTAGTAGAACCAAATATTATGTCGTCGACATAAATTTGGCACACAAAAAGATCACCATCGCAAGTCTTAGTAAAAAGAGTTGGATTGGCTTTCCCAACCTTGAAAGCATTAGCAATTAAAAAGTCTCTAAGGCATTCATACCATGCTCTTGGGGCTTGCTTAAGTCCATAGAGCGCCTTAGAGAGCTTACACACGTGGTCGGGGTACCGTTCATCCTCGAAGCCAGGGGGCTGCTCCACGTACACCTCCTCCTTGATCGGCCCGTTGAGGAAAGCGCTCTTCACATCCATTTGGTACAACCTGAAAGAATGGTGAGCGGCATATGCTAGCAAGATACGAATTGATTCTAGCCTAGCCACAGGAGCAAAAGTCTCCTCAAAGTCCAAACCTGCGACTTGGGCATAACCTTTTGCCACAAGTCGAGCCTTGTTCCTCGTCACCACCCCGTGCTCGTCCTGTTTGTTGCGGAACACCCACTTGGTTCCCACAACATTTTGCTTGGGACGAGGCACCAGTGTCCAAACTTCATTGCGCTTGAAGTTGTTGAGTTCCTCCTGCATGGCCAACACCCAGTCCGGATCTAGCAAGGCCTCTTCTACCCTGAAAGGCTCAATAGAAGCGACAAAAGAGTAATGCTCACAAAAATTAACTAATCTTGAGCGAGTAGTTACTCCCTTGCTAATATCACCCAATATCTGGTCGACGGGATGATCCCTTTGAATTGTCGCTCGAACTTGGGTTGGAGGTGCCTGAGGTGCTTCTTCCTCTTGAACATCCTGTGCTCCCCCTTGATCATGTGCCTCCACTTGAGGTACCTGTTCGTCATCTTGGGTTGGGGGATGCACCATAGTTGAGGAAGACGGTTGATCTTGCTCCAAATGTTCCTGAGGCCGTACATCTCCAATCGCCATGGTGCGTATCGCGGCCGTTGGAACGTCTTCTTCATCTACATCATCAAGATCAACAACTTGCTCTCTTGGAGAGCCATTAGTCTCATCAAATACAACGTCGCTAGAGACTTCAACCAAACCCGATGATTTGTTGAAGACCCTATACGCCTTTGTATTTGAATCATAACCTAATAAAAACCCTTCTACGGCTTTGGGAGCAAATTTGGAATTCCTACCCTTCTTCACTAAAATGTAGCATTTACTCCCAAAAACACGAAAATACGATACATTAGGTTTGTTACCGGTTAGCAGCTCATACGACGTCTTCTTGAGGAGGCGGTGAAGGTAGACCCTGTTGATGGCGTGGCAAGCCGTGTTCACGGCTTCCGACCAAAAGCACTCGGGGGTCTTGAATTCTCCAAGCATAGTCCTCGCCATATCTATGAGCGTCCTGTTCTTCCTCTCTACCACACCATTTTGCTGAGGTGTGTAGGGAGCGGAGAACTCGTGCTTGATCCCCTCCTCCTCAAGAAACTCCTCCACTTGAAGGTTCTTGAATTCGGACCCGTTGTCGCTCCTTATCTTCTTCACCTTGAGCTCAAACTCATTTTGAGCTCTCCTTAGGAAGCGCTTGAGGGTCCCTTGGGTTTCAGACTTATCCTGCAAAAAGAACACCCAAGTGAAGCGGGAAAAGTCATCAACGATAACTAGACCATACTTACTTCCTCCTATGCTCAGATAGGCGACGGGTCCGAAGAGGTCCATATGTAGCAGCTCCAGGGGTCTTGATGTTGTCATCACATTTTTGGTGTGATGAGAGCCTCCCACCTGTTTCCCTGCTTGACAAGCTGCACAAGGTCTATCTTTTTCGAAATGAACATTGGTTAGACCTATCACGTGTTCTCCCTTTAGAAGCTTGTGGAGGTTCTTCATCCCCACATGTGCTAAGCGGCGATGCCACAGGCAGCCCATGCAAGTCTTAGCCATTAAGCATGCATCTAGACCGGCCACTTCTTTTGCAAAATCAACTAAGTAAAGCTTGCCGTCTAGTACACCCTTAAAAGCTAGTGAACCATCACATCTTCTAAAGACAGACACATCTACATTTGTAAACAAACAGTTATATCCCATATTGCATAATTGACTAACAGATAGCGAATTATATCCAAGAGACTCTACTAAAAACACATTAGAGATAGAGTGCTCATTTGAGATTGCAATTTTACCTAACCCTTTTACCTTGCCTTGATTCCCATCACTGAATATTATTGAATCTTGGGAATCTTTATTCTTGACGTAGGAGGTGAACATCTTCTTCTCCCCCGTCATATGGTTTGTGCATCCGCTGTCAATAATCCAGCTTGAACCCCCGGATGCATAAACCTGCAAGGCAAATTTAGGCTTGGGTCTTAGGTACCCAACTCATGTTGGGTCCTACAAGGTTAGCACAAATATCCTTAGGGACCCAAATGCAAGTTTTGTCTCCCTTGCATCTTGCCCCTAATTTTCTAGCAACTATCTTCCTATCCTTTCTACAAATAGCAAAAGAAGCATTTAAAGCATGATATATTGTAGAAGGTTCATTAACTTTCCTAGGAACATTAACGACATTTCTCCTAGGCATATTATGAATAACATTTCTCCTACCAACATTTCTATCATGCACATAAGAAGAACTAGAAGCAACCATGGCATGAGAATCAAAGGCATTATATACATTACAACTCCTATAAGCATTTCTAGGTTGTCTTCTATCATAGTACATAAAGGCATGGTTCTTTTGCACACTACTAGCCATAGGGGCCTTCCCTTTCTCCTTGGCGGAGATGGGAGCCTTATGGCTTGTCAAGTTCTTGGCTTCCCTCTTGTAGCCAAGTCCATCCTTAATTGAGGGGTGTCTACCAATCGTGTAGGCATCCCTTGCAAATTTTAGCTTGTCAAATTCATTCTTGCTAGTCTTAAGTTGGGCATTAAGACTAGCTAATTCATCATTTAATTTGGAAATTGAAACTAAATGATCACTACAAGCATCAATGTCAAAATCTTTACACCTATTACAAGTTTCAACAATTTCTACACAAGAATTAGATTTACTAGCTACTTCTAGTTTAGCATTTAAATCATCATTAAAACTTTTTAACTTAGCAATAGTTTCATGACAAGAAGATAATTCACTAGAGAGCATTTCATTCCTCTTAATTTCTAGAGCAAGAGATTTCTGTGCTTCTACAAATTTATCATGTTCTTCATACAACAAATCCTCTTGTTTTTCTAAAAGCATATTCTTGTCATTCAAGGCATCAATTAATTCATTAATTTTGTCTACCTTGGTTCTATCTAATCCCTTGAATAAGCATGAGTAATCTATCTCATCATCATCACTAGACTCATCTTCACTCGAAGAAGCATAAGTACTAGTATGAGTGCTTACTTTCTTCTCTCTTGCCATGAGGCAAGTGTGACGCTCGTTGGGGAAGAGGGATGACTTGTTGAAGGCGGTGGCGGCGAGTCCTTCATTGTCAGAGTCGGAGGAGGAACAATCCGAATCCCACTCCTTTCCGATATGTGCCTCGCCCTTGGCCTTCTTGTAATGCTTCTTTTTCTCCCTCTTGTTCCCTTGGTCCTGATCACTATCATTGTCGGGACAGTTAGCAATAAAATGACCAAGCTTACCGCATTTGAAGCATGAGCGCTTCCCCTTGGCTTTGGTCTTGCTTGGCTGCCCCTTGCGACCTTTAAGCGCCGTCTTGAAGCGCTTAATGATGAGGGCCATCTCCTCATCATTGAGTCCGGTCGCCTCAACTTGTGCCACCTTGCTTGGTAGCGCCTCCTTGCTCCTTGTTGCCTTGAGAGCAATGGGTTGAGGCTCATGACTAGGACCGTTCAACGCGTCGTCCACGTATATTGCCTCCTTGATCATCATTCGCCCGCTTACGAACTTCCCAAGAACTTCTTCGGGCGACATCTTGGTGTACCTGGGATTTTCACGTATATTGTTCACCAAATGAGGATCAAGAACGGTAAATGACCTTAGCATTAGGCGGACGACGTCGTGGTCCGTCCATCGCGTGCTCCCGTAGCTCCTTATTTTGTTGATAAGGGTCTTGAGCCGGTTGTATGTTTGTGTCGGCTCCTCGCCCCTTATCATCGCGAACCGTCCAAGCTCGCCCTCCACCAACTCCATTTTGGTGAGCAAGGTGACGTCGTTTCCCTCATGAGAGATCTTGAGGGTGTCCCAGATCTGCTTGGCATTGTCCAAGCCGCTCACCTTGTGATACTCGTCCCTGCACAAAGAGGCTAGCAACACAGTAGTAGCTTGTGCATTTTTATGAATCTGTTCATTAATAAACACAGGGCTATCCGAGCTATCAAATTTCATTCCACTTTCCACAATCTCCCAAATGCTTGGATGGAGAGAAAACAGGTGAGTACGCATTTTGTGGCTCCAAAATCCGTAATCCTCTCCATCAAAGTGAGGGGGCTTGCCAAGTGGAATGGGGAGCAATTGAGCATTTGAACTATGCGGGATGCGCGAATAATCGAAAGAAAAGTTTGAGTTAACCGTCTTTCGTCTATCGTAGTCATCGTCCTTTTGGGAGGAGGAAGATTCATCGCTATCGTAGTAGACAATTTCCTTGATGCGCCTTGTCTTCTTCTTCCTCCCGTCTTTTCTTTTGTGGCCCGAGCCTGAGTCGGTGGGCCTGTCATCATTGGGCTCGTTGACGAAGGACTCCTTCTCCTTGTCGTTGATCACCATCCCCTTGCCTTTAGGATCCATCTCTTCAAGCGGTTAGTCCCTTTCTTGAAGAGAACGGCTCTGATACCAATTGAGAGCACCTAGAGGGGGGGGGGTGAATAGGTGATCCTATAACACTTCAAAAACTTAAGCCACAAAACTTGGTTACTTGTTAGCACAGTAATTTGCCAAGTGGCTAGAGAAGGATCTCAACACAACACAATAACCAAGAGATATCAATCACAGATATGGCACAGTGGTTATCCCGTGGTTCGGCCAAGACCAACGCTTGCCTACTCCACGTTGTGGCGTCCCAACGGACGAGGGTTGCAATCAACCCCTCTCAAAGCGGTCCAAAGACCAACTTGAATACCACGGTGTTGCTTTGCTTCTCTTAATCCCGTTTGCGAGGAATCTCCACAGCTTGGAGCCTCTCGCCCTTACACAAGATGTTCACGAAGAATCACAGAGCAAGGGAGGGATTAGCAACTCACACACGACACAAAGATCACAGCGAATACGCACACGCAAAACCCAGACTTGAGCACAAGAGACTAGCACACTAGAACGGAGCTCAAATCACTAAAATGTCGAACAAGTGCGCAAGAATGAAGTGTGAGTGATCAATGATGCTCAAAGGATGCTTGGTGTCCTCCTCCATGCGCCTAGGGGTCCCTTTTATAGCCCCAAGGCAGCTAGGAGCCGTTGAGCACAAATTTGGAAAGCCATTCTTGCCTTCTGTCATCGGGGGCACCGGACAGTCCGGTGCACACCGGACACTGTCCGGTGCCCGATTTCCTTCCTTAAATAGCGAAGCCGACCGTTGGCAGCCTGAGAGCCGTTGGCGCACCGGACATGTCCGGTGCACACCGGACAGTCCGGTGCCGTCTTCTAGCCGTTGGCTCGGCCACGTGTCCCGCGCAGATTGCGCGGCCGACCGTTGGCCCGGCCGACCGTTGGCTCACCGGACAGTCCGGTGCACACCGGACGGTCTGGTGAATTTTAGCCGTACGTCGCCGGTGAATTCCCGAGAGCAGCCACTTCGCTCGAGCCAGCCTGGCGCACCGGACACTGTCCGGTGCACCACCGGACAGTCCGGTGCTTGCAGACTCAGCAGATTCTTGGCTGCTCGAGCCAAGACATTTCCAATTGGATTTTTCCTGTTTCCAGCACTTAGACACAATACATTAGTCCATAAAACAATGTACTAAGTCTGAGAAACATACCTTAATTCTTTATTTGTACTTTGTCCACCTTTTTACACTTAGGCACTTGTGTTGGACACCAAATCACCAAAATACTTAGAAATGGCCCAAGGGCACATTTCCCTTTCAGGTACCCCGACCACGTGTGTAAGCTCTCTAAGGCGCTCTATGGACTTAAGCAAGCCCCAAGAGCATGGTATGAATGCCTTAGAGACTTTTTAATTGCTAATGCTTTCAAGGTTGGGAAAGCCGATCCAACTCTTTTCACTAAGACTTGCGATGGTGATCTTTTTGTGTGCCAAATTTATGTCGATGACATAATATTTGGTTCTACTAACCAAAAGTCTTGTGAAGAGTTTAGCAGGGTGATGACGCAGAAATTCGAGATGTCGATGATGGGCGAGTTGAACTACTTTCTTGGGTTCCAAGTGAAGCAACTTAAGGATGGCACCTTCATCTCTCAAACGAAGTACACGCAAGACTTGCTAAAGCGGTTTGGGATGAAGGACGCCAAGCCCGCAAAGACTCCGATGGGAACCGACGGACACACCGACCTCAACAAAGGAGGTAAGTCCGTTGATCAAAAGGCATACCGATCAATGATAGGTTCTTTGCTTTATTTATGTGCTAGTAGACCGGATATTACGCTTAGTGTATGCATGTGCGCTAGATTTCAATCTGATCCAAGGGAGTGTCACTTAGTGGCCGTGAAGCGAATTCTTAGATATTTAGTCGCTACGCCTTGCTTCGAGATCTGGTATCCAAAAAGGTCTACCTTTGACTTGATTGGATATTCAGATTCTGACTATGCTGGATGTAAGGTCGATAGGAAGAGTACATCGGGGACGTGCCAATTCTTAAGAAGGTCCCTGGTGTCATGGAATTCTAAGAAACAAACTTCCGTTGCCCTATCCACCGCTGAGGCCGAGTATGTTGCCGCAGGACAGTGTTACGCGCAACTACTTTGGATGAGGCAAACCCTCCGGGACTTTGGCTACAATCTGAGCAAAGTCCCACTCCTATGTGACAATGAGAGTGCTATCCGCATAGCGGACAATCCTGTTGAGCACAGCCGCACAAAGCACATTGACATCCGGCATCACTTTTTGAGAGACCACCAGCAAAAGGGAGATATCGAAGTGTTTTATGTTAGCACCGAGAACCAGCTAGCCGATATCTTTACCAAGCCTCTAGATGAGAAGACCTTTTGCATGCTGCGTAGTGAGCTAAATGTCTTAGATTCGCGGAACTTGGATTGATTTATAGCATACATGTGTTTATGCCTTTGATCATGTTCCTTATGCATTTTGTTGTTTACTTATGGTGCTCAAGTTGTACAAGTACTCACCGGACCTCACAAGTCCATTTGCAAGTGATGCACATATTTAGGGGGAGATGTGCTACAACTTGACCCTTTGAGACTAACCATGTGTTTGAGTTTTCTTAATTTAGTCTCAAAGGAGGTTTGAAAGGGAAAAGGTGGACTTGGACCATGAAAGACTTCCACTGCACTCCGATGAGAGGGTAACTTATTCCAAGTTCATCTCATGTACTCTTATTGCCTTTGTATTCTTATTTGAAGACTTTGGTGAGGCAATGGGGTTCTAGGGCCAAGATTGATCTCGTTTTGGTGCTTGATGCCAAAGGGGGAGAAAATAAAGGCCAAAGCAATAATTGGATCAGCTACCACTTGAGAATTTTGAAAATAGTAGAATAGAGTTTTTGGTTTGTCAAAACTCTCTTGTTGTCTCTATTGTCAAAAGTTTGCTTCTTGTGGGGAGAATGTTTGATTATGGGAAAAAGGGGGAGTTTTTTAATCTTTGATCAATTTCTCTTGGAATACCTCTCTTTATGTCTCTACAAGTGAAGTTGACTTAGAGATAGGAAATTGAGGTTGATTTGCAAAAACAAACCAAGTGGTGGCAAAGAGTGATCCATATATGCCAAATTTGAATCAAAACAATTTTGAGTTTTCATTTGCATTGATATTGCACTTGTTCTAGTTGCTTTATGTTGTGTTGGCATAAATCACCAAAAAGGGGGAGATTGAAAGGGAAATGTGCCCTTGGGCCATTTCTAAATATTTTGGTGATTGAGTGCCAACACAAGTGCTTTTGTGTTAATCTATGCAAAGTGGTGGACAAAGTGCAAATCAAGTCAAAAGGTATGTTTCTAGACTTAGTACATTGTTTTATGGACTAATGTATTGTGTATAAGTGCTGGAAACAGGAGAAATCGAATTGGAAAAGAGATGGCTTTGTTCAGCCAAAGTCTGCGCAGTCTGGGTGCACCGGACAGTGTCCGGTGGTGCACCGGACAGTGTCCGGTGCGCCAGGCTGGCTCTGGCGAACTTGCTGCTCTCGGGACTTCGACGGCGGTGTACGGTATAAATCACCGGACTGTCCGGTGGTGCACCGGACTGTCCGGTGAGCCGTTCACAAGCGAAGTCGTCGGTCTCGGGAAGTCATCAACGGCGTACGGCTATAATTCACCGGACTGTCCGGTGAGGCACCGGACTGTCCGGTGAGCCAACGGTCAGCCGGGGCAACGGTCGGCTGAGGATTCCGCGCGTGACGCGTGGCCGAGCCAACGGTCACAAGGGGGCACTGGACTGTCCGGTGTGCACCGGACAGTGTCCGGTGCGCCCACGGCTCTTGATCTGTAACGGTCGGCTTCGCCAAATAAGGAAAGAAATCCGCACCGGACAGTGTCCGGTGGTGCACCGGACTGTCCGGTGCGCCAGTCGACAGAAGGCAAGAATTGCCTTCCTACAATGCTCTCAACGGCTCCTAGCTGCCTTGGGGCTATAAAATGGACCCCTTGGTGCATGGAGAAGACATCCAAGCATTCTTTGAGCATAGTTGATCACTCACACTTCGTTCTTGCGCACTTGTTCGACATTCTTAGTGATTTGAGCTCCGTTCTAGTGAGAAACTCGTGATAGTCTCTTGAGCTCAAGTCTGGGTCTTGTGTGTGCGTATTTGCTATGATCTTTGTGTCTTGTGTGAGTTGCTTATCCCTCCCTTACTCCGTGCTTCTTTGTGAACATCTTTGTAAGGGCGAGAGACTCCAAGTTGTGGAGATTCCTCGCAAGCGGGATAAAGTAAAGCAAAGCAAAACACCATGGTATTCAAGTAGGTCTTTGGACCGCTTGAGAGGGGTTGATTGCAACCCTCGTCCGTTGGGACGCCACAACATGGAGTAGGCAAGCGTTGGACTTGGCCGAACCACGGGATAAACCACTGTGTCTATCTGTGTTGATCTTCTTGTGGTTATTGTGTTTTGCTAAGACTCCTCTCTAGCCACTTGGCATTACTGTGCTAACTCCTAATCAAGATTCTGTGGCTATAAGTTTTTAAGTTTTACAGGATCACCTATTCACCCCCCCTCTAGGTGCTCTCAACATTGTTAGTTGCCTACTTACAAGGATGCGCCTATTGACTAATAGAGTTTTATCAGTATTTTGTATAGTTTTTTACTCTATGTATTCTTTTGCTAATATTGTCCACCTGTATTTCAGGTTAGCTTTGATCAGGATGCTACGTCTATCACGCTTTTGATATGCTGACGGCCAACGTGAATCCATCTCACTTACAATCGTGCCTGTTACCTTTCCTCCCCTGATGTTCATCCTCAGTGACTTGTACTGTGTAGTGGCAGAAGAAAAACCTACTCTTTTGTATATATCAATTGCCTTTTGTTAAACCTTTTGCTACATTGCACGGCTGCAAACTGTGCTCTACTTATTTGTGTGGCTAAAGTCTTTTGGCAACCCACAAATGCATTTTATTCCATGACTCACTTATATGCTACCAATGTCATATTTTTTGTTTTGTACTATGGAACTTATAACATGCGTCTTTTATGTCGCATCTTACATTTTTTTGTCCCATCACAAGGATGAACGGGTGAGGCACGTGTGTGTGTGTGTGTTTTTGCCGTGTGTGTATGAAACAGACTGTGTGTTGTTCCCCTCGTTTCAAATAGGCGGCAAGTATAGCACCCGATAGGGCGCTACCTTTTCTAGTTTGTTTAGAAGATGAAGTATTTCGACAATCTCTCTATTAGTGGAAGCAACCACATAATCAAATCAACTGCTGATTGCGACAGCAGGCGTTTGGCAATCGAGTCCTCGCTTGTTAATTTGTCTATTATTCATCTATTTGCTCTGAAATCTAACTACAAGCCTATTTGCTTGACTTTAACATGTACCGGCATCTACTGTTTCTATAACGTATTTGGTCTTTACGGATTGCAGCTGCAGCAGTCTGAATAGCTGGCTTTAATACGAAGTTTGATTCAACTTTCTGAGATAGATTCGCTCTTAACAAATAAGAATCTCAATCAACCAAATAAGTACAAGCTTATATTAACTTTCTCGCATCTTATAGATAATTAGATTTTTTTAAGAATATACAGCTAAACCAAACAAGCAGACCCTCTAAGACTAGCTCCAACAAGAACCTCTAAAGGTTACTGTACCTAAATTTAGGAGGATGAGATCATCCTCTACTCTCTCCATCAGTATAACGGTCCTCTAAATTTAGAGAACGCTGCTGGATCATCTATATATAGAGTTTCTTTAAATGGTTCTCTATCGATTTGAATACTTTAAATAACTAGTTTAGTAAAACTAAAATATGTATAATACATTTTATAGTATGACAAATACGTATGTACAAAAATTAAAAAATGTCTCTAATATAGGTATTTGCCTATAGAGGACATGATTTGGAAGAAGTTGTTGGAGAGAAAGAATATATAGGAGATGACATTTTTTAGAGGAGACTGTAAAGAACGGATATATATGATAGATATAGAAGACGTTGTTGAAGGCAGTCTAACCCATACATTTTGCTTTCCTAAAGGAGAGCAAGTATATACATCTATTTACTCTTTTTTTTGGTAAGAAAAGAAGAAACTATGACCTTGTTTGTTTCATATTTTTTAAGCTTCTGGTCACCAGAAGCTGCTGCAGATTGCCAAACGTTCAGCTTTTCAGCTCGTTTCTATGAGAATCGCTTTAGTTAAAATCGTTCAAAATTAACGTGAACACAGAATCGACCGGGTTGTTGTGATAGTAGGAAACTATCACTTTCTACATTATAAACCCTATAGATTATTTTATCTTTCTCCATATATAATATCCACGATACTAAAATCTTCTGCATAATCAGATTCTCTCTATAATCAGATTCATAAAACAGCTCCAAAAAAACTGAACCAAACAAGTCCTATGAATGCCACGGATTCGTCCTCCCCTATTTTATTTCGTTGTTGTTTCTATGCATTAGTTGGACCTCGTCATAACTCATAATTTGCCCCCACCCCCAACCGTCTTATCCTCTATCTTCTGTACTAACTATTAAGGGGGCAGTGTAGACTGCCCCCGCTCCCTTACCGCACGCGCCAGCGAAATCCCGCCCCGAACGGCCTCCCGCACCGCACGGCCGCGCGCCGCAGAGCGAACACCGCCCCCGCCCACCCTCCGCCTGCCCGCCCTCCGGATCCTCGCCGCCGCAAACAGCTCAGCCTACCACGAATCGGGTGTCCCCAACAAGCGCACCCGCCGCACTCGGGCAGACGGAGCGCTACCGCCGCGCCGCGCGCTCCGACTTCGCCGGATGTCCCCAACAATCCCCCACACCCGCCGCACTCGGGCAGACGGAGCGCGACCGCCGCGCCGCGCCGCGCCGCGCGCTCCGACTTCGCCGCATACCCCAAAGCCTGGCCCCGAGCTCAATCCCCCAAGCCCCGAGCTCAATCCACCGTCGCAAGCGCGAAAGCCGCACGCCCGCCGCAATGGCCGCAGCCGCCGCACGACCCGCCCCTGTCCCCTTCTTCGCTGCATTCCGCAATTGCGTCGGGCTCCTCTCGCTCCCAAATCGGGGTAAAACCCTAACCCTAGCACCAGGCTGCATTCCCCTCCCTACATTCGAGCCCTAACTCCTCCCTACAGTCTTCCCCCTCCGCCTCGGCAACAAGCGGTGACAGCTGGTGCAGGTGAGACGCCCCCTCCCTAAGGCCCTCGAGCTGCAGTGGTCAGAGTCGGAGAATGGGCGACGGTGTTTGTCCGTGTCGGTGCGAGCGTGCTGCTGGGGCGCGACCGACACCGACGAGTTCCAGCACACGGTGGAGATTATCATGTGTGTTCAACGTCGCGCCATTTGTCTGCTTGCCTCCGCCTCCGTCGCGGCCTTCGCGGAGTAAGATGACCCTCCACTCTACCTCCCTCAACTTCTTTTTTCCTGGTAACGAAGAATCCTTGCTCCAGGCGTTGTCCGAGGAAACCCCAAGAGTATCGTGTCGTTCGCCTGCGACCTTTTGGAGAACAGACATGGACATCGGCTATTTCGTCTGGTCCTCAATCACAGCTGCGGGATCGAATCGTTGCTATGATCACCCGGGACAGGAATAGTTTTGGTGGCCTTTGCACCCGCAGGTGCTTGATCAAATACCGTACTTGTCTTTTAATCTGTTCTTCATCTAGCTTTTTTATCTGATTTTAATTCAGCCAATAAATGATAGATTCTATGTCTTTTCAGGCCAGATGAAGTACTTCATATAATCAGTTCCTGTGAAACTCAGAGATCAATGCAACTTCTTGGAGATGCCATGCTGCAATGGATGTCACATAATCAGATGAAGTACCTCCTGCCGGTTTCGAAAAGATTAAAAATGCTACAGGCTTTCATAATGAGCTCTCTCAGGTAATGATTTCTTGCTTTGTGAGGTCGCTCTCACGCTGCCCTCATCTTTGTTGTGCTGACCGGCCAATTAAGCGGCATAGCCAATAAGTTGGAAACCATCAGACCACACGCCCAGTGATGATGGTGTATGTGAACAATATGCAGTGCAGATGGAAGCTAGCAGCACAAAAACTTTGCCATACCAATCTGAAAAGGAATTAACTAAAGAAATAAATGATCACTGTTATAGCACTGGCTACTTCTGAATCAATTGCTGAGGCAAATGTATGTTTAAATAACTACAGAGGGAGTACATAATTATAAAATCTGATAAAGCCCTACAGCTACAGGAGCCATAGCTTGACTAGGTTTGAGCTGTTGGGGGTATTGGCTATGCCTGGTGTGCCTTTCTGTGCACTGGTTGTTCTGGTCTCTGGTGGTAAATCCAAGGAACATCTGTTTCATTACTGTGTTTTTTTTATTTGTATTTTTTGGTCCCTACTGAAGTAGGGCACTTCATGATAATAGTTGACTTTGATGTTGTTTGGACTTTGGATATAACATCTTGCTTTTGACTTGAGAATGTTTTGTTTTGCGCAACTAATCATGCACTATCTTATATTCAAGGCTTACTATATGGGACACTGTCCAAATACTTGGTAAATATTTTGAAAAATTCTGGTGCACAGTTAAAATGTGCTAGGTCATTTTTTTGCCAAACTCAATTTATGATATACCTTGCTTACGTGTTATCCAACTTGGTGATTTTAGAAATGCTTATCAGTATTTGCTTGGTTTATATGTTGCAGTGTTACAAAGAACAGTATGTATCAGATGATGCAGCCTCAGATCGATATACTTCTTTTTGAGATAATTTTTCCTCTTATGTGCTTCAATGACAATGACCAAAAGTTATGGGAAGAAGATCCCCATGAATATGTTCGCAAGGGCTATGGTGAATTTACTGCTCTCTGTATATCAATCTTGGTTAGAATGGGTTATTACTGATAAGAATCATGTGGTTCTTGTTTTTGTCTCAGTTCAGCAGTGTAACCAGATTACTCGTTGTTGTATTTTGAATACTCATTGTTGTATTTCATGTTTACAGATATCATCGAAGATTTGTACAGTCCCCGAACAGCTGCTATGGACTTTGTGAGTGAATTGATTAGAAAGCGAGGGAAAAACAATCTCCAAAAGTTCATCCATTTCATTGTGGATATTTTTAGGAGGTAAGTTTGGCCTACCAACTTGTAACCGTTAACTTCTATGGACTTTTCAATCAATGCTGAAAATAGTAGGCTATAACAGTGTTATAGCGCTGCTATAGTGGCTGGAGCACCTTCTCTTTATGCTTTTGCTCTTTTTTTCTGTGCTATGGGGCTATGGGTGGCTGCTACTGGAGCTATATCAGGCAATAGCTGCACTAGACTGCCTAACAGACTATTTGTTTATAGACACTTAGCGGCGCTAAAGTGACTAGCGGGCTATTTATTTAACGGCGCTAAAGTGACTAGCGGGCTATTTATTTGAAGAGACAGGTGAGACTGAGGATGCACCTGACGAACTTCAGTCAGCTCACAGGGATGAAGCTCTGTTGAAGATCAGGATGCAGCTTGTTCAGATTGAGAATCAGCATGCCAGTTTGCTTAATCTTCTCCAGATAGTTATTCCCTTGTTACAATGTATCATACATCAATAATTTGTTGAAATTCTTTATTCCTCATAATGAATTGGATACTCCAATTTTTTAATTCTATTTTCTCTCTGTTTGCTTTAGAATATCCTCTGTACATGAGCAGATGAGATGCCCTACACGGTGACATAGAAGCTAAATATAAGGAATAAAAGATAAAACCTTGTTGCTTGGTAAAATTTTACACGAAGCAAACTTTGGTGCAAGCTCACTCATTCCCTATGTAAAACAGTAAAAGAACCAGGACCTACCAGCACCTACTGGAGTCCTTTTCCCTTTTCTTTTTTGGTCCAATGTGGACAGATTTGTGCAGGACGGAGGTCTCATCCTGTTCTTGTACCAGCATATTTAATAGGAGCTTATTATTTGGTCGCAGTGAGCAGCACTGACCGTTTGGTATGAATCATGCACCCATTCAATGAGTCCTCCAAGCAGTACTCAAATCAGTATGCATTCAGGCCTGATCAGTGGCATGGTGTGGGTGGAAACCTGGACGACATTATAGCATTCACTAACAATACGGCCATGTTTTAATTACAAACTTTTAAGCATATCTTCATGTGTCACACCGCTGGTCATCAGGAACAACGATAGTGTTTCCCTGCATCTGTAAAAAACACGTCATATAGGCAATATACTACTCACTCTGTATCAAATCAGATCGTCCTCCTCGCTGCTATCTCCTTCTTCAACCCTTCTTCTACCTGAACATATCTCTTCTCTCCGATTTTCCCTTCTAGGTGCTAACATGGAGAAGCCGATGAAGCGGGTGATGAAAACCCCCCTACCAGCACAAGGTCCTGGAGAAGACCAGATTTGTGATTGATCTTGGTTCTGTTGATGTTCGTCGTCTTCATGGGTAAGCTGAAAGGTTCCTTCTCTGTTTTGTTGTGTTCAGTTTGGTGTCTAAAGAGGCATGTAGCTATTTGTTATTTACAAGCCGAGTCACTTTTGTGCAGAGTTCTAGAGATATATGGTCACAACATTATGAAGGAACTTGAGAAAATGATTGTGAGGCAGCAGAGGTATTATATCTATTGTTGATTACCATGGCTACTGCTCCAATTATTGATACGTGGTATTATAAGGTAGTTCATTATGCCACCACATGGCAATTTAAGCCATCTGGGAGAAAGCCCCTCTTCGTTCTTTGATGGCTCATAAAATTATAAGTAAAATATTTGGTCTCATCATTCAGCAGTTGCCAGTAATTGATGCTTTGTCGAATACACAATTTTTTATTTTTTCCTTTTATTACAAGGATTAAGGCCTGAAATCTTGAGATTTTCTCCATTCCAACAAAAAAGTTATATTCTTTATGCATGCAAATAGGCAGTGGCGATCAAGGGGACAACGATTGAGAATACATGTTCCCTGAAATCTTCAAGTGGAAAGCCATTGCCTGCCTTGCAATTTTCACTGCTTGGATCTCAGTTTTGTCTTATGATTGCGGAAAGGATGCCTACACTGCGCTCGCCATGTTTAATGCCATCACCAACCACTCCGGTACGCTGCGCATAGGATTGGTAGGAGCTACGTTCCCTATATTGACGATATGTTTCCGTTGTAACGCACGGGTCTCTACCTAGTATTTACTATTTTCAAATATTTATATATTTTTATAAATATTGTTAAACAATATCATCTATAAATTTGTATCTTCTATTTTACACTATCAATCGGAGATAGTCTCGTCTTGATAGAAGCTGACATGTTAGACACTATTGTACTCTTCATTGTGAAGTGAATTGTTTAAGCAGGCTTGCTCTTCTAGAATTTCGTTTTGCAAGGATGTTCCTGGACAGATTTTGTTTTGCAAGGGCCAACTAATTGTCTCCATATAGTCTCTTACATATAATTCACTCCCACTAATCGTCTCCATATCGCCGCACCTGTTTTCTAGTTTATAATTATTCCGACATTGGTATATATGAACACTAGCTATAGTCAATATAGAGTAAACATCCAACAAGAAACTGGAAACAACCCGAACCTGCAAGAGTGCAAGGTAAGATGAGCACTAGCCTAACAAAAGTCAAAAGTCAAAGCAATATTAATTGACATTTTCAGAACTTGCTCTCCATAGTGATCGGTACAATAAGAATTAAAGGATATAAAGAAATTATTTTCTCTGGACACATTGTGATATACTGATATTTAACAGATCAAACAAAGCTTGATCGATCAGCTAGTAATCAAACTCAGGTCTCCTTTGGAATGGAAGAAAACAAAGGATTCATTTCCTATAAGGTCTTGTTCGTTTGTGTTGGATTGCTGGGTCGGAACGATTCCTAACCGGATTGCTTCTCTAATTTATATAAACTTTGATTAACTGGAACGATTCTGGGTGCAATCCGATAGAAACGAACAAGGCCTAAAGGGTTTCCTATCAGAAGTTCAGAACCTTTGGAACAAAGAATTGGATCCTACTGGTTCCTTTAAAATTTCTATGAAATGACATCCTCCATAATAATTTTAAAGAAAAATAAACATGAGATCCAATCTCATGTTTTCTTTCGTTCTGTGCCTTGCATTCCTATGTTTTTCTTGCACATGATCCAAACACATGTTTTGTGTCCTCCCTGTGTTATAAATTGCTATGGGATTGCAATGTCATAGGCATTCTGATGTTAACTCCTGTTTGGAACCTCTAAAACTAATAGCAACTAATAGTTAGCTATTAAAAATTAGTATAGTTAGCTAATAAAAAATAATTAGCTAATATCGAAACTAGTTCATTAGCAATCTTAACTCAGCTAATAATTTATCAACTGGCTAACAATTAGCTCTAAGGGTTCTAAACAAAGCCTACTTTGACCTATAGGTAGACGCATAACAAGATTATTATAACAAGAGATTACACTAGATAATTTTGTTTTGCAATGGTCAAGCAAAAAATTGACATACAAAAAAGCAAGCCAGCTAAGCTATGATCACAGAAACAGCCTCAGAAAATTTGCACTTGTCAAGAACAAAACTAGGCTTCAGAGTAATAGGATATGGATATATAGAACAAAAAAAAGGTTCTGCATAAGCCTATATAGATTCACCGAAGTAAATAGCTAATAGCAAAACAAATAATCAAACATGTATGTATATCAACATGATTCATAGAAAATATATTAAGCCAGACTTTTTTCTTCAAGTTTGACTTAATTCATAGAAAACATGATTAATATTTATGATTCTATGCACAACTTACCTAACCTGATGGTCCGGTATCAATAGCTCTAATCAAACTTCAAATGAAAATGAAAAACTGCATTTTTTTAGCTGTAAGTTTTAACTAGTCACAAGACTGCCAGAACCTGAAGTAAACATCCAGTAAAAAGATTAGGTGTCGATCGAAAACGGTATTTATTCGGTAATTAGTTTTTTAGTCATTTCTTTTATTGCAAATAAATAGGATATATAATGCACTATACAAATTTGTATTCTTGTTTATAACATTGAGCTTGTAAAGATTCATAGATTCGAAAACAAATTCGGTAATTTTTTCAACTTTTTTTATTGTAGGGAGCAAATAATACATAAAACAATTTATGTAATATTTTATTTTTATTTATAATAATGTGCTTGAGAACAAAACACAAGATCACCATCAAATTCTATATATATATCTATTTTAAAGTATTAAATTCGTCCTAACAGTACAGATTACCACACCAGTAAACAAAAATTAGAAGGCAACCAATTTAGTAACATTAATTGACATAACAAAAAACAACAATATTCAGCACATTTTAAATTCAAACACCACATTTATTCATGATTAAGCCATATGCTGCAGCACGATAGTTTTGGGTAACGAGAACACAACTGGTCCATGAAAATGAAACCAGCTCAGTCACGACTCACGACACAAACCATACAAATACTTTGGAAGACAATACCATCCATGGGCAATGGCAGAGACACTAGATAACCCAGATACAGCAGCAGCTTCAACGACTGATGGCTTAATAACCACCGCGAAGACGGAGCACCAGGTGGAGGGTGCTCTCCTTCTGGATATTGTAGTCTGCAAGGGTGCGACCATCCTCCAGCTGCTTGCCGGCGAAGATTAGACGCTGCTGGTCTGGGGGAATCCCCTCCTTGTCCTGGATCTTAGCCTTCACGTTGTCGATGGTGTCAGAGCTCTCAACCTCCAGGGTTATGGTCTTGCCAGTCAAGGTCTTCACAAAGATCTGCATACCGCCCCTCAGGCGGAGCACCAGATGGAGGGTGCTCTCCTTCTGGATGTTGTAGTCAGCCAAGGTGCGACCATCCTCCAGCTGCTTGCCGGCAAAGATCAGCCGCTGCTGGTCCGGGGGAATACCCTCTTTGTCCTGGATCTTGGCCTTCACATTATCAATGGTGTCGGAGCTCTCAACCTCCAAGGTGATGGTCTTGCCGGTCAATGTCTTCACAAAGATCTGCATTCCTCCCCTGAGGCGCAGCACCAGGTGGAGGGTGCTCTCCTTCTGAATGTTGTAATCCGCAAGTGTGCGTCCATCCTCCAGCTGCTTGCCGGCAAAGATAAGACGCTGCTGGTCCGGCGGGATGCCCTCCTTGTCCTGGATCTTGGCCTTGACATTGTCAATGGTATCTGAGGACTCCACCTCAAGAGTGATGGTCTTGCCAGTAAGGGTTTTCACAAAGATCTGCATGCCACCCCTAAGACGCAGCACCAAGTGGAGGGTGCTCTCCTTCTGGATGTTGTAGTCAGCAAGGGTCCTCCCATCCTCCAACTGCTTGCCGGCAAAGATGAGACGTTGCTGGTCCGGTGGGATGCCCTCCTTGTCCTGGATCTTTGCCTTGACATTGTCAATGGTGTCTGAGGACTCCACCTCAAGGGTGATTGTCTTGCCAGTCAAGGTCTTGACAAAGATCTGCATGCCTCCCCTAAGGCGCAGCACCAAATGAAGGGTTGACTCCTTCTGGATGTTGTAGTCAGCAAGTGTGCGGCCGTCCTCAAGCTGCTTGCCAGCGAAGATAAGCCGCTGCTGGTCAGGAGGGATGCCCTCCTTGTCCTGGATCTTAGCCTTGACATTGTCAATGGTGTCAGAAGACTCCACCTCAAGGGTGATAGTCTTGCCGGTGAGGGTCTTCACAAAGATCTGCATCTGCAAGGAAACCAAAAAAAAAGGTAAGCATATAACAGTAGACCAAGGAGGAAAAGAAAAGGAACAATATAAGATATATGCATGCTCAACATGTAGTTGCCACCGAATCAAGGTGCAGTAGCAGCATGATGCCACTCTATCCATTCTATTTTATTTGTCACGGTTTAGTTCAAAAATGAACTAGCAGACGACAAATATTCGAGAACGAAGGTAGTACATAATAAAGATAAGCAACAAGAACATGCATGTTCAACAGGTGGATGATAAAGAACAACCAAGCAGTAGCCACGCATCTACATATTTCTGAGCATGCATATCAAACAGAACAGGACAGTGCACGCTCATCAGATAATAGCTAAGCATGTGTATAGAACAAAGCAACAAGACAACGCATGTTCAAGCAAAGGTGAATTGCATTACTATAAGCAGTGAAATTACACATATTAAACCACCGTCACCGGCTAATCACACACCCTAGAGTTTAACAGATAAGCACGGTGCATTTTAATCAGGCAGAAGCTACAGCCTCAACAGTTCAGGCAGAACTACAGCATCAACAGGAACTCAACTCTGAAACACATATTCATCCATCATATTAATTACAAACATATATGCTAGCACATGTAGATCCAAATTTAATTAGAGTTCTCGCTGCAGCTTTTCTAGGCGGCAGGTGTGGCCGCGTAAACAAGGAACTAAAATCCAATCTAGCTAACACGTGAATCAGGCGTTGCCAGAAAGGCAGAAGCAATCAGGCTAAAAAAATAAGACCAGCAAACTAGTACGTATACACCACATTAATTATGAATACATATGTTAAACCCATGCAGATCCAAATCTAATGAGACCAGCAGCTACCGTATAATAATCATTCGATTCTACTCCGATCTGGATGGACCTTATAACGAGGCCAAAAGCAACGAAACTGATCTGACGGACCAGACGAGCAGACCTAGCCTAGCTAGGAACATCGAACAAGATCAAGGTTAGATGTATCAAGATCAAGGTTCCATCTAATAGGACGCACCATTCCGCATCAGGTACTTATTTAATTAAAAAGGAAACCACGAGAAGATCCAACCCTAAGAAACGAGCCTGTTGGAATCATCAAAGAAACCCAACCCATCTCAGAGCCTCTTACAAGCATATCCCACAATTGCTAGATCGAGGACTCGGAACTCCGATAATAGATCGCCAGATCTGGGAATCGAAGCCCCCATATAACCCGTAATAAATCGTATGTTCGTATACCTAGCAAGCAGAGGAGGTGAAGGGGGAGTGGAAGCGGGAGGATGATCGCAGTTACCTTGAAGCGAGGGGAGGGGAGAGGGGGATCGGCGAGGCTCGCGAGGAGGACGATTCGGATCGGGGCTGTGTACGCGTACGCGCAAGAACACAGACGAAGATGAGATGTGGGGAAAGGCGAGGAGAGGATGGTTATTTATGGTGCGACGATAACGCTAGGGGAGGGGAATGCCGTGTGCAGTGACGCTTTCGTGGCGGCCTAACCTCTAAAATTAATACCTACTAGTTAGTTCCAAACACCGCGTACCTATTAGCTCGGTTTTAAAGGTAGGTTTGGTTTGGTTTTAGTTTTAGCTTTTGCTCCCTAAAAGATAAAAGTTAAATTAAAGAGCCGGATCTAAAATATAGTTTTTCTAAAAACTGATTTTTTTTAAAAGTGTAAAACTAAAATCACACTTTGATCTGTTTTTAGTGAATTTTTTATGAAACTGTGAAAACATTTATCGAATATTTTTTAACGGTTTTTAGTGGTTTATACCAAACAATTTTAACTTTTTAATAGTTTGTAGTCTATAATAGTTTTTTTCACGGTTCACACAGTCACACACCAACTAAATAGAACCTAAACATTACCCTAGTGTCTGCTCCGCCACGCAAGACGCAATTTCCGGATGCTGCCAGCCAGCTGCGGGCTGCGGCGCAACTGCGCAAGGACCCACGCAGAACCTTCGAGAAGGCCAGGGCCGGCGAGAGAGATGCCGAGTTCATTGCTTTGCGTCAACGTCTTGTTAGCACGTGTGGAGGAGAGGAGTAGCAGAGGCAGGGATTGGAGGTAGAAGAAGGGTATTGGGGAGACGGCGGCGGCCAAGACAGCCAGCCCCCAGGTACTCGTATTATCTTTCTGTTCTTTGATGCCCTCTCTGTATCAGCGTTCCCAGGTTTATACGCCTTATTACAACTCAGCCCAACAGGCCTACATAACTCACTCCGGCCCAAATACTTTCACGCTACGGCGCTTTACTCGTTGTGGACGCGCAGCGGCTTCCTCCTCGGACTCGCCCTCCACGTATTTGTCTGCTCGACCGACGTCCTGGCTGTTGGAGCTGACATTCCCCCGGTCTTGAAACGCCGCTTGTCCCCAAGCCGGCGCGTGTGGAAACCTGTCCTGTAATGCTTTCAAATCTTCCCAGGTAGCCAAGGAATCATCCATGCCGGACCATACCACTTTGACTTGCGCCACGGTCACGCCTCCCTTTTGTATCAGTCGACTTTGTAACACTTTGGTCGGTATCTGAAGAGCATCCGTTTGAGCAGGAAGGGAGGCAGCCACCACCTGGTTGCGGCTGATTGCGGCTTTGAGCTGTGAGACGTGAAAAACTGGATGAATTTGGGCTGAATCAGGTAGATGGAGTTTGTACGCCGTGGCACCAATGCGCTGGATAATAGTATATGGGCCAAAATATCTGAAGGCGAGCTTTTGATTGCCGCGCCGTGTCACTGAAGACTGGACATACGGTTGTAGTTTGAGATAGACGCGATCTCCCACAGTGAAAACCCTCTCAGATCGGTGCGTGTCAGCATACTTCTTCATTCGACTTTGAGCTCTGAGGAGATGCTGCTGTATGAGCTTGGAGATCACTTCTCTTTCCTGCATCCACTGTTCCAGATCTGTCACTAGAATTGCCGAATTTTGATGCAGCCCAAAGTGCTTAGGAGGATGCCCATATAACACCTCAAATGGAGATCGATCCAGAGATGAATGTGAATTGGTGTTGTACCAGAATTCAGCTATAGGCAGCCACTGACTCCATTTGCTTGGGCAGGCATGAACGAAGCACCGAAGGTATGTCTCAATGCATTGATTGACCCATTCCGTCTGGCCATCCGATTGTGGGTGATACGATGAACTCATGCAGAGTTGTGTGCCAGACAGTGCAAACAATTGTTGCCAGAAGGCGCTGGTGAAAACACGATCACGATCTGAGACAATATTGTCTGGCATACCATGTAGCCGATACACTTGATCCAAGAAGAGCTTGGCGACTTTAGGTGCTGTAAAGGGGTGAGACAAAGCCAGAAAGTGTCCATACTTGGAAAAACGATCCACCACCACCAGGATACAGTCCGCTGCACCAGACTTCGGAAGTCCCTCAATGAAGTCCATAGAGATGGAGTGCCAGGCATGGGGAGGCACTGGTAGAGGTGCCAGCAGTCCTGGATAACGGGAGCGGTCTGGTTTGGCCTGTTGACAAGTGCTGCATGACTGAACATACCCACGCACTGCCTGTTTCATTCCCTTCCAATAGAACAATTGCTTAATGCGGCTGTAGGTTACTGGAAAACCAGAGTGGCCGCCAATAGGGGAATCATGAAGGGCCGAAATGATTTGGCGTTGAATATCTGCCGAACTCCCCAGCCATACTCGTCCTTTATGTCGAATGACACCCTGAGATAGTGTGTACGGGGCAGCAGCTTCTGCGGAGACAGCCAATTTTGTCAAAAGGTCCTGTGCTTGTGGATCGTCCCTGTAGCTTGCAACAATTTCTTGAATCCACAGTGGAGTACCCTGAGATATGTGCATGGCTTGCCCTTCTGTCGGGACCCGAGAAAGAGCATCAGCAGCCATATTGTCACAACCCTTTTTATAAATAATGCGGTATTGCAAACCAGCCAACTTGACATACAATTTCTGTTGCCAGACAGTATGGAGCCGCTGTTCATTTAGTTGCACCAGGCTTTGATGATCTGTGTAAATATGAAATTCAGCCAATTGTAAATAGGAACGCCACTACGTCACAGCGATCAGAATGGCCAAATACTCTTTCTCATATGTAGAAAGGCCTTGATTCCTGGGTCCCAGAGACTTGCTTAGGAATGCCAGAGGGTGTCCACGCTGCATGAGGACTGCGCCTATGCCAGTGTTGCAGGCATCAGTAAAAATACAGAAAGGCACTGAAAAGTCTGGCAATGCGAGGACTGGTGCTGAGCTTAAGGCCTGCTTAAGTAACTCAAATGCCTGTTGGTGTTCCACAGTCCAAATAAACAGCACATTTTTCTTTAACAAATCCGTAAGAGGGCGAGATATCATGCCAAAATGTCTGACGAACTTACGATAAAAACCAGCGAGACCCAGAAAACTGCGTAACTCCTTGCTATTGGCTGGTGTCGGCCATTGTTGCACAACAGTTATCTTGTCGGGATCTGTTGATACACCCTGTGCACTGATTATATGGCCGAGGTAAGCAATACTGGTTTGAGCAAATTCACATTTGGACAGCTTCACTTTCCAGTGATCCTTCCGAAGCAAGTGCAATACCGATGACAAATGAGTTAAGTGATAATCAAAACTGGGACTGTATATTAGAATGTCATCAAAGAAAACCAAGGCACATTTGCGTAAGACTGGAGCCAGGGTAGTATTCATGGCCTCCAGAAAAGTATTGGGTGCGCCAGTGAGTCCGAAAGCCATCACGCGAAACTCAAATTGGCCCAAATGAGTTTGAAAAGCTGTCTTTGGTTCTTCTCCTGGCCGCAAACAGATTTGATGATAACCAGCCTTCAAGTCAAGCTTGCTGAACCACTTAGCGTGAGTGAGTTCATCGATCAGTTGATCAAATACTGGGACTGGATATTTTCCTTTCACTGTGATAGCATTGAGGTAACGATAGTCAACACAAAATCTCCATGTCCTATCCTTTTTCTTCACCAATAAAACTGGTGACGAAAATGGACTCTGGCTTTTTTGAATGACCCCTTGGTCCAGCATTTGTTGCACCTGCGTCTCAATCTCATCCTTGAGCGCAGGAGGATAACGGTATGGACGCACCGCGAAAGGGTTAGCGCCTGGCAACAGTGGGATGGCATGATCACACTGTCGGGTAGGCGGCAAACCGATGGGGTCCTCAAAAACTTCTGTGAACTGTGACAGCACGGCTTGCACTCTGTTGTCGGCTGTGACTTGCTGTGGATCGTTGGTTGTTGCTGGAGAGTCCGAAAACAGCCGCAGCTCAATCACTGCTCCCACTGGTAACGTCGACAGCATACCTTGCAGAGAGACATAGGTTCCCTGATAAGGGATAGTAATCCACTTGTGATACCAATCAATATGCATGGGACTATAATGTTGAAGCCAATCCATGCCCACCACTAAATCCACCGAAGGGAGAGGTAAAAAGATGAAGTCGGACACGAACTGGTAGGTAGCCATAGACCAAGTTGCTTGTGGAAGATGTTGAGAACAAGTTACGATCTGTCCATTAGCCACTCTGACCGCCATTGGGCGTTGCAATGGTTGCGTGTCCGTCAACAACGACAGAAATCGGTCGCTGATAAATGAATGAGTCGATCCCGAATCAATAAGTATCATCAAGGGATGCTGTTGAATATTGCCCTGAAAACGCAATGTGGAGACTGCATCTTTCCCTGTCCATGCTGCATCAGACAGTGTCATCAATAATTGAGGTTGAGTGTCTTGCACTGTCTCACTGTCATCTGGTTCATCCAGCAAATCCCACACCTCTTCGATAACTTGTAGTTGCACAGTATTTGGACATTTATGTCCCCTGAACCACTTTTCTGCACAGCGATCATAGAGACCACGAGCACGCCGGTAACTTTTCAATGAAGCCAGACGATCAGTAGATGTACCCAGCCGACGGGCGTCATTCACCGGCTTGTCAACTCCTGGAGTCACGCCATCAAGTCGATCGTGTTCAGCCGGCGCGGTGGGAGGAGGCCAAGCCATCCGGTTGGAAATAGGCTCGACCCGTCGGCGTCTTGTGGATTCCAACGCCTCTTCCTGCACAAGAGCCAGAGCGCAGGCAGCATCGAGGTTTGGGGGACATTGAACCATAATTACAGCTTTAATGTCATGCCTAAGGCCATCAATGAAACACATAGTGTAATACAATGGATCTGTGTGTGACTCATAAGCTGCCAACTCGTCAACGAGAGATGCAAATTGTTCAACATACTCGGACACAGGACCTAGCTGCCTGATATGAAACAGCTGTCTAATGAGAGATTCATGTTGCTCCCTACCAAATCTCTCATGAATGAGCTCACAAAATTCTTCCCAAGACATAAAACGTAATCGACGCTCTACTGACTGCAACCAGCGATAAGCCTTTCCCTCAAAGTGCATTGACGCCACTTTGACCCACATGTGGTATTCTGTTTCATACATCTCAAAATAATTCTCAGCTTGAACGCGCCACAGTTGTTGGTGTGAACCGTCAAAGCGAGGAAAAGTAATTTGTGGTAAACGACCGAGTGTCGATCGTGCTATGTCGCGTCCCGATTCATATGGATAATACTGCTCAGGCATGAATCCAGAGAGGCGATTAGGATGGGGAGGGTGCGTACCCTTGACCGGGCCGTGAGATGGGGTAAATTCATACCCGCACTCACGCTCCCGGTGGTAGTGTTCTGGCCGATGGCCATACGGCCCTGCAGCAGGTGGTGGCGCGGCTACGACGCGGTGCGGTACCGTCGCCGCGCGCAGGGGCGCCTCCGTGCCGGAGCCGAAGATGCCCGGTTTGTCGATGGAGTCAGCTCGACGCTCCCGCTCGAGGAACTTGTTGACGCGCAGAACCTCGAGGGCGACGTCCTCGACACGCTTGACCAACTCTGGACGCCAGCGCTCAATGTCGGAGCGCATTTCCTCCAGCGCGACGAGGCGGTCGTCGCCGCGGAGAGCTGCCACGTCGACTTGCTCCTGGATCTTGTCACAGCGCGTCGTGAAGTGGGAGTGGATGTCCTCAACACGCCTTTCGATGTTGTCACAACGTCCGGCGAACTTCTCGGAGAGCCGTGCTTCCATAAGGCGCATTTCCTCGAGCACCTGGTGGTTACTGGCGTCGGTGTACTCCATCGCTGCGGCTGTGGCCCGAGTACGCCGTGGACCGTTGCCGCTTGGATCCAGAATGCCTGAATCTGATACCAGATTGTTAGCACGTGTGGAGGAGAGGAGTAGCAGAGGCAGGGATTGGAGGTAGAAGAAGGGTATTGGGGAGACGGCGGTGGCCAAGACAGCCAGCCCCCAGGTACTCGTATTATCTTTCTGTTCTTTGATGCCCTCTCTGTATCAGCGTTCCCAGGTTTATACGCCTTATTACAACTCAGCCCAACAGGCCTACACAACCCACTCCGGCCCAAATACTTTCACGCTACGGCGCTTTACTCGTTGTGGACGCGCAGCGGCTTCCTCCTCGGACTCGCCCTCCACGTATTTGTCTGCTCGACCGACGTCCTGGCTGTTGGAGCTGACACGTCTCCACCGTCTGCTTCGCTTCGTTGCAACGCTTAGGTTATATAGCCCTACGATCTTTGGCGATGGATCCGATCCCTGATTCCCCGCTTCCTCCGACGAGTAAACTGCGACGGGGATATGGAAGTATTTTTCATCCTAGATTTCGTGGGGATCCGTTAAACCTAGGATGGATAACGAGCCAGCTCGGCTCGTTAAGTTAACGAGCCACAGAGTCAACTTGGCTTTTAGCTCACGAGCCAGAGCAAGAAAAAAATAATATATATATAATAATTATTTTTAGTTAATTTTGAACTAATTTAACAATAGAAAATAGTAATTATACTCATAATTTCACAAACTACGTGAATGTAACACCAAATTAGCACAATTTATCACTCATCAATTCACATACATGTTCATCAGTTTAACCCACAATTATATTTACATAGACCAAATTAACACATAGACATAGTTTATTAATCATTAGTTTAACTCATAGGCCATAGACACCATATATATATAACATGTTTATCAATTATTCTGTAGATTATATGCATATATTTTCATTTTGCTGGAATGTGGTAGCTCGTTTAGCTTGCGAGCTGGCTCGTTAACGAACTGAGCTGGTTCGTTAACGAGCTGAGCTAGGATGTCAGCTCAGCTCGTGAAAAAATTCAAACGAGCCGATTCGAGCCGAATCAAGCCGACCATGAACCGAGCGAGCCAACGAGCCACGAGCATTTCGTCTAGCCCTAGTTAAACCTGCACGTAGTGATGTTTTCGTATACTAACTAATAATAAAAACAAATAATTATCTGGGTAAGAGATCAATCAATGTACAAATATGTTCATTTTAATGTACACATAATGATTTTTTACATCTAACAATATATATAAGTAATAACAAAGGATACATTTCCTAATTATAATGTAAACAGGGGCGTCGATCTTCATCGGGGATTTATCTCCGTGGGAAACATGAATGGAGAAGAAATGTCCCATGTAAACGTTCGTGAGGATTATTGCGGGAAATTTTTTGTGTCGTGGGATATACATGTACATGTGGGCCGGCCTGGCCCAGCACGGCACAGGCCCATAAAAGCACGACCCACAAAGGCACGACCCACAAAAGCACATATCTAATTATGGACCGTGTCGTGCCAGCACGTGTGCCCAGTCATCGGCCCACGGCACGGCCCATAATTAGTTATGTGTGCCAGGCCGGCCTAAATAGCCCAAAATGCCTTAATGTGCTAGACCGGTCCATATACATACAACAGTAATACATAAACAAAAAATATAGATTATATATATGACCAAAATAAAACTAAGATGTTTTGTGGATGCACATTAAAAACCTTTGGTCAGAAAGAAAAAATATTACAACTAGCTCAGAAATAATATTCAGTTCTATGTTCAGTGTTTAATTGAGTACTATACAGTCATACAGAATACATATACAATGATCATCATCACTATTCACTATCAACATCTAGGTATTGGTTCTCGAAGACTTATTGAAGCTCTAGATTCTCCAAGATGTGCTAGTCATGTGGGCTTTGACGGACCTTAGTTAAATACTGAGTCTATATTTAGTGGGCCTCGATAGGCCTTAGTTAAATGGATCGTGCCAGGCCGGCTTGTGGGCTTGACTTGAGGCACAGGCACGACCCACATATTAGGTCGTGCCGGCCCAGGCCCACAATTAGATTGGGCCGTGACAGATTTGGGCTGTGCCAAAAATTGTGTGCTTTGGGCCGGCCTATTAGGCACAACATAAATGTACACCTATATCGTGGGACGAGTATGTAGAGCTATTTCCTGATGAGGAATTTACCATTGTCATCCCTAATTTGAGTAGGAATAGGGATCGAAAGTGACCACAATATAAAAGAAGTGATTGATGATAGAGACAACATCATAAATGAGGGAGAAGGGGGTCGACAGGGACGCGGGGCAAGAGGAGGCGTCGAGGGAGAGGGGAAAGAGAATGCATGATCTAAATAATATTATCTATCGGATTTGAATGAATATGGGAGAACGTGTTATCCATTGATTTGAACCGCTAGTTTTGATGTTGTGTTAGATTTAACGAATGTTATGAGTGTAGATATGATTTGTTTAGATAGATTTTGTAAAGATTAAACTGAATTATATAGTGATATAGATTATGATGTCGATTGGTCGACACCACGTGGTTGACGGCTTCCTCCTACCTCACTGATGGATGTGACCTACCGTTGGAAGTTTTTTTTCCCCTAAGCTAAAATGATGCCAATGTCTTAAGGTCTATTTAGTTCGATGCATCACAATGCACAATTCATTGTGTCTAAAGTTAGGCCGTTTAATCGATTTAAATGTGTGCTTAGTTTGTAGTCACAACCGTGGCAAGTTTTTTTTTTGCCTGACACCCCGTTTGAATCATTGGAATTGAATTCCATTCTAATAATAATAATTTTGGCATATATCAATTAAGCTAATTCGGTTTTATGCAAAATATATTTGTATACTATTATTAGCAAGATGTCGGAGATATTTATGTGCTACATTTTTACTATAGAAGAGTGAGACGAAGACTGTCACGTAAGTTATAGAGTAGAAACAAATTCTACTAATGCATAAAATCATTTCTCATTCTCCACCCTATGAATTTGAGATAGGCTTATATCTGAACTTTAGAAAGTGATGGAATGTCAAATTCCAAAATAAATAAGTTATTTTATTGAGTGAATTCCAATTCTTATAAAATGAAGGGATCTAAACGCCCCGTGATAGATTTCATTGGCCAATAACTTGTAATAGTGTGGGAAGATTTCTTACACATGATAAGATATGAAAAAAAGTTAACGTCCAATCTTAGACAATAAAAATGTCAGGTATTTATCGTTCACTAATTTATTTTTAAACTAAATCATGATAAATAAAAAAGAATGGAAAGAGTAATGATTGTGCGTCGTTAGGTATGATGCGTTTTGGATAAGGCCAGTGGACAACGTGTCACCGTCTCGCTTAGCTGGATGTATAAGATGGATATAGATTCGTTTCAGGGACATCTTCATTCCACCGATGTGAACATATTCTGATTTCTGAAACCCATGGCATGCTTTATCTGAAGCTGACCGGTTCATTTTTCTTCTATGAGTGATCTAGAACCCGCCCAATCATTGCACCTCGACATTTTCCTTTTCGAAAAACATGAAATATAATGACATGTTAGATCGTTATATGATCTTCATGATGGATTATTGAAAAAGGCTTGCTTTTTTTTTAAGTTTTAAGGGAGTTGCTTCACTTGCTGGGCAGATTTAGTTTGAGAGCCACAAAACGAAGGAGATTAGATAGATTAAAATTCTCTCCTTATTCAAATTTGAATAAAGAGCGAATTTTAGCTTCTTCAGTCCTCTCCGATTTTTGGATTTTTAACTAACCCCTAATGTTGGAAGGGGACACTGACGCATGGCTCACGAACATGCAGTGCAGTACGTTAGAGGACGTGCTTCCAATTTTAGTGAAAAGGTATTAAAAAACTGTATTATTTTTTAGAGGGTAATGCTAGAAAGTAGGATATGCATGATTCTTTCAAGTTTCAATTCAATGGTGGAGTCCGGAGCATGTCCATAAAAAAAGCATCGCTGAGCAAAGGATTTCTGGAAAACATTGTTTCCATCAAAATGGTTACTGATGCCCGGTAAATCCAGCAAATAGGTTTATCCACATATAGTGTTAGCAGCATTGTGTGGCTATCTCCAGCACAACCTTATTTATTTCATTTACTATTTCAACCTGTGGACTAAAATAATGTAAAATAGTGTTTTGCACAACTATATATACGTTTTGCTAGCCATATTCGAACAACACCGTTTGTAAGCCATCCACATGTGTAAACATTGAACACAGAATGTATAGCGAGATCATAGAGTGAGTAAGATCAACATAATCATTCTAGCCATATTCGTTAATTGTTGCTCTATAATTTAATATTATTATGTTCACATTTCTTCTTGAGAACCTTCGTTTTCAAGTTGTTATTTTGAATAAGTAACAATATATGGACGAAGGTTTATATCCTTAACTTGTGTTGTCTTGTTTTTGATGTCATGTAGCAATCGAATACAAAGTGACCAATAGGAACTGTGCACCCCGTACATTCACTTGAGGGCCTTATTTGGCCGGGGTGGGTCTAGGCATTTATATATTTGGTATTAAAAAATCAAAAGATTAGAGAAATTAGTGCTACAACCCTTTTTTACATACCTTTTTGATAAAATACCATAGATTAGTAAAATTATAGGTATTCAAATGCATACTCGTGATACCCCTAGGTTTACCCCTCTTGTTCGATGAACCATTAGAAATGGTTATGACAAGGAAACAACAAACATGCAAACTTGATGGAGATATGTATGGTCATATCTAATGTCGAATGAATTATCATTTCTATAACATCGTCATAGAAGTGGTTATGACAATTTCTTTTTACAAGTTTTAATTTAACATACAAAATATATTTATTTTACAATTTGATAAAATATTTTAATTAACATTTTGAAAAAATACACTTTGGCTTTTATAGACTAAGATATAAAACATATTACTTATACAACTCTAATTTAATAGCAAAATCTACCTATCCATACAAGCAAAAAACTTGTTTATGTTGTTACTTCAACTTTCTTTGTTCTAATATCTAAAGAAAGAGCAAGGACAATAATATTGTTTTAAGTGATGAAGAATTTTAAAAAATATAGCTAAATTAACGTTAGAGCATTATTTTAGGAAAAAATATACTCCATCCGTTCTAAAATATAATTCATTTTAAACTAATCATATATTCATTAAGTTATATATGAATGTAGTTTTCATATATGTATATATTCATCATCATTTGAATGAATGTAGATAGAAAAATGGGCTAGAAAGAATTATATTTTAGAACGGAGAGATTATTTATAAATATTATTTTATGTTATAGGAAAAATAAATTGTAAATATGTTATGGAGAGACCACGTAACAATAACATAAGAGAAGACACATTACTAGAGTATTGAAGAGGCTGTAGTAGCAAAAACATCGTCCGTGCCCGGGGCGGAATCAGTAGCAGAGGACAAAGAAAAATAAGGTATGGCTGAAAAATAGAAAATATAGGAAATGTAAATTGAACTTAGGACATGCCACTTGAATCAAACCAGCACATCCACGACAACACACTTTCTTATTTGTTCATACTTCATAATGAAAAATATAAACATTTTAAAAATTTAGGTATGGCTGATGCCCAACTAAGCCATAATGGCTCCTCCGCCACTTGGCGGAATGCCGCTGTTTGCTATAGATTCCGCGAGCACTGAAGAGAAGACGCATTACTAGAGTACATTTTATTTCTCTACTATATTTAAAGCACCAGTTTCATCGGTCGTCCTGCGTCATCTTTTTACAAAAAAGTCCCTACATTTCTTCCAAATAACCTCTGCGTAAAATATTAAAAAGCCCCACACCCTGATAGAAAAAAGGTGGAAGACACTGGATGAAGCTGTATAACCAGTAGAACACCATGCTCAGGTGTTTATAATATTGAATATAAATTGTACAAATGTATATATATTTTTGTGTAAAATAAAAAATAATCATGCTGGGCCGGGCCAGCACTACGGGTCGATGCTATGGCCCAATCACCGCATGACGCTGATGCTGGGTTGGCCTAGACACTATTAAATGTAGAGATGAAAACGGTCGGAAACGATCGGAAAACACTAAAACCGTTACCGTTTTCATATTTTTTTTATCGAAAATGGTAATTCCGGAAACGGAAACGACATAGGTATTTCGGAATCATCGGAAACGGAAGTTCGGTACCAAAAAAACATCGATATCGGTCGGAATCTAAAATACAATCGGTAACAATATCAATATGAAAATATCACAATACAACAAAGTTTACAAATATCACAAAAACACAAGTTCACAATTTTTAATAACACAAGTTCACAATATCACAAGTTCACAATATAACAAGTTGATCACAAGTTCACAATATAATAAGTGGATCACACAGATCACAAGTTCACAATATAACAAGTTGATCACAAGTTCACAATATAACAAGTTCATCACACAGATCACAAAGTACACAGCCACAAGTCCACAAGTCCCAAGTTCGCAAGATCACAAAGCATTACGCAACAAGTACAATAAAAACATTCGGAGCATTCATGTTACATTATCATCATCTAGGTCTTCATCAACAAGCTTACAACGATGCCTCTGGTCCATCATCATGATCATCATCTAGGTCTTCATCCTACATTTTGTTAAAGGAATATATAGTTAAATCATAGCTAATGTTTTATGCAAAATAGAATAGAACATGAAGGTAAATTAACCTCAAGTGAAAGATTTCTAGCAAGAGCCTCAAGTTCCTCCATTTCACAAACCATATTAGGAATAGCAACACTCTTAGCCTTGGAACCTAGAAATATAAAGATCAATTAGTGCATTAGTAAAAAGGTAATGACTAAATAAATTGTAAATAAATATAAGTTACTGTTATACAACCTTTTCTTGCTCCAGCTATCCAATCTTTGGTGCAGACAAGCGCTTCTACCATGGTAGGGTCAAGGCAAGTATGAAATGGATCAAGTACACGACCACCCGCACTAAAAGCAGATTCTGAAGCTATTGTTGACACTTGCATAGCTAAGACGTCACGAGCAAGCTGGCCCAAGATAGGATATTCTTCTTTGTGTGCTTTCCACCAGGCTAGTATGTCAAAAGTATGCTGATTATTTTTACCAATCTTTAATATTGGACCAGTCAAATATTTTTCTAAGTCACTTGTGTCAATAGAATCATCATGGCCTTGTCCATCAAATATGTAGCTATCAAGCTCTTCATCGATACTTGACTTGATCATGTCACCCGTTGAAGTTGGGTAAGGTGCAACAGATGATGTTGAGGGTGTAGTAGAGGCATAGCATTGATACATCTTTTTCATGACACCATTAAATTTATCCAGCTCAGTTTGATAGGTATATGGGTACACCTTCTTCAAGTAAAATTCTACAATTTTCCTCTTGTATCTAGGATCAAGAACACTAGCCATAGCAAGAGCAATATTTGACTTATTCCAGTACTTGTCAAACTTGACCATCATAGTGTTTGCCATGTTACTAATAGTGGGATTGATGCTATCACACCAATCAACAAGTAAAAACTTAATCTCACAAAACCCTTTAAAAAACAAGTTGGTAGTGGGATATAATGTACCAGAAAATAACTCAGTCAAGTCAAAGAACTTTCTCAAACATGGTAAAAGAGTCTTTGCCAAATCCCATTCTTCAAAGGAAGGTGCAATTTTCTCATACCTGCAACGTTCATATGACACAAGCCGTTCAAAAGCAGCCCTATAATGTAGTGCATCCCTCAACATGCAATATGTTGAATTCTACCTAGTAGCAACATCAAGAGAGAGACCAACCTTTGTGTCCACACCACATTCAGTAGCACATTTCTGAAACTCCTCCCATTGCAAGGGAGACCCCTTAACAGCTAGCACAAATGCTCTAATGTTCTTAATAGATGATGCCATCACACTCATACCATCTTTTGCAACCAAGTTCAAAATATGATTGGCACATATAATATGAAAGAATAATCCATCACAAATTAAAGGATTGTGCTTATTGAGCTCCAGAATAATCTCTTTCACATCAACTTCATTTGCAGAAGCATTGTCCAAGGTTAAAGAAAACATTTTCTTCTCTATAAACCATTTCAATAGGCATGAACTGAGGATAAGAGACATATTCTCACCACTATGTCGACCCGAAACATGGAGGAAATTGATAATTCTCTTCTGTATTTCCCAATCATCATCTACCCAATGTACCGTGACACACATGTAGCCTTTATTCTGATTTGATGTCCACATGTCCATAGTAGCACTCATGCGACAATTGAGGGTTTTGAAATACTTATACAACACATCCTTTTCATGCAAGTAGAGTTCCAGTATTTCTTTCCTAATAGTGACATGTGACTTCATAGGAAAGGTAGGCTTCAATGATTTAATGAATTCCACAAAGTATTCATGCTCAGCAATGTTAAATGGATACTCATGCATGATAATAGCTGTATAGAACTTTCTCAAACTGGTTTCTTCATCATATTTATATGGTTGTACAATGCATATACCTGTGCCATGATCCTTTTCTGCCTTGAGCTCCTATTGCCCCTTCACAATCTTATGATAATTTTTCAAATGAGACCAAAATGCAGTTGTTCCTCTACTACTTTCAGCCCTAGCTTTGCTAGTCTTGTTTTTGCATCCCGGATACTTGCATTTGGCCCAAACTTGCTTCACAGATTTGCCATTCTCCTCTACGACAACCTCATAATTCTCAAAATACTGCCAAACATTTGAAGTGGACTTCTTTGCTTGCTTCAACTTTGAAGGATCATCCTCATCCAAATTAATTCCTTCTTCTGGATTTGCACCTTGTTCATGAGATGTTGCAGCAGGTGTTGACGTTGATGCGGACACACCAAAAGGTTGAGTTGTATTTGCATGAGGTGAGGATGTCAAGTTCTGACTTTGATGTTCACTAGGCAACTCCAACAACATACACTTTCGTGGAGGTGAAGCTTCACCTTCACTAGCCATTAGAGCGGATCACAGTTTTTACCTGCAATTAAAAATTATGACATTAGAGTAGATCACACCTTCACAGTTTCTACCATGTGTGGAGGCCGAGCTGTGGAGGCCATGCGTGGTGCTGGACTGCTGGTGCCGGTGCGGCGGTGTGTGCGTCTGTGCAGTGTGCCAGTGTGTCCAACCCGACAGTGAGATAGTGCCTGGTACCTGCAGCCACTGCTGAGCATCAAGGACGATCTGCAGATGAATCAGATCGAGATCGACTATCTGCTGCTGCGCTCCAACTGGATGCCCTGCCTCGAGCTCATGCTCATCACTCATCAGCAAGGCTGGCTCTGTGGTGTACCACCAGAACGCGAGGACCCCCGGGCACGAGGCTGCAGATGAAGCAGGTCCATGCAAGAGGCTCCATCTAAACCTCAGTGCGTCCACGGCTCGGTGCGTCCATGGCGGCTCGACATCTAAACCGGACGGTCCGGCAGTGGGTGCGCCGTGCGTGCATGAATGCATCCATGGCCATACCATAAAGCTAGATTAGGGATTAGGGATTACAGATTACTTACTGTTACAGAGAGGAGAGGAGGAAGATGAGTCACGCCGTCACGGGATTTGGGGGCACGCCATGGAGCAGTGGCGACTGGCGACTGGCGGTGGGCGGTGGCGGGTGGCGGCTGGTGCTTGACTGCTTGCTGCGTGCCGCTGCTGCGTGCGGTTTTGTTCTGCGAGGGCGACGAGAGTGGAAGACAGGAAGAGCAGTGGCCAACGGCGCCTGCTGGGCTGCTTGCTTCATGGGCCGCCCATGAGCCATGAGTTCTGAATTTAGATTTTACATTTTAGAATTTGGGCTGGGCCATGAGTTTCGGTAAATTCTGAATTTTGAATTCGGTAAATTCTGATCCAAAACGGTTACCAAAGAATACGGTCGGTAAAGGGCTGTACCGATTTCGATACCGATTCCGATTCCGAGAAATACCGATACCGACGATTTCGATCGGAAAAAATCAAAAACGGTTTCCAGAATTCCAAAAAATTCCGAAACCGTTTTCATCCCTAATTAAATGGGTCGTGCCTCGGGCCGGCTCACTAGACACGACCCATTTGGCCATCTATACCTCTGCACGATAATGATGGTCCTCGCCTCAGTTGCCACCACCTTGTTCGTCATTCTACTTCTTTTCTCTCTCCCCTCATGCCTCCACCTTCGCGCCACCCCATTCTCATTCTCGATAAAGGGCGTAGGAGTGAAAGGGAAATGTGCCCTTGGGCAATTTCTATAAGTATTTTTGTGATTAGATGCCCAACACATTGATTGAGTACTTATGTGCTAGAAGTGAAAATCAAAGACAAAGGTATGTTTCTAGACTTGGTGAATTGTTTTATGTACTAACATGGTTATCCAAGTGCTAGAAACAGTGACTAAAGAAGAAGAGAAGAAAAGGGAAAGAGTTGGCTGTGTGTAGCCAACACCAATTTGGTCTGGCACACCGGACTATCCGGTGGTGCACCGGACAGTGTCGGGTGCGCCAGGCTGGGCAACGGTGAAAAGGCCGCTCTCGGGATTCGACGGCGGCGTACGACTATAATTCACCGGACTGTCCGGTGGTGCACCGTACTGTCCGGTGAGCCAACGGTCGGCCGCGCAATCTTCGCGTGACACGTGGTCGCGCCAACGGTAAGGGGCTTGGCATTATGTTTTTGCTTGTTTTCCTGCTCGACACCATGGTTCACATCGTCGAGCACCAAGATTTCATGGCCGAGGACTTCATGCTGGAGGACGAGGCTGCCTCTTCCACTCCACGGGCCACCAACCTCCCTGCGCCTGGTGCAGCAACTGCTGTGCACTCTGCACGGTAGCACACTCCCGCGCAAACATCTAGGGCATCTAGGGTTGCGCTTGGGGCGCTGTCAGCGGCTAGGGAATTGCTGCGCCACCCTCCTAGCTCCACGGCCTCTCCAGGAGCCATGAAGCAGTGGTGGGACGACGTCGACCGTCTACTCGGCATGGCGCACTCTGGCTCAACTAGGCCCAGGCCTCAGTCATCCCGGTGTCAACATGAAGCGTGGCATCTGTGCGCTCACCCTCGATGAGGGCAGCGCCGACTGAGGACCTGTGGGCGGAGCTCAACCGCTGGCGCGCGACAGAGGACGCTCCAGTCTCTCTGGAGAGGTCTAATGACCTACGGGCAGAACTCAACCGCAGACGTGCGGGCGAGGATGCCTGCGTCTCTCTGGAAAGGGCGCGAGAGCGCCGATAAAACATCGAGGGTCGCAACCTCGACTACGACTTCGCTGTGGTAGTTCCACAGACACCGACGGGCGCCCGGATCCTGACGGGTGTCCTGTTGGCCGGCGTGGGCTGCGCCGTGCTCGCGGATCATCTCCGCGCATTGACGTGGCCATCCAAGTTCCGGCCACACCTACCGGAGAAGTACGACGGTATGTCCAATCCGTCGGAATTCTTGCAGGTTTACGTCACCGCCATCACAGCAGCAGGTGGGGACACCACCGTGATGGCAACATACTTCCATGTTGCCTTGTCTGGGCCGGCTCGGACTTGGCTCATGAACCTTGCCCCAGGATCGATCTACTCCTGGGAAGAGCTCTGTGTGCGGTTCACAGCGAACTTCGCCAGTGCTTACCAACAGCATGGTGTGGAGGCCCACCTCCACGCAGCGAGGCAGGAGCCCGGGGAAACTCTCCGGGCATTTATCTCCTGCTTCACCAAGGTACGAGGCACCATACCTCGTATTTCCGATGCTTCTATCATCACTTGTCGAAGAGGAAATTCTCCAGCCGGGTGGCGGAGTGCACCCGCCCTAAGTCCTAAGATGTGGAGGGGGCTTAAGTGTTTTGCTTGTTAGAGATCGGAGGGATGAACATAAGAACACGCAAGGGTTTAGAGTGATTCGGGCCGCCGGAGCATAATACCCTACTCCACTATGTGTTGTATTGCTTGAGAGCTTGAGTTGTGTGTAAGCCTGAATGACTTGCATCTGAGCCACCCTGTAACGTTGCATGCTCCCCCCTTTTATAGCTCAAGGGGGGCATGTACAAGAGTGCTGAGCCCCGACATGTGGGCCTAGGAGCACAATGGATGTAAGTCTTGGGGCAGCAATAGTTGTCTGCTGGAGCAATCTTCCCGCACTCTGACACCTGTGGTCCACTTAGTCTTGGTGTGCTAGGGAAGCTTCCCTGGTAATGCACAAGTGCTCGTGGACATAGCGTATCTGCGTATCCTACATCACAGGCATACTGTTCGGATTAGACGGGTACGCCGCCTACTGTATGGCCTGGGCGCCGTCTGCCAGCGGAGTGGACATGACACATTAAATGTCGAAGGGGCACATCACCTGTCAGCAGGGTGGACAGTCGGCGCATCCACTCCGCAATTAAATGCGGAGGCCACGCGGCCTAGAGTCCTTACGTCATGCTTCGCCCGCTGGCCTACGTCACGGGCAATAAGCCATGTGGCAGTATTGGGCCCTCGACCGAGCGAGGAGCGGAGGCGTACCGGATAGAGCCCGGACACGCGTCAACACCGGACCCATGCCTAGGCCACGACACTTCCTCCCCCGGGACCTTGTTATGGGTGGTCCGGAGCTTACTTGGTGGGGTCCAATTTGTGCGCACAGGGGTCCTGCGCCTTCTTGAGGAGGTCTGGGCCCGATGAAGTTGTCTCCGAGAACGCCACCTTAACCGCTCACGAGATACCCTTGGGGCTGTTCTCCGCGTGGCTAGGGATAGCCACATAGGCATCATGCCTTCATACCGTAGTAAGGGGTACCCCTGATCTAGGGTACCGATAGTGGCCCCCAGGCCCGCCTCAGGGGAGGGAACGAGCCTGCAGGTGGGGCCAAAGTTTGATCGGCGGTTGCCATGCTACTCCAGCTCTCCCGCTATTGACCCGCGACTTCCATATTTAACTGTTTTCGTCGGGTCACGCGTAGGGCGCCTTGATACTGCTATATTAGCTTTGAAAATTTAACCTCCCCATCTTCTGCGGCTGTCCCGAGGAGGCGCGGTATTGGCGCAAGCGGCGGTTTGACTCCCCTGCACCCAGGGACTATCACCCACGGTGGATGACTCGTGGGTCCAGGCCCCTGCGTGAGAGACTGGGCCGTTGCTTTTGGTGGAGGCGGAGAGGCGTGTCACCGCAGGCGGTGGCGTGCCTCTCCCACGGCGGTCCGTCTTCTCTGCGCGCAGGAACCGACACACTAGGTGCCTGACATGCAGACCTGGCCCCCAGTCTGAGGCTGGACCATTGGTCATGGCGAAGACGAAGCGGTGCACCTACCGCGGGGCGGTAACACGCACCTTGCACGACGATTCACCTTCTTTGCCCCAGTGAGCCAGCTGCAAGTCATGCAGGGTCGAGCCCCCATGCCATAGGCTGGATACCTGAAAGGGAAATGTGCCTTTGGGCCATTTCTAAGTATTTTGGTGATTTAGTGTCCAACACAAGTGCTTAGGTGTTAATCTATGACAAGTGATGGACTAAGTGCAAATCAAGATTAAAGGTATGTTTCTACACTTAGTACATTGTTTTGAAAGCTAATGTATTGTGTCTAAGTGCTGGAAACAGGAAAAATCTCTTTGGAAAGGAGATAGCTTGTTTCAGCCCAAGTCAGCTCAGTCTGGGTGCACCGGACAGTGTCCGGTGCGCCAGGCTGGCTCGGGCGGATTGGCTGTTCTCGGGATTTCGACGGTGGTGTACGACTATAAATCACCGGACTGTCCGGTGGTGCACCGGACTATCCGGTGAGCCATTCACAGGCGAAGTCGTCGCTCTCGGGAAGCAATTAACGGCGTACGGCTATAAATCACCGGACTGTCCGGTGGTGCACCGGAATGTCCGGTGAGCCAACGGACAGCTAGGCCAACGGTCGACCGAGGATTCCGCGCGTGACGCGTGGCCGAGCCAACGGTCACAAGGGGGCACCGGATTGTCCGGTGTGCACCGGACAGTGTCTGGTGCGCCAACGGCTCTAAATCTGCAACGGTCGGCTTCGCCAAATAAGGAAAGAGATCCGCACCGGACAGTGTCCGGTGGTGCACCGGACTGTCCGGTGCGCCAGGCGACAGAAGGCAAGAATTGCCTTCCTGGAATGCTCTCAACGGCTCCTAGCTGCCTTGGGGCTATAAAAGGGGCCCCTAGGCGCATGGAGGAGCATACCAAGCATTCTCTAAGCATTCCTAAGCACCAAGACTTCAATTCCACGCATTTTATTCCTTGTGATAGCAACTAGAGCTCCATTTGAGTAGTGTACTCTTCGGGTTGTGTTGAGAGCTCATGTTGCGACTTGTGTGCATGTTGTTGCTCTGATTTTGTGTTTTGTGTGCGTTGCTCATCCCAACCTTACTTCCGTGATTCTTTATGAACATCTTTGTAAGGGCGAGAGGCTCCAAAGTGTGGAGATTCCTCACAAGCGGGATATAGTAAAGCAAAGCAAAACACCGTGGTATTCAAGTGGGTCTTTGGATCGCTTGAGAGGGGTTGAGTGCAACCCTCGTCCGTTGGGACACCACAACGTGGAGTAGGCAAGTATTGGACTTGGCCGAACCACGGGATAAACCACTGTGCCATCTCCGTGTTGATCTCTTGTGGTTATTGTGTTTTGCTAAGACTCCTCTCTAGCCACTTGGCATTATTGTGCTAACTCCTAATCAAGTTTTGTGGAATTAAGTTTCAAGTTTTACAGGATCACCTATTCACCCCCCCCTCTAGGTGCTCTCAATTGGTATCGGAGCCGTTCTCTTCACGTGAGGGACTAATCGCCTGAAGAGATGGATCCTAAGGGCAAGGGGATTGTGATCAATGATAAGGAGAAGGAGTCCTTCGTCAACGAGCCGAAAGATGACAAGCCTACTGACTCGGGCTCGGGCCACAAAAGAAAAGACGGGAAGAAGAAGAAAACAAGGCGCATCAAGGAGATAGTCTACTACGACAGCGACGAATCTTCCTCTTCCCAAAAGGACGACGACAACGACTACGAGAAAAAGAAGACGATCAATTCGAACTTTTCTTTTGATTACTCTCGTATTCCGCAAAGTACCAATGCTCATTTACTCTCCATTCCACTCGGTAAACCTCCTCACTTTGATGGAGAGGACTACAGATTTTGGAGTCACAAAATGCGTAGTCACTTGTTCTCTCTCCATCCAAGCATATGGGAGATAGTAGAGAGTGGAATGAAATTTGATAGCACTGATAGTCCCATGTTCATTAATGAGCAAATTCACAAAAATGCACAAGCTACTACTGTTCTTCTAGCTTCATTGTGCAGGGACGAATACCATAAGGTGAGCGGCTTGGATAACGCCAAGCAGATTTGGGACACCCTCAAGATCTCACACGAGGGGAACGACGTCACCATGCTCACCAAGATGGAGTTGGTGGAGGGTGAACTTGGGAGATTCGCAATGATCAGGGGCGAGGAGCCAACCCAAACGTACAACCGGCTCAAGACCCTCGTCAACAAAATAAGGAGCTATGGAAGCACGCGATGGACGGACCACGACGTCGTCCGCCTAATGCTAAGGTCTTTTACCATCCTTGATCCACATCTTGTGAACAATATTCGTGAGAATCCTAGGTACACCAAGATGACGCCCGAGGAGATACTTGGAAAGTTTGTAAGCGGGCGGATGATGATCAAGGAGGCAAGATACGTCGACGATGCATTGAATGGCCCAATCCAAGAGCCTCAAACTATTGCTCTCAAGGCAACGAGGAGCAAGGAGGCGCTACCTAGCAAGGTGGCACAAGTTGAGGCGGCCGGGCTTAATGATGAAGAGATGGCCCTCATCATCAAGCGCTTTAAGACGGCGCTAAAGGGTCGCAAGGGGCATCCCAACAAAAATAAGACGAATGGGAAGCACTCATGCTTCAAATGTGGTAAGATTGGTCATTTTATCGCTAATTGTCCCGATAATGATAGTGACCAGGAACAAGGGAACAAGAGGGAAAAGAAGATGTCTTACAAGAAGGCTAAGGGCGAGGCACACCTTGGCAAGGAGTGGGACTCGGATTGTTCGTCGTCCGACTCCGACAACGAAGGACTCACCGCCACCGCCTTCAACAAGTCGGCCCTCTTTCCCAACGAGCATCACACTTGCCTCATGGCAAGGGAAAAGAAGGTAAGCACTCGTAATACTAGTACTTACGCTTCCTCAAGTGATGAAGAATCTAGCGATGATGAAATAGACTATTCATGTTTATTCAAGGGCTTAGATAGAACTAATGTTGATAAGATTAATGAATTGATTGAGGCTTTGAATGATAAGAATAGATTATTAGAAAAGCAAGAGGATCTTTTGTATGAAGAACATGATAAGTTTGTAGAGGCTCAAAAATCCCTTGCTTTAGAAATTAAAAGGAATGAAATGCTTTCTTGTGAATGTCTACATGCCATGACTCTATTTCTAGCTTAAAGAGCATAAATGATGATTTGTATGCTAAGTTAGAAATAGCTAATAAATCAATATCTTGTGTAGAACATGTTACAATTTGCAATAGGTGTAAAGATTTCAATATTGATGCTTGTAGCGAACACCTAGCTTCAATTTCTAAATTGAATGATGAAGTGGCTAGTCTTAATGCCCAACTTAAGACTAGCAAAAGTGAATTTGATAAGCTAAAATTTGCAAGGGATGCCTATACGAGTGGTAGACACCCCTCAATTAAGGATGGTCTTGGCTTCAAGAGGGAAGTCAAGAACTTAACAAGCCATAAGGTTTCCATCTCCGCCAAGGAGAAAGGGAAGGCCCTATGGCTAGTAGTGTTCAAAAGAACCATGCTTTCATGTACCATAATAGGAGACATTCTAGGAATAATTATAGAAGTTATGATGCTTTTAATTCTCACGCCATGACTGCTTCTAGTTCTTCTATTATGCATGATAGAAATTTGACTAGGAAAAATGTCATTCATCATATGCCTAGGAGAAATGTTGCTAGTGTTCCTAGGAAAATAAATGAACCTTCTGCAATATATCATGCTTGCAATGCTTCCTTTGCTATTTGTACAAAGGATAAGAAGGTGATTGCTAGAAAGTTAGGGGCAAAATGCAAGGGAGATAAAACTTGCATTTGGGTCCCTAAGACCATTGTGACTAACCTTGTAGGACCCAACAAGTGTTGGGTACCTAAAACCCAAGCCTAAATTTGCCTTGCAGGTTTATGCATCCGGGGGTACAAGCTGGATTATCGACAACGGATGCACAAACCACATGACGGGGGAGAAGAAGATGTTCACCTCCTATGTCAAGAACAAGTATTCCCAAGACTCAATCATATTCGGTGACGGGAATCAAGGCAAGGTGAAAGGGTTAGGAAAGATTGCTATTTCATCCGAGCACTCCATTTCTAATGTATTTTTAGTTGAGTCGCTTGGATATAATTTGTTATCCGTTAGTCAATTATGCAATATGGGATATAATTGTTTATTCACAAATGTAGATGTGTCTGTCTTTAGAAGAAGTGATGGTTCATTAGCTTTTAAGGGTGTATTAGATGGCAAACTCTATTTAGTTGATTTTGCAAAAGAGGAGGCCGGTCTAGATGCATGCTTAATTGCTAAGACTAGCATGGGCTGGCTGTGGCATCGCCGTTTAGCTCATGTGGGGATGAAGAACCTTCACAAGCTTCTAAAGGGAGAACACGTGATAGGTCTAACTAATGTAACTTTCGAAAAAGATAGACCTTGTGCAGCTTGTCAAGCAGGTAGACAAGTGGGAAGCTCTCATCACACCAAAAATGTGATGACCACATCAAGACCTTTGGAGTTGCTTCACATGGACCTCTTCGGACCTGTCGCCTATCTAAGCATAGGAGGAAGTAAGTATGGTCTTGTTATAGTTGATGATTTTTACCGCTTCACTTGGGTATTCTTTTTGCAGGATAAATCTGAAACCCAAGGGACCCTCAAGCGCTTCCTAAGGAGAGCTCAAAATGAGTTTGAGCTCAAGGTGAAGAAGATAAGGAGCGACAACGGGTCCGAATTCAAGAACCTTCAAGTGGAGGAGTACCTTGAGGAGGAAGGGATCAAGCACGAGTTCTCCGCCCCCTACACACCACAGCAAAATGGTGTGGTAGAGAGGAAGAACAGGACGCTCATAGACATGGCGAGGATGATGCTTGGAGAGTTCAAGACCTCCGAGCGGTTTTGGTCGGAAGCCGTGAACACGGCTTGCCATGCCATCAACCGGGTCTACCTTCACCGCCTCCTCAAGAAGACTTCGTATGAGCTTCTAACCGGTAACAAACCCAATGTGTCTTACTTTCGTGTATTTGGGAGCAAATGCTATATTCTAGTGAAGAAAGGTAGAAATTCTAAGTTTGCTCCCAAAGCTGTAGAAGGGTTTTTGTTAGGTTATGACTCAAATACAAAGGCATATAGAGTCTTCAACAAATCATCGGGTTTAGTTGAAGTCTCTAGCGACGTTGTATTTGATGAGACTAATGGCTCTCCAAGAGAGCAAGTTGTTTGATCTTGATGATGTAGATGAAGAAGACGTTCCAACGACCGCAATACGCACCATGGCAGTTGGAGATGTGCGACCACAAGAACAAAAGGAGCAAGATCAACCTTCTTCCTCAACAATGGTGCATCCCCCAACTCAAGATGATGAACAGGTTCATCAAGAGGAGGCGTGTAATCAAGGGGGAGCACAAGATGATCATGTGATGAAGGAAGAAGCACAACCGGCACCTCCAACCCAAGTTCGAGCGACGATTCAAAGGAATCATCCCGTCGACCAAATTTTGGGTGACATTAGCAAGGGAGTAACTACTCGTTCTAGATTAGTTAATTTTTGTGAGCATTACTCCTTTGTCTCTTCTATTGAGCCTTTCAGTGTAGAAGAGGCCTTGCTAGATCCGGACTGGGTGTTGGCCATGCAGGAGGAGCTCAATAATTTCAAGAGAAATGAAGTTTGGACACTAGTGCCTCGTCCCAAGCAAAATGTTGTGGGAACCAAGTGGGTGTTCCGCAACAAACAAGACGAGCACGGGGTGGTTACAAGGAACAAGGCTCGACTTGTGGCAAAAGGTTATGCCCAAGTCGCAGGTTTGGACTTTGAGGAGACTTTTGCTCCTATGGCTAGGCTAGAATCCATTCGTATTTTGCTAGCATGTGCCGCTCACCATTCTTTCAGGTTGTTCCAAATGGATGTGAAGAGCGCTTTCCTCAACGGGCCAATCAAGGAGGAGGTGTACGTGGAGCAACCCCCTGGCTTCGAGGATGAACGGTACCCCGACCACGTATGTAAGCTCTCTAAGGCGCTCTATGGACTTAAGCAAGCCCCAAGAGCATGGTATGAATGCCTTAGAGACTTTTTAATTGCTAATGCTTTCAAGGTTGGGAAAGCCAATCCAACTTTATTCACTAAGACTTGTGATGATGACTTATTTGTGTGCCAAATTTATGTCGATGACATAATATTTGGTTCTACTAACCAAAAGTCTTGTGAAGAGTTTAGCAGGGTGATGACTCAAAAGTTTGAGATGTCGATGATGGGCGAGTTGAACTACTTCCTTGGGTTCCAAGTGAAGCAACTCAAGGACGGCACCTTCATCTCCCAAACGAAGTACACGCAAGACTTGCTAAAGCGGTTTGGGATGAAGGACGCCAAGCCCACAAAGACTCCAATGGGAACTGACGGACACGTCGACCTCAACAAAGGAGGTAAGTCCATTGATCAAAAAGCATACCAGTCTATGATAGGTTCCTTGCTTTATTTATGCGCTAGTAGACCGGATATTATGCTTAGTGTATGCATGTGTGCTAGATTTCAATCCGATCCAAGGGAGTGTCACTTAGTGGTTGTGAAGCGAATTCTTAGATATTTAGTCGCTACGCCTTGCTTCGGGATCTGGTATCCAAAGGGGTCTACCTTTGACTTGTTTGGATATTCAGACTCCGACTATGCTGGATGTAAGGTCGATAGGAAGAGTACTTCGGGGACGTGCCAATTCTTAGGAAGGTCCCTGGTGTCATGGAGTTCTAAGAAACAAACTTCTGTTGCCCTATCCACCGCTGAGGCCGAGTACGTTGCCGCAGGACAGTGTTGCGCACAACTACTTTGGATGAGGCAAACCCTCCGGGACTTTGGCTACAATCTGAGCAAAGTCCCACTCCTATGTGACAATGAGAGTGCTATCCGCATAGCGGACAATCCTGTTGAGCACAGCCGCACAAAGCACATTGACATCCGGCATCACTTTTTGAGAGACCACCAGCAAAAGGGAGATATCGAAGTGTTCTATATTAGCACCGAGAACTAGCTAGTCGATATCTTTACCAAGCCTTTAGATGAAAAGACCTTTTGCAGGCTGCGTAGTGAGCTAAATGTCTTAGATTCGTGGAACTTGGATTGATGTGTAGCATACATGTGTTTATGCTTTTGATCATGTTACTTTTATGCATATTGTTGTTTATTTATGGTGCTCAAGTTGTCCAAACACTCCCCGGACCTCAAAAGTCCATGTGTGAGTGATGCACATATTTAGGGGGAGCTGTGCTACAACTTGACCCTTTGAGACCAACCGTGTGCTTGAGTTTGCTTGATTTAGTCTCAAAGATGGATTGAAAGGGAAAGGTGGACTTGGACCATGAAAGACTTCCACTGCACTCCGATGAGAGGGTAACTTACTCCAAGTCCATCTCAATATCCTTATTGCCTTGGTACTCTTATTTGAAGATTTTGGTGAGGCAATGGGGTTTAAGGGCCGAGATTGATCCTGTTTTGGTGCTTGATGCCAAAGGGGGAGAAAATAAGGCCAAAGCAATAAATGGATCAGCTACCACTTGTGAATTTTGAAAACAGTAGAATAGAGCTTTTGTTTTGTCAAAATCCTCTTGTTGTCTCTCTTTGTCAAAAGTTGGTCTATTGTGGGGAGAATGTTTGATTACGGGAAATGGGGGAGTTTTTGAATCTTTGATCAATTTCTCTTGGAATACCTCTCTTTATGTCTCTACAAGTGAATTTGACTTAGAGATAGGAAATTGAGTTTGATTTGCAAAAACAAACCTAGTGGTGGCAAAGTATGATCCAAATATGCCAAAGTTGAATCAAAACAATTTGTGTTCTTATTTGCATTGATATTGCACTTGTTCTAGTTGCTTTGTGTTGTGTTGGCATAAATCACCAAAAAGGGGGAGATTGAAAGGGAAATGTGCCTTTGGGCCATTTCTAAGTATTTTGGTGATTTAGTGTCCAACACAAGTGCTTAGGTGTTAATCTATGCCAAGTGATGGACTAAGTGCAAATCAAGATTAAAGGTATGTTTCTACACTTAGTACATTATTTTGAAAGCTAATGTATTGTGTCTAAGTGCTGGAAATAGGAAAAATCTCTTTGGAAAGGAGATAGCTTGTTTTAGCCCAAGTCAGCTCAGTCTGGGTGCACCGGACTGTCCGGTGGTGCACCGGACAGTGTCCGGTGCGCCAGGCTGGCTCGGGCGGTCTGGCTGTTCTCGGGACTTCAACGGCGGTGTACGGCTATAAATCACCGGACTGTCCGGTGGTGCACCGGACTATCCGATGAGCCAACGGTCAGCTGGGCCAACGGTCGGCCGAGGATTCCATGCGTGACGCGTGGCCGAGCCAACGATTACAAGGGGGCACCGGACTGTCCGGTGTGCACCGAACAATGTCCGGTGCACCAACGGCTCTGAATCTGCAACGGTCGGCTTCGCCAAGTAAGGAAAGAGATCCGCACCGGACAGTGTCCGGTGGTGCACCGGACTGTCCGGTGCGCCAGGCGACAGAAGGCAAGAATTGCCTTCCTGGAATGCTCTCAATGGCTCCTAGCTGCCTTGGGGCTATAAAAGGGGCCCCTAGGCGCATGGAGGAGCATACCAAGCATTCTCTAAGCATTCCTAATCACCAAGACTTCAATTCTGCGCATTTGATTCCTTGTGATAGCAACTAGAGCTCCATTTGAGTAGTGTACTCTTCGGGTTGTGTTGAGAGCTCGTGTTGCGACTTGTGTGCGTGTTGTTGCTCTGATTTTGTGTCTTGTGTGTGTTGCTCATCCCAACCTTACTTCCGTGATTCTTTGTGAACATCTTTGTAAGGGCGAGAGGCTCCAAAGTGTGGAGATTCCTCGCAAGCGGGATATAGTAAAGCAAAGCAAAACACCGTGGTATTCAAGTGGGTCTTTGGACCGCTTGAGAGGGGTTGAGTGCAACCCTCGTCCGTTGGGACGCCACAACGTGGAGTAGGCAAGTATTGGACTTGGCTGAACAACGGGATAAACCACTGTGCCATCTCCGTGTTGATCTCTTGTGGTTATTGTGTTTTGCTAAGACTCCTCTCTAGCCACTTGGCATTATTGTGCTAACTCCTAATCAAGTTTTGTGGAATTAAGTTTCAAGTTTTACAGGATCACCTATTCACCCCCCCTCTGGGTGCTCTCAATACCTTGGTGTGCATTGGGGGAGGCTCGCCTGTGACACTTCGGGGCACGGGCGGGGAAATCTGCCTTTAAAAAGGAGCTCATCCCCCGGGCAGTAGCCATGCCTTGCTTTTCTTCCATTCGTCGCGCCCTTCCGCCTTCCGGGCCTCTGGTGTAACACCCCAGGTGTTTATATTCCACTCAACAACGAGTATGGACTTAAGCACGAAATATCAGTGGATGAAACAGAGGTTAAATTTTAATCATTTTCGTCTATCGCGATTTTGATATCGCATCTATTTCGTCTGTCGCGTGTGCGATGTCGTTTCTGTTTTTTATAGGTCTGGGCTCTTCCAAAATTTTCGTGATGCTCGGAATATCGTTGTTCCGAAAATCGGTGCGTCCGGTGATTATTTAAAATTCATCGCTCGCACGAATACGAATTCGGAAGCCCGAACTCACTCGGATGATTTTATCCCGAGCCAATTAAATAGAACTCGACGACTAAGCTTTCAATGTAAAATAATTTAATCTCCTTTTTGTCATCCATGACATCGCGTCTACAAATTTTTAATTAAATTGTTTTCTAACTGAGTGTTCAGATAACGGACGGACTTCATCTAAAATCAACTGAATCAGATGCTGATTGAAATAATGAAGCCGAAATCCATTTAATTCGTTCCGATTACATCTCGCCCCGATCCAAAACTTTGGATAAATAACGGGTGCAAATTCATTTGTGTCGGTGTTCCGAGACCGGGGGGTCCCTGGGCCGACGAGTGAATGTCGCCGCGTGCCCCAGCCCAGATGGGTCGAGCGCGAGGGCGAGCGCGAAGGGGGGAGAGCGAGGCGGCCGGAGACCGGCGTGAGAGAGGTGGGAATCCCGCGGCCCTCGTGTTCGTCCCGCGCCCAGGTCGGGTGCGCTTGCAGTAGGGGGTTACAAGCATCCACGCGGGAGAGGGAGCGAGCGGCTCCAAGCGAGCGCCTGTTCTCGTCCTCGTCCCCGCGCGGCCAACCCTCTCTAAGAGGGCCCTGGTCCTCCCTTTTATAGGCGTAAGGAGAGGATCCAGGTGTACAATGGGGGGTGTAGCAGGGTGCTACGTGTCTAGCGCGCCCTAGGTACATGCCGTTGTGGCAGCCGGAGAGATCTTGGCACCCAGCTGGTGTGATGTCGTGGCCGTCGAAGGAGCGATGGAGCTTGGCGGAGGGACAGCTGTCGGAGCGGTTGAGTCCTTGCTGACGTCCTCTTGCTTCCGTAAGGGGGCGGAGAGCCGCCGTCGTCACAGAGCATGCGGGGCGCCATCATTGCCTATCTGGCGGAGCGAGCCAGATGGGACGCCGGTCTTGTTCCCTGCGGCCCGAGTCAGCTCGGGGTAGGGTGATGATGGCGCCTCCTGTTGACGTGGCTGGTCTATGCCCTAGGTTGGGCGATGTGGAAGCTCCTCCGAAGCCGAGGTCGAGTCCGAGCCCCCGGGTCGGGCGAGGCGGAGATTGCCGTCTTCTGGGGCCGAGCCCAAGTCCGAGCCCTGGGTTGGGCAAGGTGGAGATCATCGTCTTCTGGGGCCGAGCCCAAATCCGAGCCCTGGGTCGGGCGAGGCGGAGATCGTCGTCTTCTGGGACTTAGCCCGAGTCCGAGCCCTGGGTCGGGCGGAGCGGAGTTCGCCGTCTTCCGGGACTTAGCCCGAGTCCGAGCCCTGGGTCGGGTGGAGCGGAGTTCGCCGTCTTCCGGGACTTAGCCCGAGTCCGAGCCCTGGGTCGGGCGGAGCGGAGTTCGCCGTCTTCCGGGACTTAGCTCGAGTCCGAGCCCTGGGTCGGGCGGAGCGGAGTTCGCCGTCTTCCGAGACTTAGCCCGAGTCCGAGCCCTGGGTCGGGCGGAGTTCGCCGTCTTCCGGGACTTAGCCCGAGTCCGAGCCCTGGGTCGGGCGGAGCGGAGTTCGTCGTCTTCTGTGGCCGAGCCCAAGTCCGAGCCCTTGGTCGGGCGAAGCGGAGCTTCCTATGGTGCCTCCGGCAGGGCCTGACTGCCTGTCAGTCTTACTCTGTCCAGTGGCACTGCAGTCGGTGTGGCGTAGGCGGCGCTGTCCTTCTGTCAGGCCGGTCAGTGGAGCGGCGAAGCGACGGCGGTCACTTCGGCTCTGCTGGCTAGGGGGTGCACACCAGGATAAGGGCGTCAGGCCACCTTTGCATTAAATGCTCCTGCGACTTGGTCGGTCGGTGCAGCGATTTGGTCAGGGTTGCTTCTTAGCGAAGGCAGGGCCTCGGGCGAGCCGGGAATATGTTCGCCGCTGAAGGGGGGCCTCGGGCGAGACGGAAATCCTCCGGGGTCGGCTGCCCTTGTCCGAGGCTAGGCTTGGGTGAGGCGTGATCGTGTCCCTCGAATGGACTGATCCCTGACTTAATCGCACCCATCAGGCCTTTGCAGCTTCGTGCTGATGGGGGTTACCAGCTGAGAATTAGGAGCCTTGAGGGTACCCCTAATTATGGTCCCCGACAGTAGCCCCCGAGCCTCGAAGGGAGTGTTTGCACTCGCTTGGAGGCTTTCGTCGCACTTTTTTTGCAAGGGGACCAGCCTTTCTCGGTTGCGTTTTGTTCCGGTGGGTGCGCGCGAGCGCACCCGCCGGGTGTAGCCCCCGAGGCCTCGGAGGAGTGGTTTCACTCCTTCGAGGTCTTACTGCCTCACATAGCGCTTCGGCTGGTCTAGTCGTTCCCTCATGCGAACTGGCCGTAGCCCAGGTGTACGGTCGGGTCCCAAGTTCTCGGGCTGGTATGTTGACGCTGTCAACGGTTCGGCCGGAGCCGGGTTTGCGAGAGCAGCCCCCAAGTCTCTACACAGAGCGAGAGAGCGGTCAGGGGTAGACTCGGCTTTTTTACATACGCCCCTGCGTCGCCTTTCCGCAAGGAGGAGGGGGGAAAGCGCCATGTTGCCCTCGATGGGCGCCGAACATGGTGTCTCCGATGAGCTGCAAGCGGGTAATCCGAGTGGACGTCCGTGCCCCGTTCGTTAGGGGTCGGCTAGGGGCCCAGAGGCACGCCCAAAAGTACCTGCGGGTGATCTGCCAGACATGGTCCCCTGGCGACGGGGTCCGAGGGCTCGATGCCTCCCTCTGGTGGGATTCTGTTACAAGATCGTTCCCGCCGGTCTCAGAAATGTCCTAGGGTACCTCGAGAGCGCAGCCCGAGCCTTGGTTATATATCGAACGTACCCATGGTCATCCCTCGCTCGGCGTCTGAGGCGGCTGTGAACCCTTCGGGGGCCAGTCTTCGAACCCCTGATTAGTATTGGGCGCGGAGCCCGAGTAGCCTGAGGCGGTCGTTTAACCCTTTCGAGGGGCCGGCCTTCGAACCTCTGACCAGTAGTGGGTGTAGGGCCCACGCGATCTGAGGCGGCTGTTGAACCCTTCTGGGGGGCCAGCCTTCGAACCTCTGATCAGTAGGGGGGCTCGGAGCCTGGTTCCTTCTCGGGGAAAGATCCTTTTCGGGGTGTCCCCCTTTCCCGGTCCCTGTTGCAAGAGAGAGAAAGAGGAAAAACGGAAAAGGATACGAAATCGAATGACGCGGCGTACCTTTTTGGACGCGTTCATTTTGGCGAAGGGGAAGCGTCGCCCGCTTCTCCTGCCAGAGGCGCCGCGTGTCTGTCGCGGAGTTAATGCGACGGGGCGAGTGGTTGGAGGGGCGACCGTTGCGCGTGCGCGAGCCGTTCGAGGAACGGATCACGGGCGCGTCGTCTTCACGCCGTGGGAGAGGGTTCTCTCGCTGCCCCCGGATGGGACGTAAGCTTGGCTGACGACACGACCGCTGCGCCTGCTCGCCTGCCACCGCCATTACTGCCGGCCCACTTTTGGCCGTGTTGACCGTCGCGCCAGGCTGGTGCTGCTGGTGTGGGGGATAGATATCCCCCGGGTCCACTAAAAGAGTAAAGGACCTCACGAAAGGCCCAAGGGCCCAATAAATCGTAAGGTCATTCTTTCGTGGGCCTGGGGAGAAACAACCAGCAAAGCAGAACGACATGAGGCCGGATTGGTGCAAACCCGGACGGCCCATAGCGTCGAGCGAGTGACCGCAACAGAGATCCGACTTTCCCGCGCTGGAGCCTCCATGCAACGAAGCCACGCGAGGATAAGTCGGCGAGGGTTACGTAGGGATAATCTCAAGAGGTTCACTATCTTTTAGCTACTTGTTGCTATCTTATCCACGTGTACTGCCCCACGGTTGAGTATATAAGGCCTAGGGGGCACCCCTTCAGAAGGATCGACTCATTACTTAGCCACACACACCAACTCTCTGTATTCTCGATCCAGAGAGCTCTCTTGTAATCATATCCACCAAGCATACTCATCAGGACGTAGGGTGTTACGCATCACTAAGCGGCCCGAACCTGTAAACCTTGTCCACCGTCCCTCGTGCGATCGGTACGAACCATTTTGCTACAGTTGTCGACACCTTCCTACTCCTAAAACACCTTGAGGGGCAACCCCGGGTGTGCGGTCGGACCCAAAACACCGACAGCTGGCGCGCTAGGTAGGGGGTGTGTCGACAATCCAAGCTAGCTCAATGGCCATCTCCTTCTGCAGCAAGATCACCCTACGTCCCGGATCTGTGTTCTGCTTCGGAACAATCTCATTCGTAGCGGACGAAGAAGGAATTCTGCACCGTATCGCGGATCCGCCGGAAAAGGAATCTCCCCCAACGAACTCCGAAAATACCGGAGAAGCGCAACCTCCAGCTTTCCGAAAGAAGATCACCACGACGGCAGCACCGTTCTACCCCGACGTTCTCTTCATCGGAAGAGCGGAGTCGCCCATCATCTCCGACGACGAGCCGACTGTACCCGGGGAGGAACCGCCTCAACGAGAGTCCCATCGACGGAGGAACCGGCGCAGGAACGTTCGACGACATCACGCAGCCGGAGAGCGGAATCCGGAACAACCTGTCTCGCGAGACGAGGTCTCGGAGGTAGGAGAAACTCCGGAAGAACGCGTCTTCAGAGAACGAAGGAACTCCCGACGACGTGATCGTCGACGAGCTCAGGAACAGGCTGAGCAGGATGCAAGGCAGCGTCGAGAGAATCCATTCTTCGGGCGCAACCTGAACCCCGACTTCGCCCGAGCCATGAACACGCCGAGCGAAGTCGGAGGGGTACTGGCTCGGATAGCTGAGGGACTTCCTCGGACTCCTGACGCCGATGGCTACCGACGACTGTTTACCCAGGCGGCTAACCACCTTCTACCGCTTGCTCACCCGCCGAACGATCTACGACACGCCATCAACAGTCACCGAGACGCGCGAAGCTCCATCAATGCTTCGCGCGAACGGCGGCATGAGAACGAGATTCGTCGTCGAGAGGAGTATGACAGGGATCATGGCATCCCGACTCAGAGCCAAGCTACCAGGACTGAGTCGGCAACGGCTTCAACTGGCGGAACCACCCGGGGACGGTCGAGGAATCACAATCACAACTCCCCTCCCCGGGACAGACATCGTCCCCGACGACAAGAGGACACGTGCGGAGTGTCCGCCCTCACTCCGTGCCTTAGGGCCATCCAATGGCCTCCCAACTTCAAGGTATCCAATGTTGACAAATATGAACCTAAGCAGGATCCATGGGGTTGGTTAGCTGTCTACACCACCGCTGCTCGAGCTGCCGGGGCGTCCGAAGACGTGATGACCGCGTACTTACCCATTGTCCTTGGGCAAGACGCGCTGCAATGGCTGCGACATCTACCCCGACACTGCATCGACGTCTGGGGCGACTTCAGTCGACGCTTCACCGCCAACTTCCAGTCCCTCTCCGACAAGCCGGCGCAACCGTGGGACCTCAAATCTATCAAGCGCCGGGGGGACGAGACTCTCCGGTCGTACCTCAAGAGGTTTCAAACCATGAGAAATCGTATCCCCGAGGTCACGGAGGCGGCCGTGATCGAGGACTTCTACCGAGGATCCAATGATTCGGCTTTCGTCCGAGCCATACTACAGAAGGCGCCGACTACCTCCGAGGAGCTGTTCCGGGAAGCCGACCTCTACATCACCGCCGACGAGCGAGCCCAGGACCTCATCGGAGGAGCAAAACCCGCACCAGCAGCACCACGACGCGACACAAATCAACAACCCGACAAGCGATGGGAGAAGAGGCCTCGCAAAGAAGTGCACGCTGCCGGACCACCTGCTTCTCGCGCTCGAGGAGGACCTCGTGGAGGCGAACGTACGCTGGACGACATCCTCGACGCCCAGTGCCCGTACCACAAGGACATGCGCCACACTCTTCGTAACTGCCGAGACTTCAAGCACTCCGTCGGACACGGCCGACCCTTCCAACCTCTACCTCCTCCTCCGCCGAGGGGAGGACCAGATGAGCCACAACAACCCCATCGGCAGGAGGAGGGAGGAGGAGGAGGAGCTTTTCCACGCGTTGACAGGGAGGTCAACGTCATCTTCGGCGGACACGGATCGCAGGAGAGCAGAAGACAGCAAAAGCTCAATGATCGCCAGATACTGGTGGCGACCATCGGCCCTCCCGCCCCATATCGATGGTCGGAGCACCCGATCACCTTCACTCGGGCAGATCAATGGCTCAACTTCGACCACCCGGGCAAATATCCGCTTCTCGTCGATCCGGTGATCCGAGAGAGCCGGGTGAAGAAGGTGTTAGTGGACGGGGGGAGCAGCATCAACGTCACCTTCCCCCGGACACTCCAAGGCTTGGGAGTTCACCTCAAAGAGCTCCACGAGTCGGACACTCCTTTCTTCGGCATCGTGCCGACGGAAGGGGAATACCCGCTGGGCCACATCTACATGCCAGTCACCTTCGGAACTCCGGAGAACTACAGAACCGAGTTCCTGAGGTTTGAAGTGGCGAACTTCGACTGCGGGTACAACGCCATCATCGGGAGGCCGGGATTGGCCAAGTTCATGGCCATTCCGCATTACACCTACATGATACTGAAGATGCCAGGACCACAAGGGATCATAACTGTGCGCGCCGACTTCCAAGGCGCCGCAGAGTGTTTCCGGGTGGCTATTCAAGCAGCCCTCACCGCCAAGCCGTCGACGGCTCCCTCTACTTTGGCGAACTCTAAGCCTGGGGAGGACCTCGCAATACCGGCGAATGAAGCTCAGACCGCGACCTCTATGCGGCCGACTGAAGAAACCAAGAGAATCAACCTGGGGTTCGCTGATGAGCGCAAGACGGCCATCATCAGCTCCAGTTTGGATGACAAATAGGAAAGCGCGCTCGTCCGGTTTCTGCAAGATAACCGAGATGTATTCGCATGGCAACCTGCGGATATGCCGGGAGTCCCAAGAGAACTGGCCGAGCACAAACTGAAGGTTTTTCCCCAGGCAAGGCCGATTCGGCAAAAATTACGTCGTTTCACGCCTGATAAGAGAGAGGCCATTCGCGCCGAGTTAGCTCGCTTGGTCGCGGCTGGATTCATTAGAGAAGTATTACATCCCGAGTGGTTAGCCAATCCTGTTCTTGTACTCAAAAAGAATAAAGTGGATTGGCGCATGTGTGTTGATTATACTGATCTCAACAAACACTGTCTGAAGGACCCTTTTGGGCTCCCGAGGATAGATCAGGTGGTGGACTCCACCGCTGGATGTTCTATGCTATCTTTCCTGGATTGCTATTCTGGATACCATCAGATTAGTTTGGCAAAGGAAGATGAAGAAAAAACAACATTCATTACTCCGTTCGGCGCTTTCTGTTACACCTCCATGCCGTTTGGCCTCAAAAACGCTGGAGCGACTTACCAGAGAGCCATTCAAACATGCTTAGCCGATCACTGGGGCAAGCGTGTGGAGGCCTATGTGGATGATGTGGTGATCAAAACACAGGACTCAAAAGACTTCATCGAAGACTTGCAACTGGTTTTCAACAGCTTGAGGCGGTATAGATGGAAGCTTAATCCCGAGAAATGTGTTTTCGGAGTACCAGCCGAAAAGTTGCTCGGGTTTATTGTCAGCCACCGGGGAATTGAAGCTAATCCAGATAAGATTGAAGCTATCATGAAGATGGAAGCACCTCGATCGCAGAAAAAAGTTCAGCGGCTTACTGGATGTATGGCAGCTCTAAGCAGATTTATATCCAGGCTGGGAGAAAAAGGTCTGCCATTTTACAAATTACTCAAAAAGGTGGATAAGTTTCAATGGACTTCAGAAGCGCAAGAAGCTCTAGATGCTCTGAAGAAATTCTTGACAACACCGCCAGTACTGAAACCACCTCGGCGAGCCACGGCAACTCAACCAGCTGAAGATTTGCTGCTATATATCTCTTGCACGACTCACGTGGTAAGCACCGCGTTGGTAGTCGAGCGAGTAGAAGAAGGACATGCCTATCCAATACAACATCCTGTCTACTTCATCAGTGAAGTCCTGGGCCCCTCAAAGAAAAAGTACCCTCAAGTTCAGAAGCTATTGTATGCAGTACTTCTAACTGCCCGCAAGCTGCGTCACTACTTTGACGATCACAAAGTCATAGTAGTCACAAGTTTTCCAATAGGGGATATTCTTCACAACAAGGAAGCCATCGGTCGAATAGCCAAGTGGGCTTGTGAGCTGGGATCTCACAACATCGAGTTCCGGCCTCGCACTGCCATCAAAACTCAAGCACTGGTTGATTTCGTATCGGAGTGGACTGAACAACAAGTACCAGACAACCCGGAGATTGCAGAAGTATGGCGAATGTGTTTTGATGGCTCACTAAAGCTGCAGGGAGCAGGAGCGGGGATTCTCTTCACTGCACCTGGAGGCGAACACCTCAAGTACGCCCTCCAGTTGCTATTCCCGGCCTCCAACAATGCAGCCGAGTATGAAGCTTTGATCCATGGATTGAACATTGCCATATCGTTGGGCGTCAAAAGATTAATGGTATACGGAGACTCTCTGGTAGTCATCAGCCAGATAAATAAGGAGTGGGATTGCTCAAACGATTCGATGGGAAAATACTGCACTGCCGTCCGAAAGCTGGAAGATAAATTCGAGGGTCTAGAATTTCATCATGTAGAAAGAGATCGGAACACGGCAGCCGATGTACTGTCCAAGCTAGGGTCCAGTCGAACTCAGGTCCCACCCGGGGTTTTCGTGCAAGAAATTCTGCAGCCGAGTATCTCAATGGATCAAATAGAAGAGTGCAATATCATAGATCAACCCGAGTCAGATCCTGATGACTGGAGAAGGCCGATCATTAAGTACATAAAGAATGAAGAAGAACCAGACGACAAGAATTCGGCAGAGAGCATCGCAAGGCAGTCGGCTCACTATACACTTATTGGAGAGACATTATACAGAAGGGGTGCATCAGGCGTCTTCATGAAATGCATCCTCCCATCTACTGGAAGGCAACTCCTAGAGGAGGTCCATGCTGGACAATGTGGAATACATGCAGCCTCCAGAACACTGGTCGGGAAGGTCTTCAGGTCAGGATTCTATTGGCCAACAACAAAGAACGATGCAGCCGAGTTAGTTCGAAGGTGCGAGGCCTGCCAATACTTGTCAAAGCAACAACACATGCCAGCACAGCAACTGCAGACCATACCAGTAACTTGGCCTTTCGCATGCTGGGGACTGGATATGATTGGACCTTTCAAGAAAGCTCAAGGGGGATACACTCATGTATTGGTAGCAATTGACAAGTTCACTAAATGGATAGAATTCAAGCCCATTGCCTCCTTAACCTCTGCTAAGGCCGTGGAATTCATACAAGACATAATATTCAGATTCGGGATACCAAACAGCATCATAACTGATTTAGGATCCAACTTCACGAGTTCAGAATTCTTTGACTTCTGCGAGCAAAAGAGCATTCAGATCAAGTATGCATCTGTAGCCCATCCAAGAGCCAACGGGCAAGTTGAGCGAGCCAACGGGATGATATTGGATGCACTCAGGAAAAAGATTTTCGATAAGAATGAAAAATTCGCAGGAAAGTGGATAAGGGAATTACCCTATGTTGTTTGGAGCCTAAGAACCCAACCAAGCCGAGCTTTGCATGGAAACACTCCTTTCTTCATGGTCTATGGGACGGAGGCGGTGCTGCCCGCTGATCTCAAGTTTGGGGCGCCAAGGCTGATCTTTGAAAGTATAGCAGAAGCTGAGGCTACCAGGCTGGAGGACATAGACGTACTCGAGGAAGAACGGTTAAACGCAGTAATCCAATCAGCAAGGTACCAGCAAACTCTAAGGCGCTATCACGATAAGGCTGTGCGACAACAATCCTTCTCAGTAGGGGAGCTCGTCCTCCGCCGAATTCTAACGGGAGAAGGACGACACAAGTTATCACCCTTATGGGAAGGACCCTTCGTGGTAGTAGAAGTCACTCGGCCCGGATCATATCGCCTCACTCAGATGGATGGCACAGAAGTTGGGAACTCCTGGAACATAGAACACCTCAGAAAGTTTTATCCCTAGCTGTACCTCAAAACTGCTGGGATGATGATGATGTACTCTGTAAAGTGGAAATATGTCATCAATAAAGAAGAGGTCTCAAGGATACTCGATTTATTTACGATTGACTTGCATTCTCACTTAACTCAGGGTGACCACTATGCCCTGCTAACGGAGTAATCGACTTAAGTCAGCAATGACTTAAGGCGGTGCAACATGCTCGCGCTTACTTAATTCAGGGTGACCACTATGCCCTGCTAACGGAGCAATCGACTTAAGTCGGCAATGACTTAAGGCGGTGCAACATGCTCGCGCTTACTTAATTCAGGGTGACCACTATGCCCTGCTAACGGAGCAATCGACTTAAGTCGGCAATGACTTAAGGCGGTGCAACATGCTCGCGCTTACTTAATTCAGGGTGACCACTATGCCCTGCTAACGGAGCAATCGACTTAAGTCGGCAATGACTTAAGGCGGTGCAACATGCTCGCGCTTACTTAATTTAGGGTGACCACTATGCCCTGCTAACGGAGCAATCGACTTAAGTCGGCTACGACTTAAGACGGTGCAGCACGCTCACGCTCACTTAATTTAGGGTGACCACTATGCCCTACGAACGCAGCGATCGACCTAAGTTGGCGACAACTTAAGACCGGTACAACATGCTCGCGCCTATATAATTCAGGGGATGACTTCCATATCCCGCAAACAAATTTCATAATCATCATGCGTCATTACTACTAACTCATTAACTAATAAATTCTGATACAATGAAAGAGTAATTATGTCATTCGAACGGTAAACTGGTGTCCTCTAACAAACACTTGATCATGCAAACCGCGCGCTTGGAGCACGCAAAATGTTTTTTCTATTTTGCAACATCTTTCCTAGGAGCAACCGATGAAGAAGGGCGACTCGAGGAATCAGGGGCGGCGTTCACATCAGCCCTTATATCTTCGGGAACAATCACGCCGGGTCTCCTCATCAAGATTCGTCCCGCCCGAATAGCCTTGTCCAGGGCTTTGTCGCGTTGGGCCTTGAGAGTAACAGAAGTTTCTTCAGCAGTTTTAACAGCCAGTCGAGCACTCTCTAACTCCTGGGCAATGGATTTTTTGGAAGCCCGGAGCCCTTTGATAGTAGCATCCTTCGCTGATATCAACTGCTTAAGCCGGGTTACCTCCTCCATGGATTCCTGTAGCTTACGACGTTGAAGGTCTAATTCCTCCATGGTGAAGCGATGACTTCTCTCCAAGATAGTCAGCGAATTGCTAGAATCTCGATACAACCTGTCAAGATTGTCACGAGAAGCAGCAAGGATACGTTTTTCTTCCTGCAAGCACAAGTCAGTTCCTTCAAAAAACCAGGCAAGTAATAGGAGCACAGCAAGGCAAAGCACAATTTTGTATATCACCTTTTCAGAGTCGAGCTGAGCATGTAAAGAAGAACTCAATGCATTGGCATCATCTAAGGCAGCGGAGACCTGACTCAGCTCAATCTGACTTTGAGAGTACTCCTCAAAATCAGTGCATCGCTGGGCCAATTCAGCCTGATCTCGAGAATGTTTTTCTTCAAGAATTGCAATCTGCCGAGTCATTCCTAGCAAGAGGAAACCAAACAAAACGAGATCAGAAGGTAAAACAGTACACGACAAACGCGAAGAAAAGAAAAAGGGCACTAACCAGCGTTAGTTGCCTCCAACTCGGATACACGACGATGAAGTGACACTGGATTCCAACACGAAAGAGACGAAGCCACTTCTAGGACAGAAGCACCCTGCGATCTCAGCTGGCTGGCCATCCCATCCACCAAAACCTGATGAGAAGAACAGATGAGCATAATGACAAAAGTTCATGCAATGTAAAAATCAAGCTAAAAAACAGCACAGTACCTGGAGGTTGGAAAAGAACGAAGGGATCCCCAAATCAGGAGAAATCAGCTGATAACCAGGCGCAAGGTCACTACCCGAAGCAGTTTGCAACGGAACAGTGGGAATCAGTTCAGCGCCTTCAGCAGAGCCGGACACCCGATCAGCGGGGACGCTGCCCTCTAAAGCGACGCCCTGGTCCAAAGTTTGGGCCACCACCATGCAGCCAGAGTGTGGAGGTGACCCCGCGTGAACGTCCATGGAAGTGCCGGAAGGAGACCCTGTTTGGGTACCCTCGGGGGCTGGGTCATAGTTGGCACTGCCCACTTGAGCCGGATCATCCCCGGCAGCACCCTCGGGGGCTGGGCAGTGGCTTGCACTCTTCACCCGAGCTAAGTCATCCCCGACGACACCCTCGGGGGCTGGGCATGTGTCAGCACCATTCTTGAGGTCCAAACTCTCCGCAGTAACCACCTCTAAGGTTGACGGGCCTTCGGCTACTTCCATGGAATCAGAACAATCCAAGCTAGCATCCCGACCCTCGAGATCGCGCTCTAAGGTCGACGAGGCACGGGATGACCTCAACCCAGCATCAGGCACGGCACCGCAAGCTTCCGTCGCATCATCATCCACTGGCTCTGATAACAGGTCCTCTGGGACCATATCCTCAAGAGTTTGATCAAAGTCGGCCAGGGACAGTTCTTGCAGACCAACGAGGGCAGATAAAGCAGGAGAGGGAACTCCACTACTTTCACCACTGGCTAGGAATTGCCGACTGTTCTTTCGAGTCAGAGGGACCTCATTCTCTTCCTCTCTGTCGTCTTCTTCAGCAACACAGGCAACACCCCCATTGGGATCAACGACAGGTGGAGTACACCCATTGGGATCAGCAACAGACATACGACACCCATTGGGATCGGCATCAGTAAATTCAGGCACAGGAACCTCCTCAGCAACAGGAACCGAGGGACCAGCGCCCTGATCCAAACTAGATACTTGCCGAAGACGTCTCTTTTTCTTTTTCTGCTCATCAACAGAAAGATCAGTTTGATTGGTTCGGCAAGGACGCCTCGAACGAACACGGACAGGTCTCTGAACATCCAAGGTTGTACCAACCTCTAGGAGAGGCGCCACCGCCAATGTCCCGGCAGGAGTAGCATCAGAAGAATCTTCAGCCAGCATATCAAGCATGGCACTTATTTCTGCATCATTAGGATCCAAAGGCACCTCAAAATGAACTTGTCGTTCGTCATCAGGAATTTTCCCAAGTGAGGCAACCAAAGCACTGACTTCTTCATCAGAGGGCCGCGTTCTAAGGCCCAAATTGCCATCAGTCGCAGGTGGATTCGACATGAAAAGAGTGAAGACTTTGGCAGGAGGCAAATTCCAGGCCGAGTATGCCACCGGAGCACCAACATTGGACACTTTGCCCCTGAGAATCATTTCCAGTCGGCTCACCAAATCTGCAGAAGGGATTCTCTTGTTGATAACCCGAGTTGAGTCGGCTAGCCCTTGATACAGATAAGCCAGGTGGACCCTATCTTTCAGTGGCTGAATGTTTTTGAAAACGAAGTCAGCAACTACAGCTTCAGCAGTTAAACCTCTCTCTTTCAACAGTCCAACTTCAGCTAGCAACACACTGGCTTCAGCTACCTCCTCATCTGTGGGAGACTCGGTCCAGCTTGGGGTGCGAACGTCTGGCTGTCTTCCCGACCGGGGGGGAGAGAATTTCCATAATTATCAACTATAAACCACTCCAGACGCCATCCCTTAATGCTGTCTTTAAGGGGAATCTCAAGATATTCAGTCTTCCGTCCCCGGCGCATCTCTAAACTGGCACCTCCGACCAACTGATGTTGTCCCCCGGCCATCCCAGGGCGACAATGATACAGATATTTCCATAAACCGAAGTGTGGCAGCACGCCAAGAAAGGTTTCGCATAAGTGAACGAAGATGGAGATTTGCAGAATCGAGTTAGGGTTCAGGTGGGTCAGGTTAATGTGGTAGAAATCAAGGAGACCACGGAAAAAGGGAGAGATGGGAAGGCCAAGGCCGCGGAGAAGAAAAGGAGCGTAAATTACAGACTCGTGGGTATCTTCTGTCGGGACAGTAGTCCCGTGGCAAATCCGCCAAGAACAGAGTTCCCGTGGAGGAAGAACCCCGATGGACACGAGGTGGAGGAGTTCAGCTTCGGAAATGATAGACATGTGGTTACCTGCAAAAGGCAACTGGCTGTTGGGATCGATTGGAGGAATCACCACAGCGGACGAGCTCGCGATTTTCCTCTTGGGAGCCATCTCGATTCTACCAGTGAGCAGACTGGAGGCGAGCAGCAGAGAGGGTTCGGAAGCGGGAATGCAAGAACTAGGGCGCGGAAAGCAAAGGCGGCTAAAAGCGCAGCTCTTATGGGATATTCTCGAGCCAGATACCGTTTCAAAAAGTGCCCAGTCATCACCCGGCGGTTATTTCCAAAATCCCAGCATGCCACGTGGTCATTCGGCAGTTATTTCCAAAAAACTGGTGGGCCACCTCATCACTCGGTTGTTATCCTCAAAATAACTCGGCATTGCCTCTAAAGTGCCGACGTCACCACCCAGTCACTCGGCGTTGCCTCTAAAACGCTGATCTCGAGCTCAATCGCTCGGCATCACTTCTAAAATGCCGACGGCGACCTTTAATCACTCGGCGTTGCCTCTAAAACGCTGATCTCGAGCTCAATCGCTCGGCATTACTTCTAAAATGCCGACGGCGACCTTTAATCACTCGACGTTGCCTCTAAAATGCTGATCTTGTGTTCAACCACTCGGCATTACTTCTAAAATGCCGACAGCGACCTTCAATCACTCGGCGTTGCCTCTAAAACGCTGATCTTGTGTTCAACCACTCGGCATTACTTCTAAAATGCCGACGGCGACCTTCAATCACTCGGCGTTGCCTCTAAAACGCCGGTCTCATGTTCAATCGCTCGACATTACTTCTAAAATGCCGACGTCGACCTTCAATCGCTCGGCATTGCCTCTAAGACGCTGGTATAGCGTTCAGTCGCTCGGCATTACTTCTAAAACGTCGATACAGACTGCAAGATTACTCGGCGGCTACTTCTAGAAGCGTCAGTATGATGATCAAGTTGTTCGTCTATTGTCTCAAAAGAATCAGTTTTATAATCAAGTAAAGCAAGTCATCAAGAGGAAACCAACGTCATTCTTTCATTAAGGGAAGACAATAGGCTTACAAATCAACTCTTTGCGAGTTGATGCTTCCCTACTATTTCTACATTACATTACTACTACTACTATACTACGCTACATTACTCTACATTACTACTACATTATTCTAACTATACTAAACTATACTAATATCTAAAAAGACCAGTGGCATCTAGCCACTGGCCCTGCCCCTGCCGCCGCCGCCGCCCTTGGTGCTGCCCCTGCTGCTGCCGCCCTTGGTGCTGCCCTTGCTGCTGCCGCCGCCCCTGCCACTGCCGCTACCATCGCCGTCGCCACCGTCGCCACCGTCGTCGCCGTCGTCGTCGTCGTCATCCTCGTCCTCGTCGCCGCCGTCCGAGTCCTCCTCATCCGAGGAGTACTCCGACTCATCCGAGCCCTCGAGCCCGGATCGCTCGACGGCCCGGATGTACGTCCAGACTTCCGCGGCTATCCCCTGGGAGTCGTCCGAGTCATCGGACGACGCCGGGGGAGAGACGGGAGCCGGAGACCCCTCGGACTCGGAGGAGAACTCCTCCTCCGAGTATTCCGAGTCACCGAAATCCTCCGATGGAGGAGTCGGCTCGCGCTTGCGCTTGTTGCTTTTGCCCATGGTGGAAGTAAGCGGGAGAGAAGAGAAGGAAGCAGTAAAGAACAGCGAAGAGATGTGAAGAAACCAGAGGGGCAACAGCGTTATTTATAGAAGAGAAAGGCAACCGCTCACCTCCAACCGCGGTCACTGAACAGTCGCAAAGCATTCAATATGCACTTCCACCCGTCCGGAGACACGTCAGGCGGCTGACGCCGTTTCATGCAGCACTACACCCATTGGGACTCCAGTCAACAGCGCAAAGGGTATGATTACACTCGCCGTCCCATCACATTACAACTCAAAAGCAGCCGGCTAAAACACTCAGCGTACCAAGCCGTCCCTTGCTCACACCCATTGGGGGGGACGCCCAGGAATTATCAGTATATTTTTCAAAATGGTCACATCTGTGCAGAGCATGCAGTGAATGCCTCAAGACAAAAATGAGATATCAACAAGAGTTAGAGAGAAGCCAAATATAGCCAGCAGAGTGCAAAATATGGTCGACAGACACGACTTGAAGACTAGACAGAGAACGTCCATCAAATGTCCAATCAGTCGCAGAGCAAATAAATTACACTACCTAGCAAGATATGGAAGGATTGCAAACTCGGCTGCAAAAGACAAAATACATGCTGACCTCTGAAGCATAATATTGATGACATAGCACGGATGACATCATGCCAACTTTTTTATAAGCAGAAAGAGCAATCTTCAGCAAAAGGACATAAAAAGAAGACCTTCAAATGAATTATCCTCAAAAAATCCACTTGAAGGTCGGGGGCTACACCCATTGGGTGCACCTCTGGTGCACCCCATGGATTATCATTCCAAGCCAGGATAATGCCGATTTCTAAAGCATGGGACAAGATTAAAAAGCTAATCCTCAACCGAAATGAAGGAACACAAATGGAAATAATCTCTACTGAAGACCTTCGAGTAAATTATTTTCTAAAATCTACTCGAAGCTCGGGGGCTACACCCATTGGGTGCACCTCCGGTGCACCCAATGAAGTTCAGAATCCTACAAATTGGAATGCCGATCTCTAAGGCACAGGCACAAAACTAGGCTTTGGTCAACGAGTGATCGGAGCAGGAGAGGACAACAGGAAGCCATCTTTCTTCAAATCACCTGCAAGCTGGACCTGGGATCTTCGGGTTGATTACCTCTAAATTAACCCAAAGATCGGGGGCTTGTGGGGGATAGATATCCCCCGGGTCCACTAAAAGAGTAAAGGACCTCACGAAAGGCCCAAGGGCCCAATAAATCGTAAGGTCATTCTTTCGTGGGCCTGGGGAGAAACAACCAGCAAAGCAGAACGACATGAGGCCGGATTGGTGCAAACCCGGACGGCCCATAGCGTCGAGCGAGTGACCGCAACAGAGATCCGACTTTCCCGCGCTGGAGCCTCCATGCAACGAAGCCACGCGATGATAAGTCGGCGAGGGTTACGTAGGGATAATCTCAAGAGGTTCACTATCTTTTAGCTACTTGTTGCTATCTTATCCACGTGTACTGCCCCACGGTTGAGTATATAAGGCCTAGGGGGCACCCCTTCAGAAGGATCGACTCATTACTTAGCCACACACACCAACTCTCTGTATTCTCGATCCAGAGAGCTCTCTTGTAATCATATCCACCAAGCATACTCATCAGGACGTAGGGTGTTACGCATCACTAAGCGGCCCGAACCTGTAAACCTTGTCCACCGTCCCTCGTGCGATCGGCACGAACCATTTTGCTACAGTTGTCGACACCTTCCTACTCCTAAAACACCTTGAGGGGCAACCCCGGGTGTGCGGTCGGACCCAAAACACCGACAGCTGGGTCACGCGCCGGGTCGCCTCGAGTCGCGGTATTGGTTCCACAGTCGAGGAGGTGCGGTGGTGGCGCGGGTGGCGATGCAGTTACTCACACGTAGCAACCGGCGCACCGGTTGCATGACGCGTGGGCCTGGGCCTCCATGCCGGGCGTGTTGGGAGTCGTAGGAGCGCGCCCACTTGGCGCGGTTGCATGCCGCCTGCATGGCTGCCCACCCTTTCGCCCGTTGGTCTGGGCAAAAGTGGAGGGTCGCTTGTAACCGCTGGGCGGTTGTATGCACCGCGCGCGGCGGTTTGGCTTCTTCTGCCCTGAGTTGGCTTGCATGACGCGTGGGACCCAGCCCCCGCGCCGTGGGGGAGGACCTTGGAGTGTGTTGGAGAAGACTCAGCCCGTGACGGCTGGGGACGCGAGTAGGGAGAACCGCCCTTAAAAGGAGGGTGACCCCCTTGGAGGGCGACCATGCCTTCGCGCTCCCTTATGCATCGTGTCCTTCCACCTTCTAGCCCCCCGGATGGGGGAGATCCGCCATCTTTCCGCCTCATCGTTGGGGAACGCAACTCCGCGGGAGTTGGTACCTTTCAGCCATCGTTCGACTTCAAGGATTTTCATCATGCAGCCCGACTGCACCCCTCCACCGGTGGTCACCCAAGATGGTGACCTCTAGTTTGACGGTGGGGGAAAGCGAGCCGGGCTGCGGCCTCCGCCCCTCCCTCAGCCTCAAGGATTTTCATCACTAGTGCTGGGGAGGGGAGTGTGCCGAGTTGGGGTCGGCCCCTGCGTGGGCGGTGGCCCGCTCCTTCCCTCGGTGGTCGGGGGGAAGGGCGGGAGTCGTCCGTGGCGCTGACAGCTGCACCGTGCCCGGCTCGCTGGGCCGAGCAGCTTCGGAGCCGCTCCCGGTGCCGCCTCCCGCCACGGCAGCTGGAAGAGGTTCCGCCGCCGACGAGTTTGCCGGCGCCACCCGCGGACCGACCTCCAACTCTACGGCCTTCTGCCCGTCCTTGCCTCTCGAGTTTGGGCACGGGCGGGGGCCTCCTGGCAGCAGCATCCGCCCTGAGGTCATCGCTGCTGCTGTTTGGCCCCTTGGGACAGAAGTCGTCGTTGTCGCCGTGGCTGGGGCGGGCGACGACAAGCCGTTCGTCGATCTTCTGTTGCTCCGCAGGCCTCTCCCCCGTCGAGTGGGGTTGTTCGCACCTGCGGAGGCGGAACCGGAGTTTTGTTTGTAATGGCACCTTGAGTGCCAGTGTTTTTGTTCATTGTGGCTGTCGGGGCCTGAACATGTATGTAATTTCGGCACGGAGCCGTGTATTTTCCTCCTTTTCGAGCACTGAGACTCGCCTGTTGGTTGTCTGAACCGCTTCACCAAGCATGAGTCGCCCCGTGTACAGGTGACGAGTGAGGTATCCGTATCCCGGAGGCGTAGGAGTTCCTCGGCTCGGTCGGCCTTGTCGTCCGAGGCTTCTCTAACTTAGTTAAAGGAACCCCTCGGCCGCTCTTCGATGAGCCGAGGCCAGGGGTAGCGGCGTCAACATGGACAGAGGCAGAGTTGGCTCGAAAAGGAAACCTGGTTGGCCGGAGCCTGGCCGGGTCGTCCGTTAGCGGGACCGACGTCGGATTTGACCAGCCGAGGCCTCGGGTCAGGCTGATGTCCTTGGAGGGCAGCTGGCCGAGGCCCCGGGGTGACCGGCCGAGCCGCCTGCTCAGGCCGGATTGACGTCCTTGGAAGGTAACTGGCCGAGGCCCCGGGGTGACCGGCCGAGCCGCCTGCTCGGGCCGGATTCCTAGAGAAGACCCTGGCGGCGATGGTCCGGGCGTGGTGATGACGTCGTCCTCCAGAGTGGAGATCCTCGGACCGCGTCGCCGTCCGAGGCTAGGTTGGCCCTCGCCGAAGGTGTCGTCGATGCCAAGGGTGCTGCTGCTCCCTTCAGCCGTCAAGATCCGAGCCTGCAGGATCGGATTGTCTTGTAGCGTGTGTTTCCTGCGGCCGCCGAGGCCTAAACACACCCTCGCCGTGTTGTAAAGTTGCGTCTCTTTTCCTTTTATTTCGAGCATCTGGACTGTTTTGTCAGTAACAGAAATGTTTGTGCGAGCAAGAGTTGCTTCTCGCGGAAGGTGATGAGTGAGGTATTCGTATCCCGGAGGCGTAGGAGTCCCTCGGCTCGGTCGGCCTTGCCGCTTACGCGCACTCTTACCCGTCTATGGGGCTCTGTCACCGACGCAGTCGAAAAGGCTCGAAGGATCGCTTCGGCAGAAGAGCTTTCGAGCGTGAAGACTTGTTCGGTCCGCAGAATCACTTATCCGAACGTGAGTTACTTATCGCAGAAGGTGATGAGTGAGGTATCCGTATCCCGGAGGCGTAGGAGTCCCTCGGCTCGGTCTGCCTTGGCTGCTTACGTGTGCTCCGTCGTTTTCAGGATCCACTTTCGAAGTAGCCAAAAAGCGCGAAAGACATTCTGGTAGAAAAGATCTTTTTTCGAGGAAAATTTCGACACAGAGGGGGTTCCCCCCTTTTAGCCCCCGAGGGAGGGTCGGGCTTTGCTGAGGCGAGGCTGACCCTTCCTTGATGACTAAACTTTGCGTGGGTGCGAGGTATATGATCAACTTGAAAACATCTTAAGGGTAGAAGCGACGTAGCTGTTGGATGTTCCAAACGTTGTCGTAGACCTCGCCTTGGCTGTTGGCCAGCTTGTATGTTCCGGGCCTCAGAACCTTGGCGATGACGAATGGCCCCTCCCAGGGAGGCATGAGCTTGTGCCGCCCTCGGGCGTCTTGTCGCAGCCGAAGCACCAGGTCGCCCACCTGGAGGTCTCGGGACCGGACCCCTCGGGCGTGGTAGCGTCGCAGGGACTGCTGGTACGACGCCAAGTGTAGCAAGGCCTGGTCCCGAGCCTCCTCCAGCTGGTCCAGCGAGTTTTCTCGGCTGACTTGGTTGCTTTGGTCGGTGTAGGCCCTCGTCCTCGGGGAGCCGTATTCTAAGTCTGTGGGCAAGATGGCTTCGGCCCCATAGACTAGAAAGAACGGCGTGAAGCCCGTGGCTCGGCTCGGCGTTGTCCTCAGACTCCAGACCACCGAGGGGAGTTCCTTCATCCATCGCTTGCTGAACTTGTTGAGGTCGTTGTAGATCCGAGGCTTGAGCCCTTGTAGAATCATGCCGTTGGCACGCTCCATCTGCCCATTCGTCATGGGATGAGCCACGACGGCCCAGTCCACCCGGATGTGGTGATCCTCGCAGAAGTCCAGGAACTTTCTGCCGGTGAACTGGGTGCCGTTGTCGGTGATGATGGAGTTCGGGACCCCGAAGCGATGGATGATGTTGGTGAAGAACGCCACCGCCTGCTCGGACCTGATGCTGTTCAGGGGTCGGACCTCGATCCACTTGGAGAATTTGTCGATGGCGACCAGCAGGTGCGTGTAGCCCCCGGGTGCCTTCTGCAAGGGGCCGACGAGGTCCAGACCCCACACCGCAAAAGGCCAGGTGATGGGTATCGTCTGCAGAGCCTGAGCGGGCAGATGGGTCTGCCTCGCGTAGAATTGGCACCCTTCGCAGGTGCGGACGATTCTGGTAGCGTCGGCCACCACCGTCGGCCAGTAGAAGCCTTGCCGGAAAGCGTTCCCAACAAGGGCTCGAGGCGCTGCGTGATGGCTGCAAGCCCCCGAGTGTATCTCTCGCAGGAGTTCCTGACCTTCGGCGATGGAGATGCATCGCTGGAGGATGCCTGAGGGGCTGCGGTGGTAGAGCTCCTTCTCATGTCCCAGCAAGATGAACGACTTGGCGCGCCGTGCCACCCGCCGAGCCTCGGCTCGGTCGAGGGGTAGCTCTCCTCGGTGGAGATATTGCAGGTACGGGGTCTGCCAGTTTCGATTAGGCGCGACCCCGCTTCGCTCCTCCTCGACGCGCAGTGCCTCACCCTCGGGGGCCGAGGGTGCCTCGGACTGAACCGAGGGCGCCTCGGGTCGAGCTGAGGGTGCCTCGGGTCAAGCCGTGGGTGCCTCGAACTGGGCCGAGGGTACCTCGGGCTCGGACGTGTCATCGATCTTGACGGAGGGTTGATGCAGGTCTCGGGAGAAGACGTCCGGGGGAACCGTCATTCGCCCCGAGGCTATTTTAGCCAGCTCGTCTGCAGTCTCGTTGTAGCGCCGAGCGATGTGGTTGAGCTCGAGCCCGTAGAACTTGTCTTCTAGGCACCGAACCTCATCGCAGTAGGCCTCCATCTTCGGGTCGCGGCAATGGGAGTTCTTCATGACTTGGTCGATGACGAGCTGTGAGTCACCACGAGCGTCGAGACGTCGGACCCCTAGCTTGATGGCGATCCGCAACCCATTGACCAGAGCCTCATATTCGGCCACATTGTTGGACGCCGGGAAGTGGAGGCGTAGCACGTAGCGTAGATGCTTTCCGAGGGGTGAGATGAAGAGTAGGCCTGCGCCGGCCCCTGTCTTCATCAGCGACCCGTCGAAGAACATGGTCCAGAGCTCCGGTTGGATCGGAGCCGTCGGTAGCTGGGTGTCGACCCATTCAGCCACGAAGTCCGCCAAGACCTGGGACTTAATGGATTTCCGAGGAGCGAATGAGATTGTCTCGCCCATGATCTCCACCGCCCACTTTGCAATCCTACCCGAGGCCTCTCGACACTGGATGATCTCTCCCAGGGGGAAGGATGACACCACAGTTACCGGATGAGACTCGAAGTAGTGTCGCAGCTTCCGTCGCGTTAGGATCACCGTGTACAGCAGCTTCTGAGCTTATGGGTAGCGGATCTTGGTTTTGGACAGTACCTCGCTGACGAAGTAGACTGGCCTCTGAACGGGCAATGCATGCCCCTCTTCTTGCCTCTCGACCACAATCGCGGCGCTAACCACCTGGGTGGTCGCGGCGACGTAGACCAGGAGGGCTTCTCCGGCAGCTGGGGGCACCAAGATAGGCGCCTTTGTGAGGAGCGCCTTCAGGTTCCTGAGGGCTTCCTCGGCCTCAGGGGTCCAAGTGAAGCACTCGGCCTTCCTTAAGAGGCGGTACAGAGGTAGACCTCTTTCGCCGAGGCGTGAGATGAAGCGGCTCAGAGCCGCGAGGCATCCCATGACCCTCTGTACGCCTTTCAAGTCCTTGATGGGTCCCATGCTGGTAATGGCTGCGATCTTGTCCGGGTTGGCTTCGATGCCCCGCTCGGAGACGATGAACCCCAAGAGCATGCCTCGGGGCACCCCGAAGACACACTTTTTGGGATTGAGCTTGACGCCTTTCGCCTTGAGACATCGGAATGTCGTTTCAAGGTCGGAAAGGAGGTCGGAGGCTTTCCTCGTCTTGACTACGATGTCATCGACGTAGGCCTCGACCGTGCGGCCAATGTGTTCGCCGAACACATGGTTCATGCACCGCTGGTACGTCGCGCCCACATTCCTCAAACCGAACGGCATGGTGACATAGCAGTACATGCCGAAGGGTGTGATGAAAGAAGTCGCGAGCTGGTTGGACTCTTTCATCTTGATTTGATGATACCCCGAGTAGGCATCAAGGAAAGACAGGGTTTCGCACCCAGCAGTGGAATCCACGATTTGGTCGATGCGAGGCAGAGGGTAGGGAACCTTCGGACATGCTTTGTTGAGACCAGTGTAGTCTACACACATCCACCATTTCCCCCCTTTCTTTCTCACAAGCACAGGGTTGGCAAGCCATTCGGGATGGAATACCTCTTTGATAAACCCTGCCGCCATTAGCTTGTGAATCTCCTCGCCTATGGCTCTGCGCTTCTCCTCGTCGAATCGGCGCAGCGGCTGCTTGACGGGTCGGGCTCCGGCTCGGATGTCCAGCGAGTGCTCGGCGACATCCCTCGGTACGCCGGGCATGTCCGAGGGACTCCACGCGAAGACGTCGGCGTTCGCACGGAGAAAGTCGACGAGCACTGCTTCCTATTTGGGATCGAACCCGTAGCCGATCCGGATCCGCTTGGAGGTGTCGCCGCTGGGGTCGAGGGGGACAGACTTAACCGTCTCCGCTGGCTCAAAGTTGTCGGTGTGACGCTTCACGTCTGGCACCTCCTTAGAGAGGCTCTCTAGGTCGGCGATGAGGGCCTCGGACTCGGCGAGGGCCTCGGCGTACTCCACGCACTCCACGTCGCGTTCGAACGCGTGTTTGTACGTAGGGCCGACGGTGATGACCCCGTTGGGGCCCGACATCTTGAGCTTCAGGTAGGTGTAGTTGGGGACGGCCATGAACTTCGCGTAGCATGGCCTCCCCAGTACCGCGTGGTAGGTTCCTCGGAACCCGACCACCTCGAACGTCAGGGTCTCCCTTCGGAAGTTGGAGGGTGTTCCGAAGCAGACGGGAAGGTCGAGCTGTCAGAGGGGTTGGACGCGCTTCCCGGGGATGATCCCATGGAAGGGCGCAGCGCCTGCCCGGACAGAAGACAGATCAACACGCAGGAGCCCGAGGGTCTCGGCGTAAATGATGTTGAGGCTGCTGCCTCCGTCCATGAGGACCTTGGTGAGCCTGACATCACCGATGACGGGGTCGACGACGAGCGGGTATTTCCCTGGGCTCGGCACATGGTCGGGGTGATCGTCTCGATCGAAGGTGATGGGCTTGTCAGACCAGTCTAGATAGACTGGCGCCGCCACCTTGACCGAGCAGACCTCCCGGCGCTCTTGCTTGCGGTGCCGAGCCGAGGCGTTCGCCGCTTGCCCACCATAGATCATGAAGCAATCGCGGACCTCGGGGAACTCTCCTGCCTGGTGATCTTCCTTCTTGTCGTCGTCGCGGGCCTTGCCACCCTCCGCGGGTGGCCTGGCCCTGTGGAAGTGGCGCCGAAGCATGACGCACTCCTCAAGGGTGTGCTTGACGGGTCCCTGGTGATAGGGGCACGGCTCCTTGAGCATCTTGTCGAAGAGGTTGGCACCTCCGGGGGGCTTCCGAGGGTTCTTGTACTCGGCGGCGGCGACAAGGTCCGCGTCGGCGGCGTCGCGTTTCGTTTGTGACTTCTTCTTGCCCTTCTTCTTGGCGCCGCGCTGAGTTGACGCCTCGGGAGTACCTTCCGATGGGCGGCCCTGGGGCTGCTTGTCCTTTCGGAAGATAGCCTCGACCGCCTCCTGGCCGGAGGCGAACTTGGTGGCGATGTCCATTAGCTCGCTCGCCCTGGTGGGGGTCTTGCGGCCCAGCTTGCTCACCAGGTCAAGGCAGGTGGTGCCAGCGAGGAACGCGCCGATGACATCCGAGTCGGTTACGTTGGGCAGCTCGGTGCGCTGCTTCGAGAATCGCCGGATGTAGTCTCGGAGAGACTCTCCCGGCTGCTGTCGGCAGCTTCGGAGGTCTCAGGAATTCCCGGGGCGCACATACGTGCCCTGGAAATTGCCGGCGAAAGCTTGAACTAGGTCGTCCCAGTTGGAGATCTGCCCCGGAGGCAGGTGCTCCAACCAGGCGCGAGCGGAGTCGGAGAGGAACAGAGGGAGGTTGCGGATGATGAGGTTGTCATCGTCCATTCCACCCAGCTGGCAGGCCAGACGGTAGTCCGCGAGCCACAGTTTCGGTCTCGTCTCCCCCGAGTACTTTGTGATAGTAGCCGGGGGTCGGAACCGGGTCGGGAACGACGCCCGTCGAATGGCTCGGCTGAAGGCTTGCGGACCGGGTGGTTCGGGCGAGGGACTCCGATCCTCCCCGCTGTCGTAGCGTCCCCCACGCCTAGGGTGGTAGCCTCGGCGCACCCTCTCGTCGAGGTGGGCCCATCGGTCACGGTGGTGGTGCTCGTTGCCGAGGCGACCCGGGGCCGCAGGCGCGGTGTTGCGCGTGCGCCCGGTGTAGACCGAGGCTTCCCGCATGAATCGGGAAGTCGCAGCATGAGGTTCCGAGGGGTACCCCTGCCTTCGGGAGGTAGAGCTCTCGGCCCGTCGGACCGCGGCGCCTTCCAGGAGATTCTTGAGCTCTCCCTGGATTCGCCGCCCCTCGGTGGTTGATGGCTCTGGCATCGCGCGAAGAAGCATTGCTGCTGCCGCCAGGTTCTGGCCGACTCCACTGGATGCGGGTGGTGGCCTGATCCTGACGTCGTCGGTGATGCGACGCTGGAAGCCCTGGGGTAGATGACGTATTTCTCCGGCCGGAGGTTGGCCCGCCCATGCCTGCCCAACGTCCCGACGGATTGGCTCCAGCGCTCCTGCTCCCTCGTCGAGCCCGGCCTGCACCCCGCGGATTTGCTCGAGCTGTGGGTCATGACCCCCCGCCTGAACGGGGACCACAGCTAGCTCCCGTGGCATGTCAACGCGAGGCACCGGCCTAGGGAGGTCACCGTCCTCCGGCATGCCAAGATGGTTGCCTTCAGGGGACCCCCTAGATCGACGTGGAAGCATTCGCGACTTGGGCCGCGGTCCTCGTCACCGAGGCTACGGCTACCGTCGGAACAGTCGGAAAGGCAATAGTCGCATGCGGTCATGAAGTCCCACATGGCACTAGGGTTGCCAAGTCCAGAGAAATCCCAACAGATGCTGGGTTCGTCGTCTTCCTCGGATCTAGAGGGCCCGTAGGTCGAGACGTCCGTTAGCCGGTCCCAAGGTGACCGCACACGAAACCCCAGAGAGTCTGGATTTGCCTCTACGAGAGCACCCGCCAAAGCGAAGTCGCTAGACGGGTTGAGGCTGAAACCGAAAGACGCGGGATGGGAATCGATCGGTACCTTTTGGTCGACAGGAGGCGATAAGGTCACGTCGGGGACTGACTGCGCCGTCGTCTCAGGTACGAGGGTGACGTCCAGCAAGCTTTTCGCGAGCGTGCTGGCGTCGTCCGCTTGCTCGGGATTGGCGTGTCGCGGGGAGACGGCGCTCGCCTTCGTCTCAAACGCGAGGTCGACGCCCGGTGCGCCCCCCGTTGGGGTGCCGGGACCATCGACTCGCTCGACAGCCGACGAGGCGCTGCCTCCTGCTTGGCCTTGGTTGCCCCGCCTCCTCCTCCGTCGGCGGGGGAGAGGACAGAGTGAGCTCGAAGGTTGCTCTTCCACCACGCGGGGAAGACGTCGCCGCTTCCGCCACTGGCAGGCGGGTTGTTGGCCGCCACCGTTGTTGTCGCACGGCGGTGGAAGGAGTATCATGTCGTAGCTGCCGTCGAGGGATATGAACTCAAGACTTCCGAAACGGAGCACCGTCCCGGGTTGGAGAGGTTGCTGGAGACTGCCCATCTGGAGCTTGACGGGAAGCTGTTCGTCAACACGCAGCAGGCCCCTACCTGGAGCGCCAACTGTCGGCGTTCCGAGACCGGGGGGTCCCTGGGCCGACGAGTGAATGTCAACGCGTGCCCCAGCCCAGATGGGTCGAGCGCGAGGGCGAGCGCGAAGGGGGGAGAGCGAGGCGGCCGGAGACCGGCGTGAGAGAGGTGGGAATCCCGCGGCCCTCGTGTTCGTCCCGCGCCCAGGTCGGGTGCGCTTGCAGTAGGGGGTTACAAGCGTCCACGCGGGAGAGGGAGCGAGCGGCTCCAAGCGAGCGCCTGTTCTCGTCCTCGTCCCCGCGCGGCCAACCCTCTCTAAGAGGGCCCTAGTCCTCCCTTTTATAGGCGTAAGGAGAGGATCCAGGTGTACAATGGGGGGTGTAGCAGGGTGCTACGTGTCTAGCGCACCCTAGGTACATGCCGTTGTGGCAGCCGGAGAGATCTTGGCACCCAGCTGGTGTGATGTCGTGGCCGTCGAAGGAGCGCTGGAGCTTGGCGGAGGGACAGCTGTCGGAGCGGTTGAGTCCTTGCTGACGTCCTCTTGCTTCCGTAAGGGGGCGGAGAGCCGCCGTCGTCACAGAGCATGCGGGGCGCCATCATTGCCTATCTGGCGGAGCGAGCCAGATGGGACGCCGGTCTTGTTCCCTGCGGCCCGAGTCAGCTCGGGGTAGGGTGATGATGGCGCCTCCTGTTGACGTGGCTGGTCTACGCCCTAGGTTGGGCGATGTGGAAGCTCCTCCGAAGCCGAGGTCGAGTCCGAGCCCCCGGGTCGGGTGAGGCAGAGATTGCCGTCTTCTGGGGCCGAGCCCAAGTCCGAGCCCTGAGTTGGGCGAGGTGGAGATCGTCGTCTTCTGGGGCCGAGCCCAAATCCGAGCCCTGGGTCGGGCGAGGCGGAGATCGTCGTCTTCTGGGACTTAGCCCGAGTCCGAGCCCTGGGTCGGGCAGAGCGGAGTTCGCCGTCTTCCGGGACTTAACCCGAGTCCGAGCCCTGGGTCGGGCGGAGCGGAGTTCGCCGTCTTCCGGGACTTAGCTCGAGTCCGAGCCCTGGGTCGGGCGGAGCGGAGTTCACCGTCTTCCGGGACTTAGCCCGAGTCCGAGCCCTGGGTCGGGCGGAGTTCGCCGTCTTCCGGGACTTAGCCCGAGTCCGAGCCCTGGGTCGGGCGGAGCGGAGTTCGTCGTCTTCTGGGGCCGAGCCCAAGTCCGAGCCCTTGGTCGGGCGAAGCGGAGCTTCCTATGGTGCCTCTGGCAGGGCCTGACTGCCTGTCAGTCTTACTCTGTCCAGTGGCACTGCAGTCGGTGTGGCGTAGGCGGCGCTGTCCTTCTGTCAGGCCGATCAGTGGAGCGGCGAAGCGACGGCGGTCACTTCGGCTCTGCTGGCTGGGGGGTGCGCGCCAGGATAAGGGCGTCAGACCACCTTTGCATTAAATGCTCCTGCGACTTGGTCGGTCGGTGCGGCGATTTGGTCAGGGTTGCTTCTTAGCGAAGGCAGGGCCTCGGGCGAGCCGGGAATATGTTCGCCGCTGAAGGGGGGCCTCGGGCGAGACGGAAATCCTCCGGGCTCGGTTGCCCTTGTCCGAGGCTAGGCTCGGGTGAGGCGTGATCGTGTCCGTCGAATGGACTGATCCCTGACTTAATCGCACCCATCAGGCCTTTGCAGCTTCGTGTTGATGGGGGTTACCAGCTGAGAATTAGGAGCCTTGAGGGTACCCCTAATTATGGTCCCCGACAATTTGATTTCAAAGTATTCGCTAAATCAAAACCGTGACAGTGCGTCCGAGAATTATAATGGAGCTTCGATTCTCTGGTAAATTTATCAGATTTTTGAATCAAATCAACTGTCGCAATTACCGTCGACTCTTTTGCTATCGCTAAAAATCTCGATCCAAAAATATACGTGATTTTCGGTAAAAAAGAGAGAGAGAAAATTAAAAAAAATCTAAAAAAACCTTGCCAGCCGTTCCTATCTTCTTGCCGATCCCTCTCTCTGATATTTTTTTTTCTTTCCACCGACGACGACAGCTTTTGTGGGCTTATCTCTCTGCTTCCCTCGTCGTCTCCTCCCTTGATCTTTTCTCTTGCTGCCGCTCACCGCTCTGCTCTGAGGAAAAAAAAATCTTCCGTTCCTATCTTTGGCCGCCGCCTCCCTGCTCTTTTTATCACGCGCCCAGCTGCTGCTTCTCCCAAGCGCGACTGATTCTTTCAGCTGCGTACTCCTCTGCTCCAGCGCACCATGGCCAGAGCCTGCCTGTTGCTCGCGTCTCCGGCCATCTCCAGCCGTCCGGCCGAGCTCTCCCTACTATTTCCCTGGCGCGTCTTGCTCCAGCTTGGTTTTTCTTCTCCCCTGTACGCGCTCAGCAGCCGACGTTTCTCCCTACGCGTGCCGCATCCATGGCTTGGTCCTAGTTCGGTGCCCAAGCTCCCCTGCAGCCGCGCCCCTACGCTCGTCGCTGAAACTCCCATGACGCCCGGATTTATGTTCGCTCGGCTCTGCTCCTTCCCCGGCGTCTGGCTCGCTCCAGTCCTTGTGTTCACCGGCGCCGATCCTGCTCGAGCCCAAACATCGCCGTCTCTGACTTCCGATCTATCTCCCTGCGCTTGCTAGCTCGGGTCCCTGATGCTCTGCTCGACCGCGCCCCCTGTTGCACGCGCTCGTGCGCTCTGCGCTCGGTTGCAGACCGCCGGTCGAGCTCCGTGACCACCGCGTCGTGGATTTTCCTACGCGCGTGTATCTCCTTGCGCACGCGTCGCCCTCGAGTTCTCTGCACCATGAGGTTCCTCCAGTGTCGTGGTCTGCAGCTTGTCTGCTCCAGCTCTCTGGTGTTGCGCGTTGAGCTCCCTGCCGTCGCTCAGCTCGCCGACGTGCGTCCTGCTCCTTACGCGTCGTGCGCCGTCAAGCCCCATGTTGCCGTATCCCTGTCTCAGTTTGTCGTCCCGCACCATCATCGCTTCTGTCGCAAGCTCGTTGACCGCAGTTATCTTGATCGTGTCAGCACGCGACTGTGGTCGTGTTCATCGAATTCGCCAACGCTTTGTTGCTGATTCGACTGTCGTCGCTTCGCGTGTTGTCAAGCCCGTCGTTTTCTCTGTCTTGAACTCGTGTGGTTTCCTGCTCGCCAGTGCGCCCTCTCGGCTCGCTCGGCTTTAATTTTCAATCACATCGTCGATTCCGCCGGTTAGCATCGCTCGTCGTCGTGTCGCGGGTGCAGCTCTATATACGTTACCCTCCTGTGTCGTCGTCGTTCCGCGTGTCAGCAAGAAATCCCAAGAATCGGGTGAAGACGAAGCTAGCAGCGCGATATTCCCCAAACGCTCGACAAATTGCTTGGATCGGAAAATCGCTACCGATCTCGCGGATTCGGGTCAGCTGTTGAAACGGTAAGCTGATAAATTATTCAGAATTGTTCGATCGTCGAATAAATTAATATGCTAGTGCGATGTTCATTAAGGTGCTCGATAAATTGAGTAAGTCACGAAACTCTCGTCGACTTCGCAGTTCTTGCGATTATCGAGCCAGGTTCAGTTATGGCGAGTTATTTCGCTATTCCGGTTAATTAACTAAATTAGTATACCGAGTAGCATATTAGTAGGCCGGTGTGATAAAGAAATGTTTGATTAATTGTGGACATGTAAAATATGTGAGGAGTAAAATAAAATTAAAATAGTACTTTGTGAACGATGTAGTATCTTTTATAAAACAAGGGATAATTTTAGAATTTAATTAATTAGCTCATGAGTTGAGTAGGCTAATTGTGTTTCATGTGTATAATTTGTTGCTCGTGATGTTTGCGTTAGGTTCGTTTAACTTAGAGAGGCGTATTTATAGCGCGTAGTCGTATATTAATAACTAGTGTTTCCGTGTAAGATTGTACAACGCCTCGCCACTAGGTTTTTAATACACTATCGTATAGCACTATTTAGATTTATGATATTCCTATGCATTCATATGCATAATGCATTTCATTCAGGTGCGATAATTAACCACGCGATGCGGAGAACCAGAACTGAGTCAACCACAAGATATCGCTGCGCGTGAGCTTCTCCATGAGATGGTATTGATGAACGAACCTGAAGACGGATAATCTGATGAATGCCGGAACAAAGGCTGATCGTCAAGTGATCGACGCCTAACAAACACTAACCTAGTGTTACCCAGGCAAGCCCCGGTGCATGCAACCCCTTCCTTGTGTTTTTAAATAATTTTCGCACACTTTAAGTCTAGTGAAATGTGCATTAGGTTTATAGGAGTTGCTTGAAACCCTTTGATGCATTGCCTTCCTTGATATCCATACCTTTATAGATACTTCTGGTGAAGTATCAAAAACATGATTTACAAAAATGCTTAGCCCTGCTTAGATCTTGTGGATAGAGGTTGTCCTTAGCCTAGCTCGAGAAAGGATGGCTTCTACCTGCAAGAATATTTTCTTTTGAGGAGCAATGGTGGGATCTTACTGCAAAGTTCCCTGTGATGCTCTTTTCATCCTAAGGAACAAAAACAATCCTGAGGATGAGAGTACTTAAATCGAAACTTGGGTTAGGAACAGGTGATGTTCTACCCAAGTTGGTTAAGGATTGAATGCGTATGTAGGCGTGCTGACCGAGGACCCTTTAACTGGTCACATGCCTCGTCATGGGTAAGCCTTGCCTCGGGCAGACTAAGGCCAGAATAAGATAACACGAAATGGGCGTGGAGCGGTGGCGGGAGTAGCGTGTACCCACCGTGGCAAGAGGCTGGACGGTGGTGTATCTGTGCTCTCGGTTTGCGTGAACCTGATCTGGTCTTAAGAACCCCAGTGGCGGGTTGACATATGCAAGGGTTAAGTGCTACATATGTCGTGTGATTGGAGATCCTCAGCTGAGTATAATCGATTCGGATCGTCGTACCTTCGCGGTTATGAAGACTTGGTCACTTCCCTACAACCTAAGTCAGGATATGAACTTCGTGAATAAAGATGATATTGTATTAATGAAATGATAAAATTAGACTAGAGGCAAACAGAGTCTATTAATATTTAATCTGGCGTTAAAATGTTGAAAGTAAGGACTCACTTTAGTAAGCTATTTCTGCAAAAGTATCTAAGTTGATTTTTGCTAAAGCCTCTCCTTGATTCCTATTTACCCAGCATACCCTTGAGAGTCTTTTCCTTAGTCGGGTAAGACTTGCTGAGTAATTCCATACTCAGGGTTTTATTCCCTGTTGTTTTTCAGGTCCTAGTTTTGTGCTGCTGATGATGGTGTTAAGTGCCGGTGGGCTCGGCCTTCTTATAAGTTTAAGTAACTCCCTTATACTTCTTATTGAGGATGGTCATTTGAGCTAACATATATTTCAAACTTATAATCACTCTGATAAAATAATGTAAATTTTTTTGTAACTTGTAAAATTTGGTAATAGTATTTCCGCTGCAAAAATATGGGCGTGTGTGATTTGTGTTACTTAATCCCGCGGTTCTGGTTATAAGTGGTTTATCCGATGTCCTTGGGGCAATCGGACGGATCCTGTTAAGTTATTTAGTGCACATGCATAGCTGTCTGAAGTCTTTGAGACAAGGACAGGTGCATGTGGGCCCAATAACTTGGAGGTTCTGCCACATCTGGATGGAGCGCACCGGTGTTCGCTGGAAGGATCCGCGTCAGGGCAGCCCCCCAGTGGTCTCACCGCCAGGGAGCTCGCGCTCTTTGTTTCCTGCACGGTGGTGCTGTCGATCTTGTCTTCTTCTTGCTGCTGCTGGAGGAGCGCGACCTCGTGGGGGTTGGCGCTCTTCTGTCATCGCTCAGCTTCAAGGATTTTCATCATGCAGCCCGGCTGCGGTCTCCCGCCGGTGGTCATCTATAAGGATGACCACCAGCCTCGTGGTGGAGAGAAGCGAGCCGGGCTGTGGCCTCCCCCCTGCCCTCAGCTTCAAGGATGTTCATCATCCTCGCTGGGGTGGAAGGCGAGCCGAGTTGGGGTCTTGCCTTCTGCATGGGCTGGTGACCCGCTTCTTCCTCCAGCATTTGGAGGAGAAGGATGTTCACCAGCCTTGCGGAGGAGGCAAACCTTGGCTATGCGGGGCCGGCCGGCTGCAGGCGCCGTCAGCTGCCACGTGTCTGGCTCCTTGGCTTGGATGGCTTTGGTGCCACCTCCAATGCTGCCTCCCGTCGCCAAGTGGGGCGTGGCTGTCCGTCCACCGCACGGGCGATGGTCGCGCCATGCGCAGGTCCGTCGCATCCGTAGCGTCCCTTGCACCGCCGGCCACGTTGCTCCGACGCCGCCCGGGGGTTGTACAAGACATTGTACACCGTGGAGGTGGCGACCACGTTCTTGGATGGTCTTGTCCTCACCCCCATAGGAGGGCAGGGGCGAGGGCCTCTTCAGCACGGTGCACGCGCTGTGATGGATGCCGTCGCAGGCAAGCCGTCGACGCGTAGGTGGTCGTTGCCGCTGGTGAGGCTGCCCGGTGCAGAGGTGGTTGCCTCCGAGACCACCAGCGTCACCTGCCGTCGAGCCTCCAACTCTTTGGCTTTAATGGCCTCGTTGTTGCCCCCCGTAGGAGGACGGGGGCAAGGATCTCTTCGCGATAGCGCACGCATTGAGGCGGCCATCACCGCTAGCAAGTTGCTCGGTGCAGAGGTGGTTGTCGCCGCTGGTGAGGCTGCTTGGAGCTAGCTTCCAACGCGACCCTATCTGTGAAGAGTAGTCCATTCTGCATAGTAGAGATGGAGCTAGGACTCCTCTTGAAGGCGGATGTAATACTTTTGCTTTTTGTAAGGTACTTTTGAGCACTATTCAAGCAGTGTTATCACTTATCTGTGTACCGCCTGTCCCTGCTGCTGTGTGTGATGTTGTTGACTCCTCCCTAGTACCTGGCCCCTCGCCTGGGATGCAGGCTTGATGTGTCGAGGTTGGATACTAGCGTATCTGAAAGGGTTATCAACAACTCCCGGGAGGCAGCCTCGGCCGGGATCTGGACATATACACAGCTTCAGCTAGGGAGCGTTAGTAGTACACCCATAGGGTCCCTTGTCTGACATTAGCCATCCTTTGATACATGCTCGGGACTTGCAGGGTTTAGTCCGGGTGGCCAAGTTGTGTGTCTGGACCCCCTTGGATCGCGGCTCTAGATATTAGGACTCCCGTTGCAGGGTGGTGGAGTGTGCAGGCTTACGGTACGGGACCAGGCTAAGTGGCTACATGGCTCCAGACCACCCCAGGAGACAAGTGTCCGTTTTCTGGAGCCGGACCCTAGGTTGTCGGACCCGTAGGACTTATAGTTCCAAATACTAAGGCACCCGTCACATAATGGTGGGCTATGCAGGCTTACAGTACGGGACCAGGCTAAGCGGCTACACTGCTCCAGACCATTCCATGGAACGAGCTCCTGTTCTTTAGAACCGGCCCCCAGGCTGTCGGACCTCCTAGCTTTCATAAAGGAGGTCCTAAACTACAAGCCTGGCTGTTCAATTCGGATGTCGTCATGTTAGGACAGATGGGAACCGTGTAAGTGGGTTAGATAAAAAGTATTATCTGAAAACTGTAGGTCAAATCCATGAAGCAGGAAGATAAAGTCATCATAGAAATGCGTCTGAGGGGGTGAATTTCCTCTTTATAACTTGACTTGCATGGGTGCAAACCATCAGGCCAGGTTTATGAGGGCAGACCTCACCGGGCTGGTGTACACGTATGCGAAATTTAATCATAAAAGAAGAAGAATTTAGCCCCTCGGAGTTGCTTCTATGGATTGAACTTACAGAGATAAGAAAGGGTACTTCTTCAGCTATAGCAAAGTTGGCATCCCCTGGGTTGGCATATTTCCATCGCCTTGAGGGGTTCCTCCCTGCTAGGGGAGGGGTTGCGGACCCCTCTTAGTTCAGTACTTTACCACAGGATTAGGTCCCGACCCTGGGTTCCCTACTATGCACGCACCGTCGGCCATAGCACCTGAGCGCTTGGTTACGATGTGCGTTTCAGGTTGCAACTTGACATCTGAGTCCGCCGCTTGAGTCCACGTCCTCGCACTGTAGTTGCCCCTATACAAACCCATCGAAAGGTTGGACCCGTGGGGAGTCCAGAAGGGTTTCCAGGGGAAGGCAGGCTTCGACCCCGTAGGTCAGGTAGCACGGAGCCCCCTGGTGGTCCGTCCAGCTGCCTTCACCGGAATTGGAGCCTCCAGTGAAGACATCCTTCAGGACCCCCTCGGGTGACTGATACCCGAGGTCCGGTTCGGCCACGACCACCTCTTTGTCGTTGGCCCTTTCCTTGCCGGGTCGGCGACGAGGTGGGGAGCCATCCTCAGAAGACTGCTCGCGCCGTGCGCTGACACGTTTCGCGAGGTTGGTGATCTCGCGACATTCTGCGATGCTATGGCGACTGTTGGGGTGCACGGGGCATGTGCCGCCATTACCCCTTGGTGGCCTGGGCGTTTGGTGCGGTCGCCCCGGCCCCCAGTCGCAGCTGCCATGACCAGAGCGGCGGAGTGCGGCTTCTCGTTGTCGCGATTCTTTTTCTTCTTTTTCTTGCTGTCCTGAGCGACGGCACCTGAGCCACCCATTTGGGCAGCTCCGGTCTGTGGCACTGAGTGCCACGCACGGCCCTTAGCAGCCCTGGTGCACTTGTCAGCCAGAGTAAAGAGAGTGGGGACCGTTTCCACGTCATGCGTGGCCAACTTTTCCAACATCTTTTCATCACGTACCCCTGGCAGAAAGCCGTGATGATAGAAGCATCGAAGATGCAAGGTATAGTACCTCGCACCTTGGTGAAGCGGGAGATGAATGTCCGGAGAGTTTCTCTAGGCTCTTGCCTCACTGCGTGGAGGTGGGCCTCCACGCCGTGTTGCTGGTAAGCGCTGGCAAAGTTCGCTGTGAACCGTGCGCAGAGCTCTTCCCAGGAGTAGATTGATCCTGGGGCAAGGTTCGTGAGCCAAGTCCGGGCGTGCCCAGACAAGGTGACATGAAAATATGTCACCATCACAACGGTGTTTCCACCTGTCGCTGTAATAGCGGTGACGTACACCTACAGAAATTCCGATGGGTTTGACGTACTGTCGTACTTTTCCAGCAAGTGTGGTCGGAACTTGGATGGCCAAGATGCCGCGCGGAGATGATCCGCAAGAGCGGCGCAGCCTACGCCAGCCAATGGGACACCGGCCTGGATCCGGGCACTCGCCGGCGTTTGCGGTGTTACCACTGCAAAGTCTTGATCGAGGTTACGCCCCTCGATGTTTTGTCGGTGCTCTCGCGCCCTCTCCAGGGAGACGCAGGCGTCCTCGCCCGCACGTCTACAGTTGAGTTCTGCCCGCAGGTCATTAGACTTCTCCATAGAGACTGGAGCGCCCTCCGCCGCGCGCCGGCGGTTAAGCTCCGCCCTCAGGTCCTCGGTTGGCGCTGCCCTCACTGAGGGCGAGCGCACAGACGCTGATGCCTCATGCTGACGCCGGGATGACCGAGGCTTAGGCCTGGCTGAGGCAGAGTGTGCCATGCCAAGAAGGCGATCCACATCATCGCGCCACGGCTTCATGGCACTTGGAGAGGCTGTGGAGCTTGGAGGGTGGCGTAGCAACTCCCTTGCTGCTGACAGCGCCCCAGGCGCAGCCCTAGATGCCCTGGACACCTACGTGGGAGTGCAGTGTCGTGCAGAGTGCACAGCTGTCGCCGCACCAGGCGCCGGGAGGTTGGTGGCCCACGGAGCGAAAGAGGCAGCTTCCTCCTCCAGCATATAGTCCTCGGGCATGAAATCTTGGTGCTCGACGATATGGACCATGGCATCGAGCAGGAAAACAAGCAAAAACTTCAAGCATAGCCCCTACCTGGCGCGCCAAATGTCGGAGAGGAAATTCTCCGGCCGGGTGGCGGAGTGCACCCACCCTAAGTCCTAAGATGTGGAGGGGGCTTAAGCATTTTGCTTGTTAGAGATCGGAGGGATGAACATAAGAACATGCAAGGGTTTAGAGTGGTTCGGGCCGCTGGAGCGTAATACCCTACTCCACTGTGTGTTGTATTGCTTGAGAGCTTGAGTTGTGTGTAAGCCTGAATGACTTGCATCTGAGTCCCCCCTGTAACGTTGCATGCTCCCCCCTTTTATAGCTCAAGGGGGGCGTGTACAGGAGTGCTGAGCCCCGACATGTGGGCCTAGGAGCACAATGGATGTAAGTCTTGGGGCAGAAATAGTTGTCTGCTAGAGCAATCTTCCCGCGCTCTGACACCCGTGGTCCGCGTAGTCTTGGTGTGCTAGGGAAGCTTCCCTGGTAATGCACAAGTGCTCGTGGGCATAGTGTATCTGCGTATCCTACAACATGGGCATACTGTTCGGATTAGACGGGCATGCCGCCTGCTATATGGCCTGGGCGTTGTATGCCAGCGGAGTGGATAGGACGCATTAAATGCCGAAGGGGCACATCACCTGTCAGCAAGGTGGACAGGCGGCGCATCCACTCCACAATAAATGTGGAGGCCGCACGGCCCAGAGTCCTTACGTCATGCTCCGCCTGCTGGCCTACGTCACGGGCAATAAGCCATGTGGCAGTATTGGGCCCTCGGCCGAGCGGGGAGCAGAGGCGTACCGGATAGAGCCCGGACACGCATCAACACCGGACCCATGCCTAGGCCACGACACTTCCTCCCCGGGACCTTGTTATGGGTGGTCTGGAGCTTACTTGGTGGGGTACGGTTTGTGCGCATAGGGGTCCTGCGCCTTCTTGAGGAGGTCTAGGCCCGATGATGTTGTCTCCGAGAACGCCACCTTAACTGCTCACGAGATACCCTTGGGGCTGTTCTCCGCGTGGCTAGGGATAGCCGCACATGCATCATGCCTTCATACCATAGTAAGGGGTACCCCTAATCCAGGGTACCGACATCACTGCTTTCCACCAGGGAGTACGTGATGAAAAGATGCTGGAGAAGTTAGCCACGCACGATGTGGAGACTGTCTCCACACTCTTCACTCTGGCCGACAAGTGCGCGAGAGCCGCCGAGGGCCGTGCATGGCATTCGGTGCCGTAGACCGGAGCTGCCCAGACGGGTGGCTTGGGTGCTGTCACTCAGGTCGGCAAAAAGAAGAAGAAAAAGAATCGCGGCCACGAGAAGCCGTCGTCTGCCGCTCTAGTCGCAGCAGCTGCGACTGGGTCCGGAACGAGCGCAACAAGCGCCAACGGCCGCAGAGGGGTAACAGCGGCTCATGCCCTATACACCCCAACAGTTGCCATAGCGCCGCGGAGTGTCGCGAGATCATCGAGCTCGTGAAGCGTGTTAGCGAGCAGCGCGAGCAGACCTCCAGGGATGGCTCCCCTCCTCGCCGCCGGCCTGGCAAGGAAAGGGTCGACAGCTGCAAGGTGGCAACAGGAGACTGGACCTCGGGTATCAGTCAGTCGTGGGGGTCCTGAAGGATGTCTTCACCGAAGGTTCCAACTCCGGTGATGACAACTAGAAGGGCCACCGAGGGGACCCCGTACTCCCTGGCCTACGGGGCCGAAGCCTGCCTTCCCCCGGAAAACCCTTCTAGACTCCCCATGGGTCCAGTCTTTTGATAAGTCTGTGCAGGAGCGGTTGCAGTGCGAGGACATGGACTCCATCAACGAACACAGATGGCAGGCGGTGATCCGAAGTGTACGTTGCAACCAGGCGCCCAGGCGCTACCGCCAACGGTTCATGCACAAGTAGGGAGCTCCGGGTCGGGACCTAGTCCCACGGCGAGTACCAAACCAAGAAAGGGTATGCAAACTCTCCCCCAGATGAGAAGGACCCTTCAAGGTGACGGAAGTATGCCGACCCGGGGGTATCCGTCTTGCCGCAGCTAAAGGAGAACCTCTTCCCAGCCCCTAGAACATGGAGCATCCCCGTAAGTTCTGCCCGTAGGAGCAAGTCTGAGGGGTTAAGTTTTTCTTCTTTTATAATTAGGTTGTGCATATGGGTACGCCAGCCCGGTGAGGTCCGCCCTCAAAAACCTGGCCTGTTGGTCTGCACCCATGCATGTAAGGTTATAAAGAAAAGAATTACCCCCTCAGATGTGCTTTTATGATAGTCTTAGCCTCCTGCTCCATGATTTTATCCTGCAGTTTTCGGATATTATTTTTTATCTAACCCACCCATACAGTTCCCATCCCTGCTGATATGCCAACATTCGAATTGAGTAGCCAGGCTTGCAGTTTAGGACCCCTCTACGAAGGCAGGGGGTCCGGCAGCCTGGGGGCCGGTTCTAAAGAACGGGAGCTCGTTCCATGGGGTGGTCCGGGGCTGTGTGAAGCGCCCCAATCCTCTGAGACTCAAATGTGATACAATTACTAGTCCCAGGAGGCTAGTAAACACATTTATACAACAGATGATTCCAGATCTGCTTAAACGAGACAAACCTATAAAGGTGGCGGCCAACTTTAAGAGTTGGTCCACAACTCGGGCATATCATTAGAGTGGGGCTGAAGCAGCCCGATACACACAGCGAAGGAAATCAGCGATCCAACAACCACATGCAAGGTTGGGAACAGTCGTAACTCTTACCCGATCTCCTTTTTCTGAAAAACAACAAATAAGCAAGGGTGAGTACAAACGTACTCAGCAGCCCACCTTCACCCGAGGAATGGGGAAATCAGATATAATGCATGGAATATGTGGAGCTCCGGATATTTTGCAGAAACAACAATATTTTATGCAGGGTTGTTTTGTAAAACATTTTGTATTTTTCAAAGCGCATCCTCTCCCAAAGGAGCAGGAAGTTTTTTTCAATATAGAACAAAATCCCCTGGACTAAACCATCCAGGTATCTCAGCAGTTTCCCACTGGTTTTCATTTTCAAAAACAGCTAATGGACTTCCCGTCCACCATAGCTCACGGCTCAATCACCGGACCTTTTAAAAACCACTTTTCTCAAACGCACCTTTTTTTTGAAAACAAACACTAATTGCCATACCACACCAGACTCATCCATACCAGTGGACATGGACTATTTGAATAGGTTTTCAAACTCTGCGCAGAGGTGTACACTTTACCCACTAGTCCGGCTCTGCGATCTCATAGCTAGTGAGACCCAGATCCGAATCTCTTTCTTTCCTCGCACATCCCTACCTTAACGGTTATACCGGAAGGAGTCAGGCCACCACCATGCCCGAACCGGACAAAACATTCCCCCTCCTTATCGTCCCGGTGCTCCCCAGCCTTCATAACCCTGGGGTTTGAACCGTACGAGTTCAGATTGAGTGACTGCCCACACAGTCTCGAGTGGTTGTACTTATCATGAGTACAGGTAGTGAAGGATGACAAACCGGTCCTTATATGAGGGGACAATCCTTCTGCTCACGCCTAAACCAGCTGAGCCATCACCTTAGGCCCTCCCCTAAACCAGGGAGTCCCTGATCATCCCTACTCAAAGGTGATAAGGGTGAAAACCCTTCATCATACACATTTTGAAAAGCATTTTCTTTTGAAAACTCACACCTTTCCTTAAATCATTTGTAACAAATATATCAGGGATTGATTGCGGCAAGTGGCTGGGTGGCCATAATAACTTGTCTCAAAATCATATCATGCATAAAATAACAGGTTGAGGGTTGTGGTTGAAAAATCATAGGTAATTTATGCATCAAAGGGATCCAGTGAGCTTGTCGTGCTTATCCGACGAAGGGGGAAGGGGAGCTCGCAGAACTGGCTTCTGGCTCCACAGCCTGGCGTAGACTTGCAGATCTGGCCTCCACGAGACGGCACGAACGCTTCGATAACTATGCAACATGAACAAGCAAACATACAAACCAACAAGTATACCAACAAATATTTAGTATAGTGGTCAGAATAGCGATATATGGATGGGTAGTGTCATGTGGTGTTGAGATACTACTAGTGGCAGAGTGGAGGTGCTTACCAGGAGGGTGGATTGGAGGCGAAGCGACACTATGCGCGTAGCCTGTAGAGTAGAGTAACTAAGTGGGTGGGGTGTTTGCCTTGGCTGAGGGTGTCGAGTGTGTGGAGAGGGAGAGGGTAGCTGGGTGTATTTATAGCTGGGTGTACATGGTGTAGCATAGTGAAGTTCACTGTTGGTGAGAATAGTGACGAATGAATCAGCTGACTTAGTCTGAACAGGGAAATTATTGACAGAATATGGGATAAGAGTATTTTGGGAGTTTCCTGGAATATGGACCATGCTTAACGGATGACATGGTTGGATAGGGAATAATTCAATAAGAATTTAGAAACAAGAATTATTGGAATCGGAGTTTGGAAGCCTGGTTCAAAGGAATCTCAAAGTTAAGCGTGCTCAACTTGGAGAGACCTGGGATGGGTGACCAGATGGGAAGTTCCCTACTGGAAGGAAAATCACAGTCACCGGAGTTCGTATGACTGGAATATGGGTCTGGCTGGTCTTAAGTGGGCTGGACAACATGATGGATGAGTAGTTGAAATTTGGGATGATTGGATGATTGATGAATAGTAACGATGAATAGTGATGACGGAAAAGGAATTATAGGTATCATCGATGAATAGTAATTGTTGGGGACTTGTTCTCAAATGCTTCGGCTTAAGAATAAGGCAACACAAAAAGGTTAATGTTTAATGCCCTTCGTCCTTCGAAGCATTATCTCCCTTAGGATATAATGATCTTCAGACGAAGGTCATGAAGAACGTACCTTCGACATCACAGTATATATTAATGAAAGAAGAAGCTTATGAGACATGAAAAATAACATAAATAATCATATGACATCATTAATATCTCTTAATTATATCATCATGAACGAACGTGAACAATATTGAATTACATTTATACCTTCGGCTTGATAGAAGGCAAAAGTCCAAGCGTGACGCACGAGCGAATACAAGTCAGCGTGAACAGTACGGGGTACTGTTCATCTATTTATAGGCACAGGACACAGCTTGCGAGAAATTACATTCATACCCTTTACACTTGGTTACAATCATAACATAGGTTGTCATGGGCTAATTGGTCATTCCATCTTTTAAGTCGGTGCATCTAGAGATACGTTACGAAGCTCCTTGACTGATAGCTTCGGCATTGTGTTCTGGCCCTTCGAAGGTGTTTCTTCTCATAAGACCTTCGGCGATGAAGCTGCCCCCAACAGTAGCCCCTTCACGGTACCAGGTCGTTTTTTGTAACGAGCTCGACCCATGAAAAATTCTTTTAGGCTTCGGAATGCCGAAGGTCCGAAAAACACCTTCCTTGAGCTCGTTGTCGAGAAACGATTTAAATATTCCCGGCGCAAGGTGGTCCCACCACATAGCGGGTACGATCTGGTGTTTCCTCTCCTCGCGCCCTGTGGTCCACCATCCAGCAAACGCGAGCGGCTGTTTGGCGGGTGTAGGTAGCTTGACGATTCGCGTTCCGTCCTGCGGCACTGTATAAACAGACGGGTAGGTGTGAAGTTACCATAGCATTCATTACTATCATGCTGTTGTGCTGCTGAAAAATTTGACAATAGCCGAAGCTTATGCTTCGTATTCTTAGTTAAAGCGTTGCCTTGTTTTTGGCTTCATTAAAAGAGAGAGCTTCGGCAAAATAAAAAAGTAGCCAATTTCATCAAAACTGGAAGAATTTCAGCATCAAATGGCCAGGGTGTGTTCAACTACAAGGATGACTCGTGAGGAAGAAGAGATCAAGGTCACCGAGACGGCACCGATTTCCGAAGTCATGAAACGATCGGGTCTGGTTGTGACAGAGGGAACTACTGACGAAGGTGCACCTGCTGCCGAAACTGAGCAGGCAGATGCTGAAGAGGGCGATACTGGTGAAGAGGAGATTGATTATAACACCATTATGCCATCCAAGCCCAGCCATTTAGATTTTGTGAAGTCGACTGTCTCCGAAGCTGATATGCCTATGATGACCTAGGCTACTTCGGGAAAGCCGAGGAGAAATTGATTCGTTTCAGCGGGGAAGAGACCACCCCGAAACCAGAAAATGATGAAGTGGTAGTTTTCAAGAGCTTCTTCAAAGCAGGGTTGAGATTTCCCATGCACAGAATGATTGCAGATGTGTTAGAAAATTTTGAGATTTATCTTCATCACCTGACTCCTAACGCTATCGTTAGGCTTAACGTTTTCATCTGGGCTCTCCAAAGCTAAGGAGTGGAACCGCTTGCCGAAGCCTTCTACCGGGTGCACGAACTTCACTATCAGACGAAGTCTAGAGAAGATGGATTACATGAGAACTTTGGATGTTATAATTTTGCATACCGCAAGGACATGAAGACATCGGGGGTCAGCTATCGCACCAAGTGGCCGACCGGTTGGAAGACTGAATGGTTCTATGTTAAGATCGATGAGCAGAAGGAGAAGCTAGTTCAGAGCCCGCTAAAGCTAACCTTCGGGTTAACTAGGCCTCAGTGCAACATGACGCGGGGGGGGGGAACCATGCTCGGATGCTGTACCCGAATTTAGAGTTGTATCTGAACATATTGGTACTAGGGATTTAGTTCAGGAATACCTAGCCAACAGGGTATTCCCAACGCTAAGGGAATGGGGTATGCTGAAGCTCAAAGGTGAGAAGAAGAAGAATGAACTTGTTCGACTGCCTTATCATTTTAAGTTCAAGAAACACTTCAAAGAAACCCTGCCAAGAATGGTTGGACACAGTTGAAGTTATGTGCAATGAATTCCTAGGCAATTATACGAAGAAAGAAGATCAATTAATGACTGCAGCCTTCGGCACCCGACCGAAGCGAAGGTTGAATCGGGTGATGGATGCCCTGAATTTTGAATATCCTGACTATGAGCGATTGAACAAGGGTGCCGAAGGGCAAAAAGAAAAAGAATTGTTAGTGTTCTGGGTAGAGAAGCTGCTAGAATGGTGAAAGAGTACGAAGAAGTTCTTAAGAAAGAAAACTCAGCCCTGAGCCAAAGGTAGCTACTCCGAAGAAGAGGAAAGCTGCGGCTCCGAAGCAAAAAGCGACTGATATAGAAGAAGAAACTCCTTCAACACCTTCTGCTGCTGACATAGAAGAAATTCTAAAGGTAATGACTGAATCCTTGCCCATTAAGCTAAGTTCACTGGGGCCACATCTGACGAAGCTTTTTCAGAAGGAAAAGGAGCCCTCGGGAGCGAAGAAGCCTGCTAGGCCAAAAAAACAGAGAATTATTCATGTGATTGAAGCCATTGAAGAAACGCCACCCCCTGCCTTGGTGTAAAAAAACACCAGCTGTTGAGAGTGCTACTGCTGCCGAAGGTGCACCCACCAAAGCTGAAACTACTGAAGCTACGATTCTAGAGACCACACTTTCTGATATTGATAAAATGCTCCTGAAAATGGCCACGGAAGAAGCTGCTATGGCCGCTGAAGAGACCCTATCCACAGTGCCTGGAAAAGAAAAGGAAAAAGCCGAAGATACTTTGGAGGAAAAGGTCTTCAATTTCCAAAACGTAATTATTCAGGAGTTAACTGAAGCTGAGAAAGAAGAGTTAAAAGATTATGCTATATCCTGTGGTTACAAGCCAGGAGCACTGCTCTTCGGCGGCATTGACGATGAAAGCTTAGGTTGCCTCCGAGACCGAACTGGAGTGAAGGTTATCAGTACTCTGTCGAAGACTATTGGTTTCTCGAAGCTTGAGGCCGATATCAGCCAATACCGATGACAGCATATCGTCGGTAGTTTATTCTATTCCAATTTCAAGGTAAAAATTTTCTTTGGCTTTTTACTGTTTTAACGACGAAGGAGTTTTCTGATGAAGGTTGTTTTTGCATAGAGTATGCTATTAAGTAAGGCTCTAAAGATGCAACAAGACCTTGAAGACAAAAACATGAGGTTACAATTGAAGGATTAGAGAGCAAATAAAAGATCAAGCAGCTGCTCTTGAAAAGAAAGATTTTGAACTTCAAACAGTGGAGGGTTTACTGGCAGAAGCCAAAACCAAAATTGCAAAACTGAACAGTGAACTTCTCTCAATGTCAGAAAGTTTCGAACAAGAAAAACAGAAATTGAATGCGAAGCTTGAGACTGAAGCCAAAAAGAGTTCAAATTTACAGAAATCATTGAAAGAACTTCAAAATAAATGCCTAGACTTCGGCACCCGATGCGTGCAACGGCTAAAGCAGGTTTTCAACTCGATTGGAGCCATATCTGAGAAATTCAATCCTTCGGTTGAAGACTTGCCAGGGATCTTTGAACACATTGAGGGCGAAGTTGATGCTCTTGATGAAGTTACAGCTGGACACGGCGATTTCTGTGCCCTGCTAGCTTCTCGGGGCACAGCTGTTGCCTTCATGAAATCTAGTTGCACGCATGGGAAAATTGTTAATAGACCAAACTTCAGCTTACCATCGTCAGATTTAACTGATATCCCTAGTCTAGCTCGAAGCATAGGAAATAGATTCATAATGCAGATTTGGACGAAAAGGCGATCGAGACATGGCTTGCAACGAAGCTCGAAGCCACCTTAAGCCGGTAAGAAATTTGTGCCTGCTGCTTTACCTTCTCCTTGAAATTTGCACTTTTCTCATACCGCGTTGATATGTATAGGATGACGAAGTTGAGGAACAGTGAGCCAAAACTTGACATGTGATCCGAAGCTTAATGATGATGAAGCTGAAGACCTTGCTGCAAAAACTCTAGAAAAATTTTAAATTACCCTTGTAAAAAATATTGTAATCGGAGAATCAGATACTTATTATGTAAACTTGTCCATACCTTAACATATTTCTGCCTTTTTCGTCCATGTATGAACTGCTTTGATGTGGATGAAACTCGTATTCTTTTTGAGCCGAAGGCGAAAAACACCTTCCCTTCTTTTCGTACACAATGAAGCATGAAACTGCTTCTTTTCTTTTGCCGAAGCCTTATCCTCATAGTTGAAGCATCTGCCTGTGTCTGTATGATATGATGATGATGATCCTATGTATGTCTAAATGAATGTTTATGAATGCAATGTATGATGTAATGTGACATGCAAATGAATGTCCAAACACACACATACGAAGCCACAACCATAATCTTCATTCCCTTAGGAATGATTGAAGTCTCTTGCCGCTTATTTTTTTTGGCTTCACCGCTTATTTTTTGGTGTAAGTTCTGCATCCCCTGAGGAACGTCTTTTGAACTTCTTCGCCTTCTATTTCGGCGGTATTCGCGTTGACTTTTCGCGCTTTGCCTTTTATTTTGGCGGTATTTGGCTCTGCATCCCCTTAGGAATGACTTTTGAGCAGAAAACTTACGCTGCTCTTCCTTAGGAACAACTTTTTTTGTAGCTTCGTCGTGCTCTGTATCCCTTTAGGGACGACTTTCGAGCTTCTCCCTATTTTTTTCTCTCTGCACTCGATGGTGCATGCTCAGATTTTATATTTACATATTTTGGGGGATCTTGCTCTCGTGGAGCTGAATAAGAAAAGAAAGATTACAAATTATGGCCCCATGAAAAACATTTCTCCCCCTTTGGAAAGGAAAAGGATGCCATAGGAAAAATAAAAAAGATTACATCAAGTTACACATAATATCGCTGAAGCTCGTCCGCATTCCAAGATCTAGGAATGTCGTTGCCGTCCATATCCTTTAATCTGTAAGAACTGGGTCTTGACGAATATACCACAAGAAAGGGTCCTTCCCACTTCAGTTGTAACTTGCCTACTGTGTCTGGATTGGCCACTCTCCGAAGTACCAGATGCCCTGGCTTAATGTTTTTTTAGCCGAACTTTTCTGTCACGCCATTTTATTATTTTGGCTAGGTATTTATTGATATTCTCCACAGCCTAAAGTCTGGTCCCTTCTATAGCATCTTTTGCCACAGAATAATCTGCTTTGTCCTCTGTCGAAGCTACTGTTCTAATTGACCCTGCCTTAGCTTCTTCTGGAGTTATTGCTTCGTCACCAAACAATAACTTGAATGGTGTAAAACCTGTTGACCTTGATATTGTTGTGTTGTGGCTCCACACCACTTTAATCAACTTGTCTGGCCATTTTCCTCTGGGCTGATTGAAGATTAACTTCATTATTCCCGTCATTATGATGCAATTTGCTCTTTCGACAAGTACATTTGACTCTGGATGTCTGACTGATGCAAAATGGATCTTCGTGCCAATCTGATCATAGAATTCCTTGAAAGCTTCGCATCAAACTATGTTCCGTTGTCTATAGTGATAACCTTCGGCACGCCGAAGCGACAAACATTATCTTGCCAGAAAAACTTCTGGACTGTGAACGAAGTTATTGTGGCCAAAGGCTTCGCCTCAATCCACTTGGAAAATATTCTACCGCCACCACAACATATTTTAAATTGCCTTGTGCTGGTGGAAGTGGGCCTAGCAAATCAAGGCCCCATCTTTGGCAATGGCCAAGTGGGCTGTATTAATTGAGTGAGAGATGAAGGTTGCTTCTGGTTTCTTGCACATTTTTGACAGCCTTCACATTTTTGGACTAGCTCTACTGTGTCCGAAGCTGCCTTCGGCCAGTAAATCCTTGTCAAAAAACTTTTCCCAGCAAAGGCCTAGACCCAATGTGAGATCCACACAAGCCTGCATGTATCTCCTTCATCAGCTCTATACCTTCGGCTCTGGATAGACACTTAAGAAGTGGAGAGCAGACTCCATGCTTGTATAACTCCCCTTCTATTATTATATATGGTCTTGTTCTTGCCTCCATTCTCTTATTATAAGCTTCATCGTCTGAAAGGCAATTACCTTGGAGGAAAGATATAATCTCAGTCCTCCAATCTTCACTATGAACATGAGATATAGTGAGCACTGCTCTTTCGAGGAGTTCAACCGAAGGTGCTCTTATTGTCTCAAAAAATACTTCCGAAGGTAGAGGCAGCCCCTGTGCTGCTGACTTGGCTAGCAGATCAGCGTGCTCATTTTCTCCTCGTGGAATGTTTTTAACAGAAAACCCTTCGAATGAAGCTTCAAGCCTTCGAACTGTGTCCAGGTATTTCTCAAGCTTCGGATCTCTTGCTTTACAACTCTTGTCAACATGTCCAGGAATAACTTGGGAGTCGGTTTAAGGACTGCACTTCCTTATCCCCATTGCCTTTAACTTCCGAAGTCCCAAAAGTAAAGCTTCATATTCAGCAATATTGTTTGTACAACTGAAATCAAGCCTTATTGCATAGCATGTTCTGACTTTGGAAGGTGCAACTAAGATAGTAGCCGCACTTGCCCGAAGGTTCCCCAGGAACCGTCGTAGAACACTGTCCAAGCTTCAGCATCTTTATTTGCTTCTTCTTCCTGAGCCCCTGGCATCCAGTCAGCGATGAAGTCTACTAACGCCTGGGACTGAATTGAGGATCTATGCACATAATCAATGCTGAATTCGTTGAGCTCCGCAGCCCACTTTCCAATCCTTCCAGTAGCTTCTCTGTTCCTCATGATATCCTTCAGAGGTTGCGATGAAGGAACAATTATATGGAATGCTTGAAATAATGCCGAAGCTTCCTGGAGGCCATTAAGACAACATACAACACCTTCTCCAATTCTGTATAGTTTTTCTTTGATAAGCTTAGAACTTCAGAAACAAAGTATACTGGGGCTTGCTTTTTAATTTGTCCTTCCAGTTTCTCCTACACAAGTGCCGCACTTACTGCAAAGTGCGAAGCTGCCTCATACAATAGTAATGGAGCCCCTGGCGCTGGTGGAGTTAATGTTGTTAGATCAATTAAGTATTGCTTCAGCTCTTCAAAGGCTTTCTGTTGAGCTGGGCCCCATTGAAAGACTTCGGCTGACATTAGTATTTCAAAAAATGGCAAGTTTCTTTCTGCTGATCTAGATATAAATCTATTCAATAAGCAATCTTCCTGTCAACCGTTGGGCCCCCTTTTTTGTGCTTGGCGGTTCCATTCGAAGGATGGCTTCGATCTTGCTTGGGTTAGCTTTGATCCCCTTCGTTGAAACCAGACAGCCAAGGAACTTACCCTTCTTCACTAAAAAGACACATTTTTCAGGATTTAATTTCAGGCCAGCTTGCCTAAAATTAGCAAATGTTTCTTGCAGGTCAGTGATATGATTTTCTTGTTTCGTGCTTTTTACTATAATATCATCAACATATGTTAGCACATTTCTGCCTATCTGGGAATGAAGGACCTTAGCTGTCATCCTGCTGAAACTGCCTCTAGCATTCTTGAGCCCCTCAGGCATCCGAAGATAACAATAGGTGCCACTGGGAGTTATGAAGCTAGTCTTTGGCTCATCCTCCTTCTTCATCCATATCTGATGATATCCTGAGTAGCAATCCAGCAGACTCATAATTTCTGAAGAAGCTGTCGCATCCACCAGAGAGTCTATCCTTGGTAATGGAAATTCATCCTTCGGACATGCCTTGTTGAGATCCGTGAAATCGATACACATTCTCCATTTGCCATTGGCCTTCTTCACCATAACAGCGTTGGCTAACCACTCTGGATATTTTACCTCTCTAATAACACCGGCACTGAGAAGTCTTTTTACTTCATTCCGAGCACCTTTGGCTTTATCATCAGACATTTTCCGAAGCCTTTGCTTTCTGGGCCTGAAAGATGGACTCACATTGAGGTGAATGTTCGATGACGTCTCTGTTGACACCACAGAGATCATTGGCCGACTATGCAAAAAACATCTTTGTTGTTGAATAAAAACCTTATCAAAGTTTTCTCCTGCTCTTCAGATAATTGAGACCCCAAGCAATATCTTCTGCTCTGCTATGTCTTCACATAGAAGCATGGGCTTCGGCTAATCAGTCGAAGCAGCCTTCTCTCCTTCTGTACTGTACTGCTCACAAGCTTCAGCTCCATCTATATTGTGGATGGCTTTTGAGTCTGTCCAATTTCTCTCAGCCTTTTTGGCAGCTTCCTGACTCCATGAATAGCAATAGGCCCTTGTTCCGAAGGTATCTTCATGCATAGATGTAATACCCAAATTTGTAAACCATGTAATGGAGATGATTCTCTTATTCGCTTTGTTTCAATTTAACTAAGCATGTGAGTAACCACATTTAAAGGGATTAAATGACTAATGTCAAATAAACATGTGCATCATAATGGAAGTTTTGTTTGTTGTGCATATATAATAGCAACACTATTAATCAAAATATACTAATAAGAAAATTGAATTGGAAACCCAAAAAGGAGATTAGAGTTTGAATTTGGAATACCTTCTTAACAAGGTTTTATTTGTGAAAGCTACATTTCCTGGAATAAACATCAACTGAAATGATTTCTATTCAAGTAGTTGTTGGATTATATAAATATATTTAGGTTAAACCGTCTCTTTAAAAAATGGTACACCCTAGAAGACATTTTCTTAAACCACTATTTTGTGTGCATGAATGGGTTATGTGAAAGCATTTTTTAATAGGATTAATAGATAAATAAATGGATGATAAAATGTTGACGCATCTCATGCTAGAATTTTCGCACTCTCTGCATTTCATTTTAAAATTTGAACTTGGACATGAATTTGAGTTTGTAAATGCAAAAGAAAATAGGAAAAGATAAGGGGAAGAAAAGAAAGAAATCCCTCTCGTATTGGGCCAAATGCGCTGGCAGCCCAACGCAGTCCGCAGCGACCGCGCCCTTGCCGCACAGCTCCTACACGGACCCTCGCCTGGTGTCATTGTCATGTGGTGCCGGCGAGTCAGGTTCTTCCTCTCCACACATCAATGGATCTCGGCAGCTTCTATCAACCCGCGTGGATCGCAACAAACTCAAGCAAATCACCTAGGATCTTCGCTGAGGGCTAACCGAGCACCCATCGACCATGATCAATCCGCGTATAAATATGCAACCCCTAAAAGTCTCCTCGTCCAAACTATCAAGCAAGTCGCGCCATCAAATAGCAGGGAGAAAAAGAAGCTGACGGCCGCCGCTGTTGGCCCATGTCCTCGTCTCGGTGCCGACCTAGTGATCGTCCTTGCGCGCGGGCCGGAACACAGAGAAACCCCTCAAGCTTCCTTCCCAATTTTGGGACGTCCCCGATCCCCATGAACCTGATCTGCTCCCCACTGACGATGTCGCGATGGATGCCGCTGCAGCCACAGCGGTGGCCGCGTGGGTGTGCCACTACTCGAGCACCGAAGCACGGCAGCTACAGCAAACGGTGGTGGCTGACCGCATGCACCACGATGTTGCTCTTGCCGGTACTACTCACCTCGTTCGTGCTCCTTTTCATGCAGCTCGCGCCGGCCTCCGTTTTCTCTCTGTTGCAAGATGGCAGAACCTGAAATGGGCTACTGCATCCACCTCCTGGACTCAGCTTTCCTCCCTCATTGCCCTTGACGTCTCCCGCTCGGCCATGAACCCATCTAACGAACGACTTGGGATTAGGCAGAGTGGGGATTACCGAGGCTGCTCGGGCTCCTAATCGGCGGACGCCGCCGCAGGATGGGAACAACCACAGCTCTGTGGCCTCGCGTGAAGAAGATGGTGGTGGACCGTTGGATCTGCGATGAAGAATTGAGGTAAGGGGATTTGTATCGGCCGTAGATCTTCTATCCGATGGTTCTGGGCAGATCGGGCGAACATAAAATCGGGACCGTAGGATCTTGATCCGATGGCCGGATGCGCGTACCGGTTCGCAGGGCTCAGATCTAATCTGAGCGCTTGAACTAGGATCGGACGGCCGAAGCCTATCCATACCCCTTCGCGCTGACGCTTTACAAATGAGACCCTGAGATTT